>CALNXK010000010.1:3385000-3495000 GCA_942486035.1 Porites lobata | reverse complement strand
GCACACAAAAAAACTTAGTGTTAAAACTTGAGTTTACAAATATATTTATTGTAAGTACAATGTTGTGAGCAGATGCTGGGCTAATATGCTGTTGCTAATGACAGCAAGTTTTATTGGGTCAATTAATAGTTGTGGGATAAAGGACTACAAGGAAGTCCTACAATCACGAGTTCTTTGTGGTTTGGGTCTTGGCCGGGCCAACTTACATTCATGGAAGAATAATTTGAAACTGCTTGGGGGTAAACAACGTCCAAAATTTAGCACAATTAGAAGGAACAAAAAGAGTGTTATGATTTTAAATTAAGTTATGATGACACAGCTGGACATAATAAATTGTTAAAAATCACCCTGACAAACATTAATCCACATCACAATGCCTGAATAGAAACAGAACACCCAAGGAGCCACAGGGCACCCAAAGATTAGTGTGCTGCTTGCCAGGGAGCTCAAAGTAATATTAGACTTACATCCACCTCCCCAGCGGCCTTGGTGAACTTCTGTGATACATCATGGCAAAGTTCACTGATCAGTGAAGCCTTGTGATTCTTACTTATAGCTCTTCTTATGGTCACACTCTGCAATATCAAAATAAAAAAATTAACAGTTATTGAATAGGGCTGTGTATGATATGAAAATCAAAGACACTGAGAAGGGTGTTATCCAACAAAATCAAAGACTGACCCTGATAACACCCTGACATCTGAGATCTCCAAGTCATATGAAAGCGAAATTCAAAATATGGACTTTCGAGCTCATAACATTCTTGTAACCTCTACATGGAATTTCTTTACAATATTTTGCCACCTGCTCAGCAGGATATACTTCAAGTGGCGTTCTTGTACATGTACATTTGTATATTCCGGCCCCACCGCAACAAAGTTTTATACAGGGAAGCTCTGCCCCGAGGTCCAACCACTGAGTTACCCTTTTATATACCATTTTTGGCAGAAAAGGTACCCTTTTCGTATACATGTACCTAAATCTGATGACAAATGCCACACCTTTCACCTACTTAGTTTGGAACTTTGTATCCCTCTCAACTGCTGTGAATGTACTGTCTTTAAAAAATGAATAAACCAAAAAACAAGAAAGTTTTTTCGATTTTCTCACAGCCATAAAATGCATCTTTTAGCCCTTTCAAGCCTTTTTACCCACCGAAACAGCTCTACCCTTTCATCATATACTTCAACAAGTGAAGCCTGTAAAAGGTATCCCTTCAGGGCACTGAGCCTCCCCATTTAGGTGGTCACAGGAAGATGATCAGCACTTCCCCTTTGATTACTGCTATCCTTTAGAGTCAGTAATTTGGCTATGTTTAGTCTTTACATGTAGAATGTAAAATCTTAGAGTATTTGTTTAACCTCTGCACCACCAAAGTACCCGAGTTGCCATGCAGCTGTCTTTGTGTTACTGTATGTCCACGGTCCAAAGAAAATGTTATCTAGTAAATTTTAAAAAGTAGAGTTATATATAAAACCATTCTAACCTGTGCCTCTGCAATGGACTGCTGACACAAAGCATTCAAAACTGAAGCTGCAGCAAATTAATAAAGTCAAAGTATTAATGGTTTGTGGTAATTAAAGTAGGGCATTACTCACTGGAATCATTGAGAAAAGTTCAACATGCATTCTACGTGAATCAGAACTAAAAACTTTACTTTTGTAAGTTAAATCAGCTGCATTTCATTTCATGCACAAGAGAATTGTGCACTATTATAGGGGCCTTAGTAGAGCTACCTCTCATAAAATTAAAAGTACATTGTTAATTTTTAAAGAAAAATATGTAAAGAATTCTACTAAAATTTACTGCAAGTCCTAAATTTGAAGACATAAGACTGAGTGTTAAGCTACAGGAAAAAAAACTGAATGATTACTGAAGTATAGACATGTCTTGAGGAGGATATTTTAAAGCCAATTTTAATAATGGTAAAAAACACTGACAGTCAAGATGTTTTATCAACTCTAAAAACATTTGGCTGCAACTTTGTCACCTGGGGCAGGGGATTGTGGCTCCTTTAAGCTTTTTGTGGTTGACATGCCAGTTCCTAATTTTTTATGGGTAAGAAATCAAGAATTGGTTATATTCCTCTGTGGCACAAATTTAGCCTATATTTTCTCACATAAGTTTTTACATTAAACCATGTAATATCATGCATATTCTCAAATGGCCCCAAAATCATGTGACAGCACATCCAAATAATATTGTAAAGTGCATGGGAAAAGGGCCATAAGTGTAAAGTTTGCTACTTTACTTATTACTACCTACGTATAGTACAGGGTTTGAGCCAGGCCGCGCCATTGCGCCAATCCCGCACTGCAATTGGAATTGTCCCTTTAAAAAACGGCCAAGGGGACAATTTGTCCCCTTCAAAATTTAGGGAAAAAACTCGAAAGGAAGCACACACGAAGAGATTTATTTTAGTACAAAAATTGCAAGCTGAAACAGAACGTGGAAAGTATATTTTATCGCACCTTTAAAGTTCATTCCAAAGTTACGCTTCAGTCACGTTCTACTGCTATTTTTGTCGGAAATCTAAGACAGGGCTTCTAATTCTTCGCGTGGTCGCGGAGCCGCGAAATTCGGTAGAAATCTTATCAAATACATGTCTGTACAACATATTTGAAACTTATTTCAGCTATAGGGGCTATTTACTTGCCGTAAACTTGCAAATTTATCTTTAAACGTGCAAACAGATTATGTTGCGAAAAACTGGGCACTAGCCATGATGTTAAAGGCTTTGCCACTGGTTCATTTCTGGAGCGTATTGTTGTTGAAAGAGCAAATGATGACCTCTGTTAGAAAAACGTTAAAAAGGCTGGTCGGATCAGCGCAAAACCGATCGATTTCTAGCGAAATTTGCCTTGAAAATAACCACAAAATCGTCGGTTTTTTTACTGATTGCTTTTCGGTGAAGTTTGCCCCGAAAACTCGCGCGAAATCAGCCAATTTTTCCGCGAATTTGTCCCTAAAAATCCCGCGAAATTTGACTTTTTTCTCCGAGACCTATCAGAAGTCCTGCTAAGAAGACAAACCCCTTTGGATCAGCAGAAGGGTGTACAAATTTCTGTCCCCCTAAAAATGAAAATGTCCCCCAAAATTTTAGCCAAGGGGACAAATTGTCCCCCAGTGATCAAATCCTAGCTCAAACCCAGATAGTATGTATGAAAATCAAACCAACCATTTATATCTTTGCCTCCTTTAATCAAACCTTCCCAAGCCTTTGCTGTCTCAATAATGCCAGCTGCAGTCTTCAAAGAATTTAAGCTTTGCTAAAATCAAAATATTGATTATTAGAATATTGTTAAGACAATAACAAAGGAAATATTGAAGAAAAATATGAAAAGCTTCATGGTAAAATTCTTATCATGGAGACAGTTTTAAGACTGAGAATAACTTAGATTCAGATTCAAAGATACTCACCTTCATTTTATTTTCATCCTCGTCTTCACTAGTAATGTTCTTGTTAAGCTGTGTATTTAAATCATAATATCCCCTTATAAGTTGATGATATATATATAACATGCAGATGTGATCGTAGCACGGGGGGGGGGGTTTACTCCTGGGAATTTTTGGTGGGGGCGTGCTGCCCGGATCTCCAAATCCTGACCCTATTTCAGACCAAAAAATGTCATCTTCACCACCTGTTTTCAGACCTGGCCCCTAAAAGCCATACCCGTTTTCAGATCTGGCCTTAAGGCAGACATTATGACATAGTTACTTAGACTGGAGCAAAAACTTCTTCAAATGCATTTCAAATTTGTATATTTCTATTTCTTTCTTATTCACTTGGAATTAAAATGATAAATACGTTTATATGCTCCCGTAGTTGCCTTACCCCATTCCAGACCAAAACAGGCAAAATGTATGTACCTGTTTTCAGACCAAAAAGGCCCAAAGACCATACCCTTTGGGGCTGCACATACTACATGGCTTATATAAGGGAGTGCGCGCCTCCTGGGCCATAGCATACATTGTATATTTACAAAAATTTGACACAAGTCATAATTTTGAAACAAATCACAATAATTGTCTCTTGCTTAAAAAAAAAATAAAAATAAAAATAAAAAATTTTACCCAGTGAGCATGCTCCATGTGCCACAACCCTGCTGCAAACATCATCGATACCATATCTTCATCAATATCATTTGTGGCAGTTTTCTCATCATCATCCATCATGTTAGACCATTTGAACCTGCCACAAAATAGACAAAATAAGCTTCTAGTCACCCTGGTCAATCCAATAAAATATCAGATATTAAACCAAACATACAATATCAGCTCCAGAAAGTAAAATAAATCTGCCTCTCCATGCAAAAATTAACAAAGGGATGGTGAAATAAATATACCAAAATCTGTCATTATTGCAAATTGGTCGAATCACATTTCAGTGTTTCCGTGAATTACATCATTAATTCTCATGAGGTTTTCATTAAGAATTCTAGTAGCAGGAGAAAGGTGTAATGTTACAGGAGAATATTTTGAAAGGGGCTCTACGTCTGAATAAAAAATAGTCAGAGGCTACCGAACATTAGTCGGAGAATTCTGCATAGTAAACGGAGAATTCTCCAATCTCCTATACCTATTAAAATAAATGAACACCCTGAGTTTGAGCACTTACCATAACAGCTGGCATGTAGTACAAACAGTGTAACAATTGTTACACTGTTTGTATCCTTGAAAATTAAATGTAGTCATGATCAGTGTTTAAATAATTACTCATTTAAAAGTTTTGTAATATGTACTGAAAAACATCATGGACTAACCTTAGTCTGGAATAGCTTCTGACCTTTTGCAGAAAAAAAATAATGACGGGTAATTTAAATTTAAATAGTGGAATATGATTCCCAGCAATTAATGGTACATATTAGATGAGTGTAAAGACGAAGTTACCTTTTGCAAAATGCTTTTCATTGTGGTGTTCATGGCAAGATATTCCTTCAATGTATTTACAACTGTTTCACTAGAGCCATCAATGTTCTTCAAAGACTCCACAACTCCTTCACGTCTGTGAAATAAGAGTAGACATCTGTTTATTACACACATAAACAATATTAACATAGCATCTGCTGTTCATATCACTGAATCTACCACTGCTTTCAAGAAGAGTGAATTCCCAACCATAACATAATATCATGAATTAATATAGAGGATTTTACATAATTCTTTAGACACTTTTAAAAAGAAATGGTCTTGATTAAAAACCTCCCCTCTTTAAACAAATGTACTGTTCTGTGGAAGTGAACTGTAGGCGGCACTCTGTAGATACTTTAACTCTCCCGTTTAAGTTGTCTGTCTCTTTGTTTGTTTGTTTGTTTTTTCCTTTTTTTGAAGCTTTTGTGTAAACTTTAATTTTGCTACTTTTTTTCTAGTTTTCTACAATTTTTGGAATTTTTCCTTTGTATGTAAATATGAAATAAAGGGTTGTTGTATAAAAAAAAGTGTAAAATATAAGGATCCCATAACCTGACCACAGCATAATGTCCATTTAAGGTTCCTAAAATTTGTTAAGACCTCTCTGGTAAAATTCATCTTCAAAAACTGGGGGTGGTCCACAGGGTAGTCTATGGACCGGATCCATGAAGAGGTCCATGGACTAGGTCCACAGATGTGGTCCATTGACCAGGTCCACAGATGTGGTCCATTAACCAGGTCCGTAATTTGTTTATGTCCCATAGATGCAGTGCTAATTGAATTAACTGTTGGTGATAATAAAATACCAAATATGTTGGCCTCATGGGCTATTGACTCAGAGGCCATGAGGAATAATTTAATAATTTAGTAAAATCCAACTAATTGGTCAAAAATATCAAGAATAAAAAAATTTAGCTAATTAAAGCTGGACTTTAATCCTTTAAGCCCGTGCTTTTTCCTACTAGTAGGCTATAACATATAGCCTAGTAGTAGCTCAACCAATCAGAACGCAGCATTGATAATAGACCACTAGTTGGATTTTACTAAAAGGGAATAGTTTGTCTGGTCTTTTGTTTATGTTCTTCAAGTTGCAGTGCCCTACAAGAAGGATACAACCATTGAAACTGTTTTCAAAGGCTGAAAAAATCAACATATTTTGAAAATACATATGTTGCGTCGATTAATTCGTCACCCTTCAGTAGCTTTTAATGCTACACTAAATTCAAGTAATTTGTACAAACTACTGTACCACAGCCGTGCTTAGCTTACTTTCTTGTCGTGTCATGTACAAACTGCTCCAAATCTTTAGGTATTCCATCGATTGCTTTACCAAAATTTAGGCGTTCAGTAAGCTTCTTTCCACATGCAGGATGAGCCATGATCGAGCGACGAACAAAAGCCCAAGCTAGGAACTGAGTGTGTTGTCAAAGCCTTTCATATTTTGAACACTCGCAAGTTTCCTGACACAAGTCATGACTAGTTTATTGTGGGTTGGTAATCGCCGCTGGTCATGCATTGCGCCGAAAATGTCACGCGATGTATTACCCCGCAGCGAATCCAGTTTGATTCTAACATCAGATGTGGATTTGTGCAAAGCGGTTTTCACTCCTTGGAAAACATCTTGCAAGGGTTCGTTTGTCCTTGTTTGCTAATATGTCGATGAAAGCCGTTGTTGTTCAGGAGTATGGGGATTCTTCTAAGCTTTCTTATGAAGATGTGCCGATCCCCGAGCCTGGGCCAGGAGAAGTACGTAAAAACAATTAATCAAGCTCATGTATTGTTTTTAAGGTCTCGCCATTAAGCTTTTTTTTTTTTGGTCGGTTCCCTCCCTCCAAAAAAAAAAAAAAAAACGACATTCTGCATTTAGAAATCTCGGTATGTTGTTCACGTCTCTTAACTGACAAAACAGAGCTTCGTATTTCACATATCAAAAACTCCTCATGACCCAAGTTATGAACCTCACAAATGACCTGCTGCTTATTTTTTTTACTTTTTTTTGGGGGGGGGAGTGGAGGGGGAAGGCTTGATCCAGCCCCAGATCCGGACTGGTGACATATTTTGACCCTCCCTTGCCCTTTTAGAGGACCTCTACCATGAAAAAAATGGTTACCCATTTTTATAAATGCACCAAATTCTTTTGCATGTTAGTGACTCACCCAGCCACTCACACATCATCCATCGCCTTATGTCATTCTTAGTTGGAGGGTTTCAGTTGCTCATAGGGTGCAAAATTGTACCATTGTACTAGCCTAGAAGCAGGTACACTTGTGCAAGTTTAGCAAAAATTTTTGGTGGCAGAGCTAAGGTTCATTCTCCTCACAGGATGGCAGCTCTAACGCCAAGAATTTTTTCTGAACTCACACAAGTGAGCCTACTCACAGGCTACTAATTATTGCACCATCACTAATAACCACCAAAGTTATAAGGAGTATGTGGGGTGCAGCTCAAGGAATGCTTGGTAACATGTTTAAATGTCATAAAAACCGCACTGATTGCAGTACTGGGAGGTTATTGTTTAATAGAAATATTGGCTAAAAATTAAGCAAGTCTTGATGGAGATCTACATTTATTTGGAAGGAACTTAAATCAAAATCAGACCTCTCAAGTCTCACGGTTTTGAGGACAATCTCACAGTCTAACGATGAGGCCCAAAAAATTCACGGCAAACAGATTCACAACTAGCCAATGGAATACACTCTCCTTGACTATTTTCATTTTTGCCTTGTAAAATCCACAGTTCTAAGACATATTTGTCATATTTATGATTGCCTTGTTGACAAGATACAGACCTCAAAACCATAATTATGTAAAAGACTATAATGCCAAATAAGGCTATTGTTACCAGTTTGTCACATGTAGATAGATTTTGTCCACATTGTCAAAATGGCGGAAAATGATAAATATTCATCGAGCGACCATTGAGCAAAGATAAAGTTCAAAACAGAATGGGAAGGTTCATATTCTGTTTAACGCATTCTTAGCGATTCATTTTTGTTTTTATGTGTTCCCTACTCCTGGTTTTAGTTCTTTTTGATGCCATCAATAAATCTCCAGCTTTTTTTACCTTGATCTCCAGGTTATTGGTCTTTTGGGGTTGAGAGGTCTGCAAAAGGCACTTACTTTGAATCATATTAACTCATTTGTTTTATTTTTATTGGAATAATAGGTACTGGTAAAAAATCATTTTGCTGGGTTAAATTTCATTGACACTGCTGTGAGGAAGGGAATCATGAAAATGGTAGCATTAGGTGGAATTATGGGATTTGAAGGAGCTGGAACAGTGGAAAAACTTGGAGCTGAAGTCCAAGACTCCTCTCTTGGAGACAGAGTTGCTTTTGCTTTTGTTGGCTCAAGTGAGTTGTTTTTGTTGTAATAATATCGCTTTTAGACATGGCATGAACTGGATTGCATTTGAGTGGAAAATCACATCCAGCTGTTATTCCAAACATCCCATCCAAGTAGGTGTAGAATCGTTGAATCCTTGCCGCTGGAAAACACATATAAGTAATAATATGTGTTCCCCTTCCGGAGAAACTCATATCCCTAGTGATATGTGTTTCCCTACCCTGGAAACAGATATCACTAGTGATATGTGTTCCCCTACCCCGGAAACAAGTATCACAAGTGATATGTGTTCCCCTACCTAGAAGAAAACATATCCCTAGTGATATGTGCTCCTCTACCTGGGAAAAACATATCTCTAGTGACATGTGTTCCCCCTACCCAGGAAATGCATATCACTAGTGATGTGTGTTTCCCTACCCGGGAAACACATAATGATATCTGTTTCCCTAGTAATGCAACACATATCACTAGTGATATGTGTCCACCTACCCAGGAACAGGTATCACTAGTGATATGTGTTCCCCTGCCCTGGAACACATATCACTTATAGTGTTATATGTTCCCCCTCCTAGGAAACAGATATCCCTAATCATATATGTTTCCCTCCCTGGAAACAGATATCACTAGTGATATATGTTCCCTTTCCAGGGAAATACATATCCCCAGTTGTATGTGTTCCCCTACCCGGGAAACGCATATAACTAGTAATATATGTTCCCCTTTCCAGCAAACACGTATCGGGAAACACATATCCTTAGCTAGAGATATGTGTTTCCTGGGTAGGGGAATGCTTATCACTAGGGATATGTGTTTCTCTAGTTGGGGAAACAGATTTCACGAAGGAGGGGGAACACATATCACTGTGACATAACAGTCATATGAATGACCTCTTTGGCTTGTATGTTTTGTTTTCCTAATTAGAGGTCCTGGGAGAACCTGACCCTTTGTCTTTTCATGAATTATGGGGAGATGCACTTTAATAAGACAAAATTTGAAAGAAACAGTCTTCAGGGCTGTTCAAAGCTGGGTTAAGATAACCCAGGGTTAGTGCGAGATTTAAATTCAGATTTGAAAGCTTAGAAAGCATTTCAGTTTAGTTCTTTTTGTCTACAAGTTGATGACTGGAAGCTCCAAAAATAGCACAGAAAATTATCTGCAAAAGTGCTTTTGATCGATTTGACCACATGAAAAAGAAACCACATGAAAAAGAAACCCGAACAAAATGGTTAACGCCCTGGAGTTTTTAAAAACTTTTTACCTTATGCACATAAAAAGCGACGGCTTTTGACCACATGAAAAAAACCCAGGTTAAATTTAACCCCAAAACGATTAAAATACACTGTTTTGCAACGCATTGTTGTTTTTTGCATGAATCGACAAAAGTCCGTGGATTAAAATTAGAACAACTGGGCCCTGGAGTATTATCACATGACCTGTATTGGGAAAAGAAAACATACAAGCTGAAGTAGTCTATTATAAGCTAGTTCACTGCATCCTGAGTAAACACTTAAATTTGCATTACAGATGCTTATGCTCAGTTCAGTAAAGTGGCCACCAAATATGCTGTCAAAGTTTCTGATTCTCTGTCCATGGAGCAGGCTGCCAGCACACTGTGGCAAGGATTTACGGCACATGCATTTGCTTGTTCATCTTATCCAATCAAAGCTGGGGACAAAATTCTAGTTCATGCAGCTGCTGGAGGAGTGGGGAGTCTGATTGTTCAGATTGCAAAGAATGCAGGTAACTAAAATAAATTACTAAAGGTATAACCCTCCAGGGAATACTTTAGGAATGTTTGGGTAGGGTTTCGCTGCTAGGACCCCAGGACCCTTAGCAAATACCAGTCGTATTTCAGCTGAATTTTGCTACCGTATATATACTAGACTAAACTCCCAAAAATCTCTCCCTATCCTAGTGTCACCTCATTACTCTACATAGTTAGGCGGAATGCTGGGAAAGTTGGAACTTACTATATATTGAAGACAATGTATTGTTGAGGCGTTATTAATCCAGAATGGTGAACCAGGAAACAGTTACGTTTTTGTACCTTCTAGAAATAGTGATAGCATAGTTTGAAAGTTTGTTGCTGGAATGTAGTCAATATCCTTGAATAAATTTTTTTCAGGAGCCTTTGTGATTGGAACAACCAGTACAGAGGTCAAAGCAGCAAAGGCAAAAGATTCTGGGGCTGATGAAGTTATCCTTTACTCTCAGAAGGATTTTGTTGAAGAGGTCAACAGGATAACTGATGGAAAAGGGGTGAATGCAATCTATGACGGTGTCGGAAAAACAACATTTCTTAAGAGTAAGATAAAATTGTCTTGATTTTCTCAAGTGCAATTCCTCTCCCCAAACATGGAAGGTAATCCGGAATCCAGATTCCAGAATCCAGGTTCCAGTGACAAGGAATCCGGAATCCACTCTGTGGAATCCAGAATCCAAGACTGAAAAAAATGTTTGCCTGTACTAAAAATGCCTAAAAAATTTTCCGAAAAGAGTAAATTCACGAGATCTTATCCGCGCATGCGCTTCTCCGAAGAAGTCGCCAAACTACTTAGCCAGCTACAAGCGGAGCTTCCTGGGTACAGGCAGGTCGAAGCAGCTTGAAAGTCGACATTCTGTCCGCGCCCGAGTCGCATTTGACATTGACTGATGGCCGTGTTGACTTTTCCATTATACTTTTTGGCGTTTAACAAAAACCTTTTTAGCCCGAGGCAGAACCAAGGCACTTTTTAAAAGTGGCGAGCTTTTGCAAGTGCTAAAAAAAAAATTAGAAGAAACTTTTCAACCCAATTAATCGTGTGAATGTCAAAATTTTTCAAAATACGCGTTGAAAAAGGAGAAAAACCAGACTTTTCGAAGGTGCTCCCTCTTCTTTAGTGCTTCCATCTGGCCTTCTTGGCTCAGTCGTTAGAGCAACGGAAGTCCAGGGTTCGATACCCACCGATGTCAAATAATTTTTTTTCTGTCCCTTGCGTAGTTTCCTGATTCTCGTTTTGAGAGCTAACGAAAAGTGGGGATTAGAGATAATCTTTAGCGCTACAAGTTAAATTTTCAGCGTTAAAATTCTCTATTCCATCCTTTTATAGTCCCTTTAAAGCGGAGCTCTCACGCGCGAAGCGCTCCCAGTAGAGCACCATGGGTAAGAGAAAAAGGTAACTTATGGATAATCACGTGACCGTTCGTACGTCCGTCCGTACTTCTGTCGGCCCCTACATGTTAGCCGATGTCAAATGTCACATTTACCACTTGCACTTTACTGTCAATTATGCCATCCATATGAGGATGGTTTGACAAACAAACACAAGTGGCGAAAACGAGTGGCAGTGAAAATAAAAAGTTAACTGGAACACATACGACTTTTCCTCCGTAAAACGTGTCACTAGGAAGTTTCACGTTAAAGTCGTGCATAAAACGGCAAAGGAACGTCCAAAAAAAGAGTGCTGCAGGTTTAAAGTTGTTCTTTGCTATAAGTATGTTAACGAGAGCTTCGCTTTTAGCCCTGGCTAAATCTATATATTAAGGTCTATCAATGAATCCCACGGCTGTGCTCCACACCGGCTGTGGCCCTTGCATTTCTTTTAATTCAGACGTTGAGATCATCTCGCGCGCTACAAGTTACACTTCAGCGTTAATTATCTATTTCATCCTTTAGTAGTTCTGGTCTTTATTAGGTCTATTACTGAATCTGTCCCCCTTGCATTAATTTTCATCCAGACTAAAATTGGGGTCATCTCTGGCGCTACAAGTTACACTTCAGCGTTAATTATCTATTTCATCCTTTAGTAGTTCGGGTCTTTATTAGGTGTATCACTGAATCTGTCCCCATTGTATTCATTTTCATCCAGACTTAAATTGAGGTCATCTCTGGCGCTACAAGTTACACTTCAGCGTTAATTCTCTATTTCATCCTTTAAAAGTTCGCGTCTTTATTAGGTCTATCACTGAATCTCTCCCCTTGCATTCATTTTCATCCAGACTTTAATTGAGGTCGTATCTTAGAACAGCGATGCATAAGCGCTGATAAATTGCATTATTATCATTATCATTATTATTATTATTATTATTATTATTATTATTATTATTATTATTATTATTATTATCTGGCGCTACAAGTAACACTTCAGCGTTAATTCTCTATTTCGTCCTTTAATAGTTCGGGTCTTTATTAGGTCTGTCACTGAATCTGTCCTCCTTGCATTCATTTTTGTCCAGACTTAAATTGAGATCATCTCTGGCGCTACAAGATACACTTCAGACGTTGAGATCATCTCTAGCGTTACAAGTTACGCTTCAGCCTTAATTCTCTGTTCCATACTTTAATAGTCTGGGCCCTTGGAAGGTCTGTCACTGAATCTGTCGCCCTCACATTCATTTTTATCCAGACTTAAATTAAGATCATCTCTTCCAGTTTTTCAAGAGGTGGATAGCGCTATCCACCGGATAAATCATTATCCATCAGGCCTGGGTTGTTCAAACGTTGGATAGCGCTCTCCAAGTATTAGCAAAACCAATTGCACAGCGCTATTCATTGGATAGATATTTATCCAGTGGATAGTGTTATTCACCTTTTGAACAACTGGGGCCTGCAGATAGCGCAATTGGTTTCCTCTAATACTTATCCACTGGATATCGATTTATCCAGTGGAGAGTACTATCCATCTTTTGAACAACTGGGGCTAACGCTACTTCCCTGTTCTATCCTTTAATAGTCCCTTTATAAGCGTCTATCACTGAATCTGTCACCCTTGCATTTCGTTTTATTCAGACTTTGATTGCTTGGCGAGAAGAGGAACAGTGGTTGTTTACGGTGGAGCTTCGGGCCCTCCCGATCCACTAAACGTCGGCACGTTAGCCAAGGGCTCCTCTTACGTGACCTTTGGGCATTTTCTCCACTTTGTAGAGGACCCCGCAGAATACAAACAGAGAGCTAACGAGCTATTTTCTTGGTTGGCCGAAGGAAAGCTTAAGTTTAGCGGAGGAATCACGGTTGTCCCTCTGGCTGACGCGAAGAAGGCTCATGATATGTTGGAGGGAAGGCACACTACAGGGAAAGTGCTTCTCCAGCCGTAATTGCTGGACTATGTTACTTGTAGTAGTCAATTTTAGTTAGCAGTACTAATGGGTTGTCAGAACTAACCTGCTTAACCAAGGATCGATGATTATATCTAGGATATCATCTCATTTCTTAGCTCTTATCTGATTATGTACTCTGCCTTAGACATATCAAAATGTGGTTTAACTTATATTTTAGGAATACACTGTTATTTATATCATTTTCTTGTACACTGCTTGCTGCTGTATATCTTGTGTATCTAAGGCACCTCAAAATAATTGATGCAGAACTGTCGGGGACGTAAATCCCTGTATAGCCTGCGTAGCAGGCACCGGTGTTTTGGGGGCGAAGCGAAAGCAGAAATTTCGAAGACACGCGGGCGCACGAGGGGAGAAATGAAGAGGAGTTGTTCCCCTCGCGCTCTTTATAAACACTTACCAAAAAATCTAAGCCCTAATCATCAGGCTAATCCCTGTAAATCCCCGATGCACGAGTTGCTCGTGTATGTGGAAGAATTTGACAAGATTTATCCATGTCAAGCGAAACTTGTCAAGACTTCTCTCATACTCCAATGGCGTGTTCAGGCTTTTCGGTGTTTGGCAGTGGCGGATTCAGAGGAGGGGCCCGAAGGGCAGAAAGAAAAAATTGGGGGGACCGCCCCCCTCCCCCATCCTTATCTCACGGTCTTAATCCGCCGCTGTTTCGTACGCTTTTTTACTTCCTCCACCCACCTCCCCGCAGCGATGAACTAGCTCTCTACCGTGAGCTCCCGACTCCTCCTACCTCGGGCTGAGTCTTCCATATCTTATTGGCATTGCAGGCATCTGTTTGCGCATGGTCCCAGTGAGAATAAATTACAATGATAATGTTGAATGTATATCGATCGGCTGTTATGCCCAGCGAAACTCTTAGGACTTGCCTTAAAAAATGAAGGTTTATTTTAGGTACAATCAGCCGTTGCCTTCCATTCAGTTTATTGATACGATGGAGTCCGCTAAGCTTCAAAGTTACTTAATATACACGCTGTGAAACTCACAAAACCGGGAACACCATAAATATTTATGGCATGTTATTGTGTTGCCAGAAATAAGCAACGGTAACTAGTTTGTGGTTTTGAGGTTTGCTCGCGTGTCCTGAACTTTATTGTGATTGGCCAGTACACAATCAACATTCCTGAAATTTGTTAGGTGTTCACGGTTTTCTCAGTTTGACAGTAAATCGGCCAAGAAATTGTCTAATTTTTTTTTAAAAATATGCATGGCATGTTGCCTATATCTCTTAAACTATAGAATATTATGAGGTGAGACTTTCACTATTGTATTTCTCTTAAATCATTGTAGCAAATTATTCATTGTTTGGATTAGTGCTGCGCATGACCAAAAAATCTATTTTGTGATATCATCTGTTGTGACGTCACAAAAATAAAATGTGATAATTCAAATCGGACCAGCTATTCAATTTCTGCAAAGTATATTGATTTTCTAGAGCCTATTATGATCTCTTGTGATTTTTTAATTGGCTACTAGAGAGTCACGTGAGCAGTAACCATAGAAACGTTTAATTCATTAATTCAATTATTCACTAATCCATTATTTCTTGAATCAAGTATTGTTGCTCGTATTAAATTGAGTGAAATGTTTATAAGGGATTAAAGTCCCAAGAATAAAAAAATTCTTGTACCTATGAGACCCCCACAGTCCCCACAGAATCTTTTGACAGTGGGTGTTTAAGAACAAGATATTCTTTTATCTCATTCACATTTTTAATGGGTGAAAATCGCAGCTCGCGGCTAAACACCATGAGGTCACTGAAGTAGGCATGTGCTGTGGTTCCTGTATCTCTCTTTAAGCCAATGTCGAACACTGAATGGCCTGAATTCATGAAGTCCTTCGAGTTGCTTGTTACGTTCTTACTGACTTTCATCTCTCCGTTCATGAAAAGCCTCACGGTACCTTGTGTACGTCCCCAAGTCATTGCCAAGTGAGTCCACTTGTTAACTACAACAGCGTCTCTGCAATGTATGAGTGGGGATTGTTGAGTGGCATAAACGTTTTTAGCTCATTTTCCATCTCGATTTATTTGACTGAGTGGATTTGTCACATGATTTAAATAAATCAAAATGGCGTATCCAAGATGGCGAACTTTTCAACAAAACATTACTTCTATCGAAACTAAACTTCAAGGTCTTTAACGTGCTGTTGTTTACGTTGGCCGTCTAAATCCATACTTGTTTGAAATATTCATTAAGTATGGGAAGCCAATATACTAAAATCAACAACGGTTTATCGACGTCAATTTACTTCAGATCAAAAGTTACACTTGTTTACCTATTCAACAATTTTTATATGAGGCTGAGGCTGAGGCTGAGAGTGTAATGAAAATTTATGCCAGTTGAAGAGGCCTCATGACTCTCTTCCTCATGATACGAGAACGGAATTCATAATACACTCTAAGCCTGGTTTTCTTATGTCGAGAAAATCCCAGACGATCGGGGATTTTACTGTTTCCAGACCGTCCCAGATTTTGCCGACTAATGAAAACTCGAAATCTTAGATATTCCCGATCGTCAGGGATGGACGGGGACAAATCTGGAGAATCGGGATCGTTCTATTTTCCCGATGCGTCACAGATTTCTGCGATGGTCGTCGATCATTCCTGACAAATGAAGACTCAAATTTGTACCGTCGGGAACGTCTGCGATGGATTTCGCTCATTACCAATCCCCTAAATTGCTATCACAAATAAACACGGCTTCTCTCGAGAATCTGGTATAGACTTCTGGCGATTATCCGATATATCGGCAAAATCTGGGATGGTCGGCTATAATTAAAATTCCCCATCGTCTGGGATTTTCCCGACATATGAAAACCAGGCTTTAGTGGCAAGGGCGGATTTAGCGGTGGTTCGAGGTGACAGCCTCCCCTGCTCCCCCCTCACTTTGTTCCTCAAATTTAACAATTCTCGGAAAAATGAATAGAATAAAAAAGCTGGCAAGTTATCCCCCCGCCCTTTTCTGAAGGTTCTGGTTCCGCCCCAGCTGATTAGGTTACTTGCTTAAATGAACAGTTCACGAACTCCAACAACTATGGAATCAAGTTCACTCGCGCACTAAAAAATACTCTCATGAAAGCAGTCATATCAAGGTCAGCGAAATGGAAGTTTACATCAACTTGTTTTCATCCCGGAAAGCGTTTTTCCCTATGTTCGAATACTCATTGCGTATCGTGGAATACTCCTCGATCCTATTGATCATTGATTATTTAGGTCTTTCACTCAATATTGAGCATTTTAGACAGCTCTAGAAAAAATAAACAAACAAACAAACAAAGGAAAACAAAAGTGACAGAGATAGCGCTTATGAGTGCAAAGTAATAAAAGTGTCATTAAATGTTTGAAATTGCATTTTTAAAAGCATCCAGTGAATTGGACAATGCTATATCCCTTGGGAGTTTGTTCCATTCTGTAATTGTCCTTGGGTAGAAGAAATACTTGTAGTAATCCCTAATGGCTGTCTGTTGTGTGTAAGAGTACTCTATGGAACGAGTTGAGTACGCATGGCCAGCGGGTTGTAGATTGGCATCTTTGTGGGAGACTAGCCTGTGATTAGTAAAGCCTGGAGAGATGTTATGAATACGAACAAGTTCGATGCCACTCGTTGTTTACGTTGGCCGTTTTCAAAAATCCATACTTGTTTGAAATATTCATTAAGTATGGGAGGCCAATAAATTAAAATCAACGACGGTTTGTCGACGTCAATTTACTTCAGATCAAAAGTTACACTTGTTTATAAGCTATTCATCCAGATGGATGAGATGACTTCGCCCCATAGTGTAAGGGATCCGGATTCCGAAATGCGAGAAATTTTTGCTTTTTGGAATCCGGAATGCGGGAAAATTTTGCTTGAGAAATCTGGAATCCTGGGCTCTGGAATCTGGAGTAAAGTTCAAAAAATCCGGAATCCCAGTAACGAATGAAACCCAGAATGCAAGTTTCACTGACAAAGACTGGGATCCAGTACCTGGTATCCGCAATTCACGACGTGAAATCCAGAATCCAAGACTGTCTTGGATTCCCTTTCATGGGACGAATGACTATCGACATTCATAAAAATACTAAGAAAATGTGAAGATACCTACCTTGTACAAAACCTAAAAATATCTTTTCCAGTTGTATTTCTCGCCTGGGCACGAAAGTGACCGCTCGGGTCAATATACAATCGAAATGACCAAGGATAAGACCAGTCGCCATAAACTACATATTGTGCACCCGAGCTCTTCATTTTGATCCATACGGCGATTGTTAGGCTTGTGCGATGGATGGGAAGAGACGGGGTCTCCGCGAACGCCCCACTACTTCCGTCTAAATACAGAGCTGTTCTTCCATCTTGCTTCTCGTATCTTGCAGATCCCTTTAAGCTGTAAAATGGTATAAACGTATAATCCGAAATGAAAACTTTCTTGGTGGTACTTTCCCTAAAGGTACGAATGGGGTTAAGCGAAGAAATCTGGCCACTTGGAGGGTTCTTCACAGTTGGATCCCCACCCTGATAAAATACTCGTCTTTCCTAAGGTGTTAAGAATGTCTTGAGTGCATCGAGAATTTTAGGCCAAAATAATGAAATTAATGGCGCGGAAATTAACGTTTACTTTAACGTGACTTAAATTAACGCGCATTTTTTTCATGATCATGCGTAGGATGAATTTCCAATAAAAACGTAGTCCCGAACCCACTACTGTCGGATATTTAGAAAGCAGCACCGATTACTGCCATCCCACAAAGAGTTGCTATTGTTTTTCTGGCAGAACACACAAGGAAAAACTACGCAGTTTGGCTCATTATTTCATTAATTTTCTTACCTGACTTGACCGTCCATACCGTTGAGCCGCCAGAAAGAAAGGAGACCTGAAAAGAATTATCTCGCAGTTTCAACGGACGGTGGTTGAAGGCTTTAAACCCCGCAAAAAAAGAAACGCAAGTATAAAATAAAAAAGATAAAAGGAATGAAATATTAGAAAGGGGTTACTAATGTCTCTTAAACTACGTAGCAAGTCAAAGATCAGAGAGAAATAGGCATGTTAAGAAACCACACCTCATCGTAGAATAACACTGAAAAATTACAAACAATTTTAAAAGACTGAAGCCTAGACCAAACGTCGAACTTTTCATGAGACGAACCAAACTCTAATTTGGGTCCACCTAATCTAAGTTAAGATCGTTTGTTGGGTCACAAGTCGAACTTAGGACGCTTCGAACTAATCATATTAATCAGATTGGCAATAGACGTTCTCCCAGACGAGGCTAAATAAACATAATACAAATTTTCAATGTATTAGTTCAGTTCGTCGCATGTTGAGATCGACATTTGTCCCGGAGACGATCTTCACAGGGGGCACCCAGCGACTTTTTCTTTCTTAACTGTTCGAAGGAGCAAATGTTGCCTGGAAATTTCTAAAGCTTGAGAATAGCTAAAAATGTCTGGATAACCATTCCATTCGTCTCAAATATTCGGAGGTTTTCTGATAGCTTAACTACGATTTTCGGAGGTTGTGTTATTCACATTTTAATACCAAGATATTGCGATTATTATTTTAAAAAGGTCTCCTAAAACTTTCGGTATGAAAACAAAACGTTCCCTATAATTTTCTAATGAAAGCAAGGCTACTTCATGCCCTCAAACTTTCGACCAGACTCATAAGGGTAGCGAACTTTTTCGGATGAGACGAAAAAGCCACGTAATACTAACTTACGACCAAAGTTCCCTTAAGACATCCGAACAGATAAAAAGTTTTTGGGGCAACTCCAAATTAACCAAACAGTCTTCTAAAGCATAGAGCAAACCATCTGAGACACTTCTGACGTATTTTGAAACATTCGGTCGTTGGGTGCCCCTGTCTTCAGACGTTAATTCTATCCGTCTAAGGCAGGCGGATAGAACGTGTTGGACGATCCAAACCCGTTCAGACGAACGTAGCTGAGCCAGACGTCGAACTTTTCATGAACTTAACTCACTAAGTTTGGTCATCTCATGAAACGTTTGACGTTGGCCTAGGCCTAAGTCACTTCTGATCAGTTACTTCTGGGCTCTTATAAGTACTTATAAGGTGTGTGTTCTTTAGTAGTAATTCATGTAAATCATGTAACAATGACTAGTTTGTGAGAGTAAATACTAAGAGTTAATTCGTCTACTCGCAAAAGAGGATCTGAATGGGGGTATACCTCGAAAACATTAAACAATTCATTTTTCAATTGGCTTTGTGACACGAAACACTTAAATTTTAGGCATTTTAACACTAACAGCAAAAAATCCTTTAAAACAGTATATTTTTTTCCAGAAGGAAGCAAAAACGGCTCTAAAAAGGCCAATATTATTTTGTTTAGTATATCAAGGAGTTTTCGGCCATTTTACGACAATTCCGGATTATTTCAGAAGATTTCCGAAGGCTACCGACGATTCCCGAAGAGTGTCAAAGATTTCCGAAGACTAACGAAGAGGTCCGACCATTGCCGAAGATGTCCGAAGAACCCTCCAAACACTATTACGAAAAGTATTTTCTTCGGAAACAGTAAACATTAAAAAAATTGGCCAATTTAACAGCAAACACTAAAAATTAAGGGCAAATAACACTAAACACTACACCCCATTCAGACCCTCGCAAAATGCTTTACGATCGATGAAATTATGAAGTGAATCATAAGCATTTGCTATATCGTTTGAGAATCGGATATCTGTTTAATGAGGTCCGGCAGTAGGGCTGTTAAGGATATTACGGCCCGCACACGGTAGCTACCTTCTCTTGCTACCTATTTTTGTCTTGAAAGCGTCTGAGAACTCGATTTGTTGGGAAGTTCGTTTGGAAGTTTGGAAGTTTGTTTCGCTGTTTTACCAGTTCCCAGTCCCCGTCGCGTAGCACCCAATTTGTGAGTATACCAGGCACGATTTACGGACAGGTTTTCAGCGTAAGCTTTCGTGTAAGCGGCTTACAGGGCTTACAAGCTTTCAGGTTATAAATTAAAATAAGAGACTGAAATTTTCTCTCATGTGATTTTCTGAAACGCAGCATGTAAGCTTAAGTTACTCATTTGCTTGTCATGTCAGTTGTAAAGTTAAGTATCAGTTGGAAAGGCAGCGAACGTTTAAGTGAGGATTCGAGGGAAAGACATTGTTCTTTCATGTGTTTCGCAGCACTTTCTGTCCATAAGCCCAGCCAGTTATTAGCTGTGCTGATCGTTTTGGATCACGAACACAATCGATGAAACAATTTAGCACCGCAACGAGAAGACAATTAGTTTCAAAGCTCCCTAAACAATCAACTCAGCAGAATCATTTTTAGCAGATAACCTTTCTGTTGTAGTTCACTACTTTTCCTAACGAGGTGAACGCAGCAAGGAGGCGCCGAAAAAGAAGTAAAAGTAAAAGAATGAATAAAACAGAAATGAATATGTACAATTCAGTGACAATTCACTAAATCGAAGATGCTTTCTGAAAGTTTGTTTTAAAAATATGGCTTTGTTATGTATTTGTCAATGACAATCCAAACTGATTTTGGAGTATGCATTTTATTTTATCAGAGATCTGATCCGTTTAAATCACGAAAATGTGAAAGAGGGGATTGCCCAATGTGTAGAGAAGATGAAAAGGACCGTGTGAGCGTGACTTATGACATAAAATGTGGTGAGTGTAATGACATTTATATGGGAGAAACATCAAGGAGGGCGTATACTAGAGGAAAAGAACACATGAAGTTACTGGCCAAAAAGAAAGAGAGATCAGCCTTATAGAAGCACTGTAAAGAGAAACACAACAGTGAAATACAGAAATTTGAAATGAACGTTACCGGTTCTTACTCCAACGACGCCATGTTGAGACAGATATCGGAGAATGTTGGGATAGATCAAGTGCCGGAAGGCTCGTTGATGAACTCTAAGAACGAATGGAATTATTCCTGCGTTCCACGCGCAGTAGTCGGAGGTCCTCACTAAGGTTGGAACGTTCCATACCATATTACACCCCCCATATCAGGCCCCAGCCGGGCCCCGACCTACCATATCAGGCCCCGACTTACCATATCAGGCCCCATGTATATTAAGCTGGGTTTCCGGTAATTCACGTATATTTGGATTTTGTTTCTTTAAAAGTAATAGCCGTTTTCACAAAAGAGACTGGTTAACTATCCTTCTTGACGGATAACGGCAGACAGTCAAGGTAGTCCCAATTTTAAGTAACCGTTCCGTTTTCACATCAGTGTGAAAGCGGCCAATGATAATGTCAAGAATTTTATTATTAATTGGGAAAATATTGTACCAAAATGTATGATATTAACAATCTAACATTCATTGCTTAAAGCAACATATACTGAGTCTCAGGTAGGGAGTTGTCAAGGTAAAGCAAACAAAAAAAATCAAGGTCAGGGAATTTTCTACGAAGTCGTGAACATCTTTCATTGATATGTTCAAAATTATATTTTCCTTGCGCACAAGATCCCGTGTAAAAAGGCGTAAAGACTTTGTAAGAGAAGACAAGAATATGGATAGTCTGGAATAAAAGGGCCCAAGCAAATGTAAACGTGCATTGTTTATTCCACTTTTAATCAGCACATAACATTACAGCTCTTTTCTGTCCTTTTCAAACTGTATTCATTGTGCAGCAATTTTAGCTTTTTATTTTCCTGCTTGAAGCAAAGGTCAAATCAGTTCTGGTTACGCCAGCAGAAGCTGTAACACCATGTTTTGTTACTACTCCGACTTTCTTACAGGGCACCACTATTACACCGCAAAATGTAATAATCGCCGCAAATTGCAATACTAACTCAAGATGCACTAAGAATGGCCCCAAATATGTAATAATATTTTTGACGCAAAATGTAATAATCTTTCAACGGAAAATGTAATTACTAACTTTCTAACGCATAATGCATAATTTGTTTCCTTCCCTATCAAACTCAGTTTTCATCCCCGTATATTAATCAAGCTTTTTTTTTTTGTAATTTTTTTCCTAAATGAATATTTTTTGTAATTTTGTAATCAATGTATTTCAAAACACTGAATCCTAGGTTTTTTAATTCAAGACAGTGATTTGAGGTTAGGTTTTTCTCTGTGGTAATATGCCCGGGTAATATGCAAATGCTGCAAATTTTAAACGAGTTTGCTTGGCTCGTGCACGTTGGAATTTTAGATGGAGTTTTTGGCAGTTTTCATTTCCGTCCCGGTCAGCTCCAGTCGTCGTTGCTTAAGCTCCATGATAGTAAGTTCAACTAAACCTGACATACTCCAAGTCCGCCAATGGATCATTATAAATTGCGGATACACTAACACAAAATGGTGTGCAGAACCCAGGGTGTCCAGCATCGTATGAGTCTGAATAAAATCTCTCAGACTCTCGTTTCCCTCCGATTTGCGAGAACCCTGAGGTATCTTTATAGAGTCTGTTATATCCCATATTTCTTTTTGACTTTTGAGCACTGGTGAAGCAAAAGTTCTCACCGTATTGAAAGCGCTCAGCTTCGTGGCATACATGGAGTATCATCTCAAGGATAAGTCACAAAGGACAAGTATCTTATCGAATCTTACCTAATCTTTCTCTCATTGCCTTTAAATAGGCTTCCTCGGTGTCATTCGCATGATTTAGCTGATATCGGGAATGGATACGGGAAGGAAGAGTGATAGCTCACCACTTTGACACTGCTTAACGTTAAGACAACTGTTTCAAATGCTAGGCTTGTTGAAAGAATATTTTACGTATTCAGGAGCCCATAGGAAGACTTTAGATAACAATGACCTCAACCAGGTCATGCGTCCAGCGGTTTTAGTGAAGACAAGGATTTGGCTAGGGGTTCAGTCTCGCATGTTCAGGAGGGTTTGATATGGGAATGGGGGCCTGGTGTTGGGGGCCTTTCTTCCTTTAGTGTGGTAATGGAATGGACAAACAACCACGACCTTGCTCTTGCTCGGGAGGTTTTGTTATTGTAACCTTTTCATCTACAGGCGAGGACAGTTGAAAGAGGAAAAGTGTGGCAAACAATAGCGGACAACCTGAATTCGCACGCTACATTGAGGTTTCTTGTCACAAAGAAATCGGTGAGGGAGCATCTTAAGCTTTTACTGGACAAGTATCGTGCAAGAATGCAGAAGGAACGGAGAGACAGTGGAGTGGAAGTAGAGCAAACAGAGCTGGACCAAGAACAAGATATATTGTTGCTGAATAACAGGAAAAAGACAGAGGAAGACAGAGCGATGGGAGAGGAGGTCCGAAAGAAGGCGTGCGAAAAGCTGGGTGAAACAATGAAACGGAAAGGAGAAGGTGAGGGTTCGTCAGAGCCGAAGAAGAAAAGGTCAAGAAAGGGTGGAAATGATACAATAGAGTTTCTGAGGGAAAAGGCAAACATTGATATGGCAATGAGACAAGAAGAACAGAAAGCGAGAAGGGAGGAGCACGAGCGGCAAACAAGGCTTTATGAGCTAGCACTTGCTAATCAACAACAGCAACAACAACAGAGCAATCAACTCATGAGTCTGATGATTGGCCTCATGCAAAAAATTGCAGAAAAATAAGACGGTTAATTTTGTTTGAGATGAAAGCATTCAAGAAACATACTTTATTGTTTACTTCAGACTGCTTGTTTCTACAGTTCTACACTTACATATATGATCCACGTCATGTCTTGAAGTTACGACAACTTGTTAAATTTGAAACGCTTGATACGTTATTTTGAGATGGAAATCCCTTTGTGTTCTTTGTCTTTTACATGTATGGTAACAGCAATAAAAACCATTGATTGTTTTCACATTGAGGTGGTTTTTATATAATTAGCACAATAAACTACTTTTCGAACATTGCCATGAGTGCTTTTAATATAGAATGAAATATACGAAATACCGTGATAAAGGTAAACTTATAGGCCAAGAAATAATAAACTTTTTGATTAGTTTCCTTGAATTTCTTTGAATATTTAAAAAAAATGGTAGGGTGGATGTGCGTGTGTGTGTGTCTAAAAAAGTGTTAGAAGAACAAACTTGTTCCAAGACTTTTTTCCATGATTGTAGGGTAGTCTTACTCTAGGATTGGTAGAATTCTCATGATGCAACCCCTTTCTAATGAAACGTAACGGGACCACCTCGGGTTCTCCTATCAAGCAATTAAGACACTCATTTCTACACAGAACTTCATAGAACTTGCAATCTATATCAATGACTATTACCACATAAAATTAATTTTCTCTTCAAGATAAATATGGTTTCCGAAAAGGAGTGATCAGTTTGGTTACAACTTCTACTCTTTACTTTCTGCAAGTTGGCTTCACCCTACCTTTATCAAACACTCTATTTTCTCTTCCAGTTTGATTTGCCTTCGAAGCTATTATTTCATGACTTAACTCGATCAGTTGTTGTATCTCCTCAGCCATACCTGCGTAACAGATAAATATTCAGTTTACATTGAAGCTTCTAATACCAATTTGACCAGAGACATATATAGTACACGAAGAAGCACTTTTTGGATTTGCTACTGGGGAAACACCCCGGTATAAGAACTGGTTTGTGTTTATCCTAAGGGTCAAACGAGTTATAGAGCCACGCGGGAAGTTTAAACCGGCAAGAGAGAAGCGCGTCAAAAAGGGGCTGTGTCATTGATGGCTGTCCATTTCATTTTGTTAATTATATTGCCAATTACGTACATAGCCTGCTAGCAAGCTCTCAATTACCAATTACGCTTCCTTATCCGCTATGAATTCCTATTTCGGATTCCAAACGAAAAATTTCCCGGATTCCAGAATCCGGATTACCTTACATTGGGCGATACATTCTAAGTACCTAAAATACGTGTTTGGCGTTTAAGTCCTTCGTATCATAGACTTAACTGTTTTCATGCTAATGTTAGTAGATTCAAAGTGCAGGATAGTCTTTTGCAGCTGTATCAGTAATGATTAGATTATTTTCAGCGAAAAAGCCTCAATTAATGCCTTAAGAGGGAGTACTGCGGTTCCTCGAAGACTCCTCTCGATATCTTTCAAAGTAAAGATAAGAGAATTCAAAGCGAATAAATCAATATCAATTCAGTTTTAGGATACCAAGACTACATACCAAGAATTAGCGGAATCGAAGTACCGTGGTATAAGGGTAAAACTCGAATCTAATTTTCGAACTTTGAGCCTGGCAGAGTTACAGAAAATCACTTCAAATTAGTATCTAAAAATTACCTCTAGTTTCACCTGCTCCTGTAGGCATCATCCTTATAGTTAAAATCAATGTAGCAACCATTGTCAAGAAGAATAAGGCCAGAACAGCTATCATAGCGGATAACACATGACGACTTATAGCAATATTTTCCGTAGGTTGTTGTCGTCTTTTTTCATCGTTTTCATGGTGAATTTGGTTTCCTGCTGGGTCTCCGGACGGTGAAGACCGGATAGTTAATAACTGTAGGTGATCATAAAGATTTTCATTGTCGGGTTCAGCTCTGGAATCCTGCATCCTTTTGGTTGTGACGAAAACTCTGAGTAAGACTTCTCCAAGGTCACAGTTTGTAGTGAATGACACTTGTAAAAACTTAGTGCCTAACTATATATGATGTCACGGGAAAATAAGTTTTCCGGTTTTCTCCAGTGGTTTCTTCACAAATTATAGCCAAATATGGCAATCTAATGTTTAAAAAACGAAAACACTTCCTGAGTCAAAAATCCGATTGATTAGGTAATTAACTTATAGTACAATTATTATCGAAATGATATATACCGTATAATTTTGTTGTTTCCGTTCATAATTCTTTCTTTTTTAAATTTGTTGTAGTTGTAAAAGTATGTATGAAATATTCAAAAGAACCCTGACAATATCATCGGCAAGAAATGGACTTGGAGTTGTTAAAAGGACGTTGAAATAAGTGAGCGTGGACCATTGTTGTATATTCGGACGAACTGTGCACGTTTACTTTATCAGTTTGATGGAGACGATGCGATCGACAGGAGTGTGAAAGAGCTATCGGAGCCTGACTGTGACGATGGGATTTCGCTCAGCGAAAAGCGAATAATAAGAGCTAGCTGCCGAAAAACGGTCCTCGAATTGTTAAAGCGACGTTGAGGAGTATCTATTGTGGTTTATTGCTATCTGGACAATTTTGCTTGAATTCTGTAAAAAGGTGATCTTTGCCCAGTAGGTTGTTTGTCTGTGGTTCCATTTATCTACAGGAAATGCTGCGCTGGAATATACAAGTTTCTAGAATACTCAAGTAAAGAAGGGCAATCGGATACTTCGACTGCGTTAAATTACTTTGCTAGGTCAGAGCACGTACAGCCTCCAGCTCAGTCCGTTTATTAAAATAATTTTTAGCTAGTGTTTAGCAAAAGCAGTTTAATGTAGCCATAAACGCCTGCCGTACTAACCGTTACGTACTCTTTGTGAACAGCATATCCGAAAACATTTATTTAAAAGCACTTATAGGAAACCCTCGAGGTCCATTTTAAAACAACTGTGTAAAACCACGATTTGAATAAAACTCGGCCTTATGTAAAACTTAGCTATTTTACGAGAAAGCAGTGCCGTAGCCAGACCAAACGGCCAACCGAGGCAGGCGGGAGTTGCTAGGGGGGTTCGGGGGCATGCCCCCCCGAGAAATTTTGAACTTTAGTCTCTCGGAAATGCGATTTGCAGCGTTTTCTGGGCCTTTCGGTAACTTTTTTTCGAGTTAATTTAAGTGGAATTTAAAAAGCAATAATCAGAAACAAGCTACATAATCTGGGTGACCGTTAACCTCGCCAATGGTTTTGATCAGTATTTGTTCAAAAAGAATTTGAGTTAACGTACGTAGCCCCTTGAGATCGATGATATGGTAATTTTTTCATAGTATATTGACTGAATTGCTGAATTCTTTGTAATATCATGATGCGTTAAAAATATCCGATGATCGCTTATGTAAAATAAAAATGATCGGCGAAATTCGTCAAAATTTTACCGAGGCGAGTGCCTCGGTTGGCCTCATACTAGCTACGGCGCTGGAAAGTGCACTATCGTTCGGAAAGTGTTTGGCAGTCACATGAGAAAGCAATTTTTTTTACAACTAAAAAGCGTTGAATAAATAAGTTTAAAGTGATCTTTGCGTTAAGCAGAAATGCTACGCTTTAATAAGTTTCTAGAATATTCAGGTGAACATGCAACAACAAGACGCACAGCTTCGGGCAAGGAAGGGAAGCTCCCTAGTCCTTGGTGGAAAGCGTGAGTGCTATAGAGATGCCAAAAAGTTACCGAAGAAACGCTGACAAAATGCTTAACACTATATCCCAAAAGCAGATGCCAAAAACCAAATGCTAAATACTGTATGCCAAAAAAACCTACTAAAAATCAAATGCTAAAGAAATTAAACATGATCTATCAAGTATATCAACACACAGAAAGTCATGAAAGATATAAAAAAAAAAAAAAAAACGAAGGAGAAAAGTGAGTCTGTTACAGTGCCCAAGCAGTTTAAAACACCTGAATATCAAAATGGAATGTTTTTTCTACACTAATTCAATTCATCCATGAGCTCGCTCCTAGGAGCATTTGATTGCTTTCGTTTTTAGTCTTCCTGCCTCGTTGGAAATCGGAATTGGAATTGGCATTTTATTATTTTTATTATTATTATTATTATTGTTTTTGTTTTGTGAGAGGCTTTTCCCTCAGTAATATGCCTGGACGCCGCTACCAAACCTGTCTCTCTAAGGCCCGGTTGAGACGCTATACTTTCACATGAGCCGAATCGAATTGAACATAGGACGACTCATTCACCGGCAGAGGCCGATCTTCATTTCAACCGAACTAAGATTCAAAAGGGCAAAACGCGCATTTCTGTTAACCACATTATAAAACTTATTCATTTAGTTGGTATTTCATTTACTTTCCAACTGATTTTCCGAAAACTTTTTGTAAATGGTAAACAAACTTTATTTCTGAGGAATTTCAAAAAGAAATTTGAAGTTAATGGTGAATTATATATAATACTTAATCCAATATTAGAAATTAAAGGGTTAAAAAACTGAGACACTTGAGAAAAAAAAGCTCCTTCAAGCAGAACATAGGATGGGCAACAAAGTAATGTTTTTGGACTTGATTTTGTCAACATAACAAAGTCCATACATTCGTACCGTAGCCTCATTCAATGACTTTCATATGCTGGTGTCATTTATGCTGGCGCCATCCGTTTGGCAAATTAAAGAAAACCTGGGGCCCGTTTCTCGAAAGTCCCGGTAACTTTTCGGGCCCGAAATCAAATATTCAAATCGAAATATAAGGAATAAGGGCGCGGGTCCTGGCTAGCAAACAACTCCATTTTGTTTCACTAATTGATAGTGAAATTGATTTTTATCATGTTAGATGCAAAACTATTGAAATCTCTATCTTGCATGTAAACAACAACAGCTTTACCGGCCCTTTAACATATCGGGGCTTTTGAGAAACGGACCCCTGGGCCGATAAGTGATCATAACTTTACAAAGCCTTGAGAAGGGAACATAAGGACAAACAATTCGAGGACAAAGTTGGAAGTTGGTTGGAAGTTGCAAGTTGCAAGTCGGAAGTCGGAAGTTGAAAGCCCCTCCTTTTTTTTTTTTTTTTTGACCTTTCGAAATTATTTTAGGTACAGACGTGCCTATTTTAGGTGCGTACGTGTGTAAAGCCCCTGTCTTAACAAAACATCCTCTTTCACGAAAACAAACCTAAAAATATAGATGACGTCATTAGCTACAATATATATTTAACAATTATTCCTCGAGCTCGAATGGGCTCTGAGTCAATAGCCAATGAGGCCGAAGGCCGAATGGGCTATTGACTCGGAGGCCATGAGGGCCAGAGGAATAACTGTTTTAGTTAAAACCAAACAGTTGGTCAAAAATATCGAGACAAAACAACTTTAGCTAGTTAAATTTAGACTTAAACCCTTTTTTGCCGCCAGCGCTTTTCGCTACTAGTGGGCTATAACATATGGCTTAGTAGTAGCTTAACCAATCAGAACGCAGCATTGATAATAGACCACTAGTTGGATTTTACTAAAAGTGCTTGTTTCGGGGATCGAGCGGACGTTCAGGATCTTCCTTAGGCGCGACTCCAAACTTTTTTTTTAAAATTTCTTACCATAAAAATAAATAAATAAATAAAAGGTGCCAACTTTTCCCACTTGCAGCCAATGGCTGAATTGCAGAGGAACCAGAGAGGTGAGATCGGACATCAGCATGTTAAGGCGCACTCTTGCAGCCACTTCAGTCCATGTTTTGATCACACCTCGCCCACCCAGACCGATGATGGCTGAAGTCAGATACACCATCGGACATCAGGGCCTACGTCTCCTTCTCTTTTCGAACAATGTCATGGATTCTTTTACGTCCCCTTCCAACCCAAATACAACGATGAAGGAGACAAGACCAACGGCTTAACGTCACCGCCCAATGACGCGATCATCTGAACTGAGAAAGGGGTTTCACAGCTAGCATGATCTCACCAGTTTTTTTAAAGACCTTGGTTGATGGTCCGGCTAATATTAAATAAATAAGTTACCGTAATACAACAAAGGTACATACTATGGTAAAACAAGTTAGCCAAAAAAAGAAAACGAAATTAAAACAGCCAAGGAACATATAATGTTGATATAAGTAAAACCAAGAGACTATAAAGGGGACAGAGAGAGCATCCCCCATATACACCCTATTCCATAGGTAATTCGTCTCGAGATATTTTTAACACCACAGATCTCAAGGGGGATTAGACAACAGCCAATCACATAGCACGAATGTGTTCCGCGTGGATGACCCACGCTGAGAGCCAGGCGTCCTTCACGAAATGACGCAGAACAAAATGGGGAAGACGCGGAGAGCCATTTTGCTATTCCTTTTGTCGACGAAAACGACTACAGCGAGATTTCTGCGAAAGCTGTGTCAGCGAAACCGAAATTAAAAAAGAATCGCCCTTCCTCTCTTGTATAGAGCTAACAGTAGAGCAGGGAAATCCTTAACACACTGAATATTCTCTCAGGATCATTTATAATTTACAGTTTGAATAGAGCAATTTCTGGTTTGATGTTTATTTTTTTCAGTCTTTATAGCGATTATTCCTACCCACTTACTTTGTCAATTGTATGCGAACCCTCCTAAAGCTGAATTTCAAGGGACCATATTCAAGCTCAGAAAGAGAAATAAAATTTCGTCGTTGCTTATTTACGTCCTCCATAAAACGTGAAATTAGGCATTTTCACGTCGTAGTCGTGCAAAAACGGGAAAGAAATGAATAAAAAAGTGTGTTGCACGTGCGAAGTTGTTCTTTTGCTAATTAAACCTATTGTTTTTTTGACGTTCTAGTTGTCGTCCGCGTCGGTGGATCTTAAACTCCCTAAACTGTACAAACGACCGGTTTCAATAGACCGGCGAAATTTCTCATTTTATTAAAGCACTGAGGTTACGACAACTTCGAGTTAAACTGATTTCACGGTTGTCAAAGAGCCCAGCGATTCCTTTTTCCCAGGTGAGCGCCGACTCATTTCGCTTCAATATTCAGGAACGCCCTCGATCTTTTTACGCTTTCATTGCCTCTCGTCCGACATGTTGTGCACGGCGTTTGGTCATGCGAAACCTCCACGAAACATCCACGCCTCGCGCGAGGTAACTTTATCCCGATTCTAAAAATAACTCGAGACGAATTACCTATGGAATAGGGTGTATATGGGGGATGCCCTCTCTGTCCCCTTTATAGTCTCTTGGCAATTTGTATATCCCCCGTGATCTTGGGGAGGCGAAGAGCAAATGCTCATCTTCTCGTCAAGTTTTAAAACGCCTGGACGATCCAGCCCCAAAGTTAACCATCGTACTAATCTGCATGATAGGCTCCTGCGTGTCTTAAATTAATTGGGTGGTTGTTTATATACCATTTACCAAAATGTTCCGAAAAATGCGATTGGAAAGTAAATGCTGTATCACGACTTTTTGGGTCGTTCCATCGAAAAATTGCCGGGAGCAACGGAACATCTGGGGTGCTTACCATTTGACAGAAAATTTCGGTAATCCCGGGCGGAAGGTAAATGGTAAGGTCACTTTCCCGGGGAGGACTCCGCATACGAAAGAGGTGGGGATGCTAGTCGGAAATTTTGAATTAAACCCCTAAAGGAGACCGATCTGGGCGTTTTTTTTTTTTTTGACTCCTAAAAGAGACCATGTTAAAACACAGAAAATAAATATATTTTTATATTTTTCGCCTGCAACCCTAAACGAGACCTTCACGGCTAAATATTATGGCGTTTTGCCCAGAACACCCTAAGTGAGACCAAAATCCGAAATTTACACCCCTAAGCGAGTCGACGAGCATCCCCACCCCTTTCATAGGATAAAAACTGTCCAGAACAATTCTTTTGCATAAAACTGGCGTGAAACTACTTATTTTTTAGTTGAAGTAATAAACAGGTAACTACAATTAAATAAGGAAACAGCTTGGTCACGTGGTACAAATTCACGTTTGGTGTAAACGTGAATCTTAATCTCTCTATTAGCAAAATGGAGTCGCGGTTCAGCATGCAGTTTATTTTCGGCGATCATTTTGATGACGTGTTGGCATTTTGGCAATGATGTAACTTCCCGAGGCTCTTGATTTTCGTGTATTCAAACAAGCCTAACCGCGTACATCGAATATAAAAAAATGAATTATTTCATATATACTTCACATAAAAACGTAAATTCGATCGTCGATAAAGACTAATTGTGCAAGACTAAAAGTGAGGCATGCAAGACTAAGTGAGGAAATCCTATTTCGTGTAAAAAGCCACGTTTTCGTGAAAGCGTTTGAAAGGGAGTGAATATTAAGAAGAGTTTCTCTGAATTGATGTAGCAATTCCTGAAACTCTACGGTAAAATAAATTCGCTGATTTACTGCCTGATTAACTTGGTTCAGTATGTATTTAATTGCCAACGAAGCAACCGAGCTGAGAAGCGAGGTTGCCTCGGCGGCAGATTCATAATCCCGCGCAATGTAGGCAAAAACTCTCAAATTCTGCGTAACCCTCTAAAATTTGCATTATTTGACCACATTTGGGTTTAAGTAAGACCCCATATTTGGGCAGTGATGTCATGATCTTCTATTTACAACTCGTGATTCGAAATTGGGTGATGTTGTGTGCAGCTGCTTGTTCAGTTTTCTGTTGAAGAGACCCTAACAGGTGAGCAAGCTTTAATGCGATTTCTAGTTTGAAAGGGCTATTAGTACTCGGGTCGGCTTTATGAATTGCGTTTAAGGCAGTAGCTGATCAAGAAATAGGGTTTTACGTTCCAATTATTGTCAGAACCAGCTTGTTCTTCGCAGCTCGATTTACATTAAGTAGCGTGTTCGCTTCTCGACTCAGAACCAGGGTTTTCAGTGTTATCTTTTCCTCTGTAAATTGAATTTTATGCGTTCGCTAATCAAGGAGTAGGGTTGTATTCTCAAAACTTTTATCAGAACCAGCGTGTTCTTCGCAGTTCGATTTACAATGAGCCGGTCCTCACCTCCCGTGAGGAATGTAACGCATTTAAGGTGGCTCGATGCAGTTTTTCAGGTTCAATATCTCCCAAGTTTGAGCATAAACTACGTCGCCATAAACAAAGATTTTGAAAAATTACCACCACAGTCGGCATCAGATAAAGATGAAAATTTGTTATGATCAAGGTTGCAATGACATCGGAGTTGTCATAGCAACGAAATGAGGTTATTACCGATTTTACTTGCAGTAGTATTTCTCGGCACTGGGAACTGCTCTTCCAGAATCGTTTACGGGAGCTATTTCCTCCAATAGCCTCCTCGATGTTCGTGCAGTTTAAGCGAAATCTGTACGAGCGTTATCGAGATATTTTGGGATAAAGTTCTTATGGTTAGAAATACGGTAAAAAAAGGAGAATCATGATGTTTGGCTGTTACCTGTAGAAAATGAAGCACTTTTAACATGCAACTTCAACTCATAGTAGTTTCAATCTTTTTAAAACGTGTGTGAAACATCATGGAGATCACGGAGCTCCAGCCAATTGCTAGAAAGAAGGTTTTGATTAGTATGTATCGAGGCGCTCTTGTTTGCGGTTTGTAAACATTTTGGTCTTATTACCTGCTTTTCAAGGACTCGCCGGGTGCGACACAAGGTCAGGTCTTGCAGGAAGAGGAAAGCGTACAGCAAGGTCAGTATGGATTAAGTTCAAGGTTGTTACGCCGCTCTACTTACACTTGCCCAAACACCAACGGCAGAACACATAGATGAGAGATTCGAGACCTACCATCAAGAGATTCGTCATTGTAATGTAGGACTTAGGCAAACTTTGTTCACACAGAACGGTAGGGAAATAGATAACATTCAGTCAACAAAGGATGCCCCACGTCAACACGTCCTTCGCACAGGATATCAGGCTGGTCATGTGTGGGGCCAGGTTCTCCCTAAAGCACCACAACTACCAAGCCCTGAATTCGGTTGGAAACGGGAAAATGCGTCTGCCTAGTGAGAAGTGAAGTGGACGCCGGCTGGTGCGGTGTGTTGTGCTGTCGCGTAGTGTAGATGCGTTAAACGCTAAAGAGAACGATGCAAGTGTGTAAAAGACAATTTGCCCTACCAAGAGAGGATAAAATCTCTAGGTCCCGCACATTGTTGTGCAAATGTGGTGGATGTCAGTACCATGGATGATTGAGACAACAATGTGTCGTGTAAGCCCCCACGCGTTTGATCATTGAACGTTAATACATTATATAACGTGAAAATTTGAGATGCTTTTCGGATAATGACGGCTGAGAAAATAGTGTTAGGAAGTCGTAATTTACACGTATAGTTTTAACCTTGAAACAACCACCCAAACTCTCCAAGACACTTTCAATGATATTTTGATGCCACATTTAATTACCCTTGGTGTAAGTTCAACAAGTTTAAATCTAAAAAAAATCAGTTTGGTATTGTACTCAGTCCCTAATACTTATCCACTGGATATCGATTTATCCAGTGGAGAGTACTGTCCATCTTTTGAACAACTGGGGCTAACAGTACTTCTCTGTGCTATCCTTTAATAGTCCCTTTATAAGGTCTATCACTGAATCTGTCACCCTTGCATTTCGTTTTATTCAGACTTTGATTGCTTGGCGCGAAGAGGAACAGTGGTTGTTTACGGTGGAGCTTCGGGCCCTCCCGATCCACTAAACGTCGGCACGTTAGCCAAGGGCTCCTCTTACGTGACCTTTGGGCATTTTCTCCACTTTGTAGAGGACCCCGCAGAATACAAACAGAGAGCTAACGAGCTATTTTCTTGGTTGGCCGAAGGAAAGCTTAAGTTTAGCGGAGGAATCACGGTTGTCCCTCTAGCTGACGCAAAGAAGGCTCATGATATGTTGGAGGGAAGGCACACTACAGGAAAAGTACTTATCCAGCCGTAATTGTTGGACCATGTTACTTGTAGTAGTCAATTTTAGTAAGCAGTATTAATGGGTTATCAGAACTAACCCAGCAACTGCTTAACCAAGGATTGATGATTATATCTAGGATATCATCTCATTTCTTAGCTCTTATCTGGTTATGTACTCTGCCTTAGACATATCAAAATGTGGTTTAACTTATATTTTAAGAATACACTGTTATTTATCTCATTTTCTTGTAAACTAGTTGCTGCTGTATATCTTGTGTATCTAAGACACCTCAAAATAATTGATGCAGAACTGTCGGGGACGTAAATCCCTGTATAGCCTGCGTAGCAGGCACCGGTGTTTTGGGGGACGAAGCGAAAGCAGAAATTTCGAGGACGCGCGCACGAGGGGAAAACTGAAGAGGAGTTGTTCCCCTCGCGCTCTTTATAAACACTTACCAAAAAAGCTAAGCCCTAATCATCAGGCTAATCCCTGTAAATCCCCGATGCACGAGTTGCTCGTGTATGTGGAAGAATTTGACAAGATTTATCCATGTCAATCGAAACTTGTCAAGACTTCTCTCATACTCCAATAGCGTGTTCAGGCTTTTCGGTGTTTGGCAGTGGCGGATCCAGGGGAGGGGCCCGAAGGGCAGAGAGAAAAAACTGGGGGGACCGCCTCCCTCCCCCCCTTATCTCGCGGTCTTGATCCGCCGCTGTTTCGTACGCTTTTTTACTTGGTCCACCCACCTCCCCGCAGCGATGAACTAGCTCTCTACCGTGAGCTCCCGACTCCTCCTACCTCGGGCTGAGTCTCCCATATCTTATTGGCATTACAGGCATCTGTTTGCGCATGGTCCCAGTGAGAATAAATTACAATGATAATGTTGAATGTATATCGATCGGTTGTTATGCCCAACGAAATTCAAAGGACTTGCCTTAAAAAATAAAGGTTTATTTTAGGTACAATTAGCCGTTGCCTTCCATTCAGTTTATTGATACGATGGAGTCCGCTAAGCTTAAAAGTTACTTAATATACACGCTGAGGAAATAAGTGCTTTACTGTGAAACTCACAAAACCCGGAACGCCATAAATATTTATGGCATGTTATTGTGTTGCGAGAAATAAGCTAATAAGGCTCGAGATAACTAAACCGCAACCAGCAACGGTAACTAGTTTGTGGTTTTGAGGTTTGCTCGCGTGTCCTGAACTTTATTGTGATTGGCCAGTACACAATCAACATTCCTGAAATTTGTTAGGTGTTCACAGTTTTCTCAGTTTGACAGTAAATCGGCCAAGAAATTGTCTAATTTTTTTTTAGAAATATGCATGGCATGTTGCCTATATCTCTTAAACTATAGAATATTATGAGCTGAGACTTTCACTATTGTATTTCTCTTAAATCATTGTAGCAAATTATTCATTGTTTGGATTAGTGCTGCGCATGACCAAAAAATCTATTTTGTGATATCATCTGTTGTGACGTCACAAAAATAAAATGTGATAATTCAAATCGGACAAGCTATTCAATTTCTGCAAAGTATATTGATTTTCTAGAGCCTATTATGATCTCTTGTGATTTTTTAATTGGCTACTAGAGAGTCACGTGAGCAGTAACCATAGAAACGTTTAATTCATTAATTCATTAATCCATTATTTCTTGAATCAAGTATTGTTGCTCGTATTAAATTCAGTGAAATGCTTATAAGGGATTAAAGTCCCAAGAATAAAAAAATTCTTGTACCTATGAGGCCCCCACAGTCCCCACAGAATCTTTTGACAGTGGGTGTTTAAGAACAAGATATTCTTTTATCTCATTCACATTTTTAATGGGTGAAAATCGCAGCTCGCGGCTAAACACCATGAGGTCACTGAAGTAGGCATGTGCTGTGGTTCTGCTATCTCTCTTTAAGCCAATATCGAACACTGAATGGCCTGAATTCATGAAGTCCTTCGAGTTGCTTGTTACGTTCTTACTGACATTCATCTCTCCGTTCATGAAAAGCCTCACGGTACCTTGTGTACGTCCCCAAGTCATTGCCACGTGAGTCCACTTGTTAACTACAACAGCATCTCTGCAATGTATGAGTGGGGATTGTTGAGTGGCATAAACGTTTTTAGCTCATTTTCCATCTCGATCTATTTGACTATGAGTGAATTTGTCACATGATTTGAATAAATCAAAATGGCGTATCCAAGATGGTGAACTTTTTCAACAAAACATCACTTCTATCGAAACTAAACTTCAAGGTCTTTAACGTGCTGTTGTTTACGTTGGCCGTCTAAATCCATACTTGTTTGAAATATTCATTAAGTATGGGAAGCCAATAAATTAAAATCAACAACGGTTTGTCGACATCAATTTACTTCAGATCAAAAGTTACACTTGTTTATAAGCTATTCATCCAGATGAATGAGATGACTTCGCCCCATAGTGTAAGGGATCCGGATTCCGAAATGCGAGAAATGTTTGCTTTTTGGAATCCGGAATCCGGGAAAATTTTGCTTGAGAAATCTGGAATCCTGGGCTCTGGAATCTGGAGTAAAGTTCAAAGAATCCGGAATCCCAGTAACGAATGAAACCCAGAATCCAAGTTTCACTGACAAAGACTGGGATCCAGTACCTGGTATCCGCAATTCACGACGTGGAATCCAGAATCCAAGACTGTCTTGGATTCCCTTTAATGGGACGAATGACTATCGACATTCATAAAAATACTAAGAAAATGTGAAGATACCTACCTTGTACAAAACCCAAAAATATTTTTTGCAATTGTTTTTCTCGCATCGGCACAAAAGTGACCGCTCGGGTCAATATACAATCGAAATGACCAAGGAGAAGACCAGTCGCCATAAACTGCATATTGTGCACCCGAGCTCTTCATTTTGATCCATACGGCGATTGTCAGGCTTGTGCGATGGATGGGAAGAGACGGAGTCTCCGCGAACGCCCCACTACTTCCGTCTAAATACAGAGCTATTCTTCCATCTTGCTTCTCGTATCTTGCAGATCCCTTTAAGCTGTAAAATGGCATAAACGTATAATCCGAAATGAAAACTTTCTCTGTGGTACTTTCCCTAAACGTACGAATGGAGTCAAGCGAAGAAATCTGGCCACTTGGAGGGTTCGTCACAGTTGGATCCCCACCCCGACAAAATACTTGTCTTTCCTAAGGTGTTAAAAATGTCTTGAGTGCATCAAGAATTTTGGGCCAAAATAATGAAATTAATGGCGCGGAAATTAACGTTTACTTTAACGTGACTTAAATTAACGCGAGTTTTTTTCGTGATCATGCGTAGGATGAATTTCATATAAAAACGTAGTCCCGAACCCACTACTGTCGGATATTTAGAAAACAGCACGTCCACCGATTACTGCCATCTCAAAGAGTTGCATTGTGTTTGTAGCAGAACACACAAGGAAAAACTACGCAGTTTGATTCATTATTTCATTAATTTTCTTACCTGACTTGACCGTCCATACCGTTGAGCCGCCAGAAAGAAAGGAGACCTGAAAAGAATTATCTCGCAGTTTCAGCGGACGGTGGTTAAGGAGACTCGACCCAGTTTTTTTGGGAGGGTACCATCCTACTTTGAAGCTCTCTGGTATCCCCACCTTTACTTTTATCGTAAGTGTAACACAGAATGGATAACATGTAGATCAATCTACAATATAACATAAAATTTTTGGCGATCGGAGTAACTGTCACAGGGTTATAATGCCACGCCCGTTTGAGGTCTGAGTCGAAAATCTGCTGTTGCCGGCATTTTTTCGTGAAAATCTCTCGGCTACACATAGTGCGCATTAGTGCCTTGCGCTGAACAGAGTTTCACCAAAATCGCAAAGACCCAATTCGAGAAATTCAGCGGTTTCCAGGTTCAGCCAAGCGTGGTCATTGCACGCGTGCTGAACAAGAATGCTGTATCATGACAGACTAGAAACAATAGACAACTCCCAAAGCACAAACTCAGCCAAAACGCTAAAAATCTTCAATGTTTACTCAAGTCTGGGCTTATAGAAGGTAATGTCACAGTTTTTCAATGACCATGAAATTCAGAGTCCGGGTAGTTAGTTAATCAATTGTGGCCCTGAAAAAATTTGAAGGAAAAAAAACTACGAATTTTTAAGAAAATGCTTTTTTCGTGAGATTGACTCTTAAACGCTGACAAACGTCAACAAATAGCGAAAACTATAATTTCTATATGTTTGCTTTGCTCGAAATCGCGCGCATTTACAAGGCCCTAAATTGTTTTGCTGACTTGCAAGGACCCATCTGTTGTAACGATGCGCAAAATAAAGAGATGAATCTCATAGTCTATTAGATATAATCCGTGTAAAGTTTGCTTATCATTTTCGCATAAATTATGACCTAAATTTGGAAACCGCTGAATTTCTCGAATTGGGTCTTTGCGATTTTGGTGAAACTCTATTCAGCGCAAGGCACTAATGCGCACTATGTGTAGCCGAGAGATTTTCACGAAAAAATGCCGGCAACAGCAGATTTTCGACTCAGACCTCAAAGGGGCGTGGCATTATAACCATGTGACATTTACTCCGATCGCCAAAAATTTTGTTATATTGTAGATTGATCTATATGTTATCCATTCTATGTGTTATACTTACTATAAGAGTAAAGGTGGGGATACCAGAGAGCTTCAAAGTAGGATGGTACCCCCCAAAAAAACTGGGTCGAGTGACCTTAAAGGCTTTAAACCCCGCAAAAAAAGAAACGCAAGTATAAAATAAATTAAAAAAGATAAAAGGAATGAAATATTAAAAAGGGGTTACTGATGTCTCTTAAACTATGTAGCAAGTCAAAGATCAGAGAGAAATAGGCATGATAAGAAACCACACCTCATCGTAGAATAACACTGAAAAATTACAAACAATTGTAAAAGACTGAAGCCCAGGCCAAACGTCGAACTTTTCATGAGACGAACCAAACTCTAATTTGGGTCAACCTAAATTAAGTTAAGATCGTTTGTTGGGTCAGACGTCGAACTTAGGACGCTTCGAACTAATCGTCTGAATCAGATTGGTAATAGACGTTCTCCCAGACGAGGCTAAATAAACATTATTATACAAATTTTCAATGCATTAGTTCAGTTCGTCGCATGTTAAGATCGACATCAGTTTGTCCCGGAGACGATCTTCACAGGGGCACCCAGCGACTTTTTCTTTCTTAACGGTTCGAAGGAGCAAATGCTGCCTAGAAATTTCTAAAGCTTGAGACGAGCTAAAAATGTCTGGATAACCATTCAATTCGTCTCAGATATTCGGAGGTTTTCTGATAGCTTAACTACGATTTTCGGAGGTTGTGTTATTCACATTTTAATACCAAGATATTGCGATTATTATTTTAAAAAGGTCTCCTAAAACTTTCGGTATAAAAACAAAACGTTCCCTATAATTTTCTAATGAAAGCAAGGCTACTTCACGTCCTCAAACTTTCGACGAGACTCATGGGTAGCGAACACTTTCGGATGAGACGAAAAAGCCACGTAAAACTTTTGTGACGACCAAAGTTCCCCTAAAACATCCGAACAGATAAAAAGTTTTTGGGGCAACTCCAAATTAACCAAACAGTCTTCTAAAGCATAGAGCAAACCATCTGAGACACTTCTAACGTATTTGGAAACATTCCCTCGTTGGGTGCCCCTGTCTTCAGACGTTAATTCTATCCGTCTGAAGCAGGCGGATAGAACGTGTTGGACGATCCAAACCCGTTCAGACGAACGTAACTGAGCCAGACGTCGAACTTTTCATGAACTTAACTTACCAAGTTTTTGTAGTTCGACGTTGGCCTAGGCCTAAGTCACTTCTGATCAGTTACTTCTGGGCTCTTATAAGTGCTTAATAAGGTGTGTGTTCTTTTCTTTCGTATTTATAGTAGTAATTCATGCAAATCATGTAACAATAATTAGCTCACGAGAGTAAATACATACACCTTATTGGATGGTTTAGCATATAATACGTGCGGATATTTTGCGAGTTGCGTGGTATTTTTCCGAGCCCCGCAGGGGCGAGGAAAAATACGAATAAGAGGTTTATTATTCCACTACAAAAAAAAAATTATCTTTATTCCACTACAAAAAAAATGATCTGACAATTGGCTTCTATTTTTTGGTAAGAGTATTCAGAGACATCCTAATTCTGTCTGTGAGAATGACGTTAACAATTAGCAAAATGTTCGCGCGTATTATATGCCAAACCATTGAATGAGAGGTTAATTATTTTACTGCAAAAGAAAAATGGTATTTTGGCTTCTATTTTCTAATGAGAGTATCCAAAACATCCTGATTCTGTCAGCCACAGTTGCTCCTTTTGCATCCGCTGGTATTCGCCCCGTTGTAAACCGGTTAAACCAAGACACTACGGTGTATTACGGCGGCGTATTTTGCTTGTTCTCTTGACCTTATATGGTAAAAGGACATAATAGTGGAACAATAATAAGAGTTGATGCGTCTGCTCGCAAAAGAGGATCTGAATGGGAGTATACCTCGATAACATTAAACACTTCATTTTTCAATTGGCTTTGTAACACGAAACACTTAAATTTTAGGCATTTTAACACTAACAGTAAAAAATTCTTTAAAACAGTATATTTTTTCCAGAAGGAAGCAAAAACGGCTTTAAAAAGGCCAATATTATTCTGTTTAGTATATCAAGGAGGCTACCGACGATTCCCGAACAGTGTCAAAGATTTCCGAAGTCTAACGAAGAGGTCCGACCATTGCCGACGATGTCCGAAGAACCCTCCAAACACTATTACGAAAAGTATTTTCTTCGGAAACAGTAAACATTAAAAAAATTGGCCAATTTAACAGCAAACACTAAAAATTAAGGGCAAATAACACTAAACACTAAACCCCATTCAGACCCTCGTAAAATGCTTTACGATCGATGAAATTATGAAGCGAATCATAAGCATTTGCTATATCGTTTGAGAATCGGATATCTGTTTAATGAGGTCCGGCAGTAGGGCTGTTAAGGATATTACGGCCCGCACACGGTAGCTACCTTCTCTTGCTACCTATTTTTGTCTTGAAAGCGTCTAAGAACTCGATTTGTTGGGAAGTTCGTTTGGAAGTTTGGAAGTTTGTTTCGCTGTTTCACCAGTTCCCAGTCCCCGCCGCGTAGCACCCAATTTGTGAGTATACCACGCACGATTTACCGACAGGTTTTCAGCGTAAGCTTTCGTGTAAGCAGCATGTAAGCTTAAGTTACTCATTTGCTTGTCATGTCAGTTGTAAAGTTAAGTATTTTGGAAAGGCAGCGAACGTTTAAGTGAGGATTCGAGGGGAAGACATTGTTCTTTCATGTGTTTCGCAGCACTTTCTGTCCATGAGCCCGGCCAGTTATTAGCTGTGCTGATCGTTGTGGATCAAGAACACAATCGATGAGACAATTTAGCACAGCTACGAGAAGACAATTAGTTTCAAAGCTCCCTAAATAATCAACTCAGCAGAATCATTTTTAGCAGACAACCTTCCTGTTGTAGTTCACTACTTTTTCTAACGAGGTGAACGCAGCAAGGAGGCGCCGAAAAAGAAGTAAAAGTAAAAGAATGAATACAACAGAAATGAATATGTACAATTCACTGACAATTCACTAAATCGAAGATGCTTTCTGAAAGTTTTTTTTAAAATATGGCTTTGTTGTGTATTTGTCAATAACAATCCTTATTGATTTTGGAGTATGCATTTCATTTTATCAGAGATCTGATCCGTCTGAAAGAGGGGATTGCCCCGTGTGTAGAGAAGATAGAAAAGGACCGTGTGACAGACAGAGCGAGACTTATAACATAAAATGTGCTGAGTGTAATGACATTTATATCGGAGAAACATCAAGGAGCGCGTATACTAGAGGAAAAGAACACATGAAGTTACTGGCCAAAAAGAAAGAGAGATCAGCCTTCTTTATGGAAGCACTGTAAAGAGAAACACAACAGTGAAATACAGAAATTTGAAATGAACGTTACCGGTTCTTACTCCAACGACGCCATGTTGAGGCAGATATCGGAGAATGTTAGGATAGATCAAGTACCGGAAGGCTCGTTGATGAACTCTAAGAACGAATGGAATTATTCCCGCGTTCCACGCGCGGTAGTCGCAGGTGACCACGTGAAATAGAATACACCATGTTGGCTTACATGACACTGGCGAAAACGCAGACTATTTTGGTGCATCTTACATGAAATAAAAAATTATTGACTGACGCGGGCTTGAAGAGCGAATTATATTTCGTGGATTTTAAAACATGTTTATTTTTACATTTTACATTTCTATACGTGCGTCGAATGTGGCAAAGACGTGATATCTTATTTTGCAAGTAGTTCAAGTTGAATTATAGTCACACATCAAGATAAAGCTAAAGTTAATAACAAGCTTAAAAAGTACAATATAACTCAACTTCAAAATCGTGCATTTTGTATTTTATACATCATAGTCTCTCTTTTGTCTCGTCACGAAATGCTCCTAGCTTTGCGTGACGAGACTAAAATCTAAGACCTTGAAGACCATCTGATATCCTAAACCGAGATACAATCGATTATTTACTACCGTTCCAACCCCTTGATCATTCTACATTGGGCCGCACTTCACTTCCAGTATGGAACCCTTAATCAATAGTTCTTAGATTCAGTACTTAACGTACAGCGGATCAACCTACCATTAAACAAGTCCCACTGGCCTGATGTGGATTCATCTTTGCCTGCGATAAAAGGGAGATTTTTTAAAATTACCACAATTTGTTTGATTTATTCACTAGATTTGGTTCTCAAATATTTCTTTACAAAAGGCCGCTTTTAACTTTACTGAATTCATGTAAGATGGAGAGGTTTTCCACTTTTAAAGATTAAAGTTTAAAGGCTTTTCCCAATTTTAAAGATTCCTCGTTTTTGTAAAGATTCCCCATTTGAAAGATTCACGCTTTATACATTCCCCATTCGTTGATCCCCCGTTCCAACGGAATATCCGGTGTGAAATATGAAGGAGAAACGTACACAGGGTAGTCAAACGTAGTGGAATTTTAGAGAACGTAAAAAATAGTCAGTTTAAGCTGAGTGGGAGGTGGTCCCTGTATGCTAGTCGGGCAGGTTATTTTTGCTTTGCTTCTCTGGATCATGTTACGAAAGAGGATCGTTATTAAAACAAAATAGCTTTTCAGAATCACGACCGAGAGAGAGCTGCCTAGACGGATTTGTTTACTTTTGCTGTGAAAAACATCCTTGACATAAAACGGGTAGGGCATATTTTAGGATGGGCGCTTTCCATTTAGGAAAAAAACCCGGAAATTTCGGTGGTAGCAAAAGTGGAATTTCCAATTGGTAAAAAGTTGTTCCATTTGGTCGTAAACCCCGGTAAATAGCGGTGCCCGACAGTGGACCTGGAACTGGTACAAACTACGAGAAACGTAAATAGAACACGACATTCCGTTCGGAAATTCCAACAGGGAAACGGGACCACCTTTTTAGATTTTCCACTTTCTCTGGGAATTTTCCAGTGGGACGAACCGACGAAACGTGTTCCATTTACCACCGAACCGGAAATTCCGGAAATTTTGACTAAATGGAAAGCGCCCGATATTTAATTTCGACACTAAATTTCCACCTCCTCCACTTAGTTTATCGGAATTGGAAGTAGCCAACGACTTGAGGAAGCCTTCTGCAAACCGTTTAGTTCTCACAATTTACAAACTACAATTTTGGTAAGTTTTCTCTTTTTGAACCTGAATAAAAAAAAATCCTTAAGAATTCAACTCCAGGAAAAGTCGCCTGCATTTGACATATTGAGCGGGCCCAAATAGATGGAATTAAGTTTGAAAGAACACAGATTCATTTCTTTACCGACGTTTTCAGTACAGTCTTTGTCGAACCTTGCTTAAGGTCCCTGATAATGATGATGATGATGAGGACGACGACGACGACAATGATGCAGCATTACTGGTCCACAATCGGTCACCTTCTATCTCCGACTGTATTTTACTCTACTCTATTTTTGAAATAAAGCCAAATTAAATGTATCAAGCGCTTGATGGCCTCTTAACAGAGGTGAAAACAATGAGAGAACTTTCGCTAATTGAGGTGGCCGCTTGATAAAGGTTTTTAAATTTCCAATTCTTTTCTCACTACAAATTTTTCGGGACTTGGACTATCGGCCACTCAATAGCTATAGAGGGTAGCTGATTGATAGAGGTTCAACTGTACATATTTTCATTTACAAAATAATCATATTGAAGAGAGGTAAAAGATTCGAAAGTCAAAATTCGATACAATAAACATCTTGATTACTCAGTGTTAACTTTGGAATGCAGGAATGTAGATCTTCTTAAAGGGTATTCGGTAGTGATTCGTTACTGGCAACATGCTTTGTAAAGGTAAATTTACTTTCTTTGACGAGTAGCTTGAATTCGTTTCGAATGGACGGTCTGAAAAAAATGACGTTGAACATTACTTAGTGAATCAGGTGAAGGCAAATTAGCATCCTGGAAAGCCAATCATTGCATAATACTGGTCCGTTGTTTATTCTTATCCGTTCAATGAACTTTGCAAAAGAGGTTACTGATCAGGGGCACCCAACAAGGATATAGTTCAAAACCACTTAACACAGCATTGTTGAACGTATTTTAGTATTTAAACGGTAGATATAGGCATATTTTTATCCCCTAAAAACTTTTCATCTGTTCTGATTTCCTAGCTGAAAGTCTAGTGATCCGAAAATTATAGGGATCAAAACTTACCTTTTCGAAAATTTCAGCCAGGAAAAGGCTCCCGAAAATTCTAGGTGGCCTTTTTATGGGTAAAAATCCTTTAAAAATGGTTAATTATACCATTTTGTAGATGTTCGAAAATCCTAGGAGAGGCAGGCAAGCAAGAAATTTTACAACAAATGTTCCGAAAATTCTAGATCTCAAATCGTCTTCCGAACAGATATTTTCCGAAAATTGCCGTTGGGTGCTCCTGACTGATAGGAAATGATCTTTAGATACTATCTTTCTCTCAAAGACATTCATCTAGCTCTAGATTAAAGACGTTTTCCTATCCTGTAGTCTGGAACTGCGTTGAGACGATTAAACCAATTTTTTTTCATTCTTGGTTTCCACTACTTAATTGCGCCGCCTAAGCGTTGAAGACACAAAACACGGATGCGTAGAAGACTACTTACAGGTTTCCCAAAACAATGTCACAAATCACGGATTGAGAGAGGTAAATCATTGATTACTAAGGACGTTATTGTTGTCTTACCAAGTAGCCTTAACAGCTCGTCTAATCGATGAAGCAGTACCTCTTTCAACTGCTTAACTTCTTTCTTTAGGGAAGTGATTTCATTGGCAGCAGCAGCCGAGCTACAAATCTGCTGTACTACGAATTTACCGTCGGACAAGGTGACATTGTCCACTGAAACGTTCTTTACTCCAGTCTGGGACCTGGTGGCAGATGCATACAGGCAGGCGCTGAGAAAAAACACAAAGGTTGTCTTGATATCCATAGCAAATTCTTTTCTTAATGCCTGTTCAGTTTGGAGTAGAGACTTAGATCCTTGACTGCCTTTAAGTAATGAAGTCGATCTCCGAACCAACTTGTATCTATACCGTTAAACCTTGTGACGTCATCTTATTTATTTTTGCCAGGTGTTTGGTTTCGATGTTTTTCTAGGACAGGGAGCTGCACGCGTGTGTCTGAAAGTCGGCGAAGGACAATACAAACAAAATGGCACAACCTCGTGAAGCTACGGACGGGTATTTTAAATGATGGATGGAGTCCATTGGTAAATTAAAATATTAATTTTGTAGATTTCGAAGCTACGTTATTGGCGGTCAGAATTTTGACACTTGTCTAGGCACAGATGGCCCAAACTCGACTTATATGACCATCGGCATTGTTGTGTAACCTTCGAATTCTAAGGATTTGTATGGGGAAAATTCGATTGTTTCTGTAAGCTACGAATTAGAAAGGATTTAGACTTGAAAATCGGCTAACCTCAATAAACCTCACTTGGGTTTCTTCTCTCCTCTATGGTTCCCGGAGCCACAGCAAATTACTTTAGTGTATCAAATTCCATTTAGGACTCCCCTTATACAAGCACTTAAAGGGGCTGTGTCACGGCAGATCAGTTCATTTTGTTTAATTTTGCCAGTTACTCGCCCTCAATCGCTATGGAACTTAAAATAAGCAAAGAAATTACATGTAAATGACAAAATCAGAGACCCGAGACAAACAAATCTGTCTCCTGAGCATTATTTTTGAAGTTACAAGCAGCAGGGATGAACTTTGAAAAACTGTTGGGCTGAACAGTTTTCAAAAATCCTAATTTCAGTCCGTTTCAATCTTCTTCAGTTTTGCCCGTCCGTGACATCTGTTGTTTCTGCTATGTTAATTTAACCTTCCTTTAAAGTTTTAAGCGTTTATTTTTATGTTTCTCTTCATTTAACGGGCATTTTGTAACAGTTCCTAATTTGGCAGAATTTCGTGACACATCTCCTTTAAAAACTTCTGAGATATTTTTCCCTACTGTTATCCGTTTTGCAAAAGAAAACCTGGAACCATAAACTTGGTGATCATGGAAATTTTAATAACTAAGGATGAATAAAAACTTCAAATTCAGGTCTCAAGCTAATTTTTCTCCTCAAGGCCTTTGGAAGGAGACAAACATAGACTATTCGAGGACAAAGAGGCTTGAAGCTGGAAGTTGGAAGTTGTAATTAGTTTTAAGTTAAAAGTAGAGAGTTGAAAGGCGGAGGGTGGAAGCTCCTCCACGGCTTTCGGTTTGGCCAACCACAAGGCAGAGCAGCATAAAAATTATGTAATTTATAATGACCCCACTTTTCAGACATGCAAAAAGACATGCAAAAAGCCCCCACCTATAATGTAATCCTATACTTTTTTTCCTTGTGAAGACAAACAATATTTTACATTCCGGAGCGACCCCGCATTCAAGTACACCTGACTCATGATGTTGATATCTATTTCTGACTGCCAAAAATCTCTTCAGTTGATATCAGAATGACAAAGTCCTTCAACTCACCTTTACCGCCTCTATTTTCGGCACATACAGGTTCTCAATAGCATGACATTTTCTCACTTGCAGATCACTTTCCAGCCAGCTGCAATTTGTATATCCCCCGTGATCTTGGGGAGGCGAAGAGCAAATGCTCATCTTCTCGTCAAGTTTTAAAACGCCTGGACGATCCAGTCCCAAAGTTAACCATCATACTAATCTGCATGATAGGCTCCTGCGTGGCTTAAATTAATTACGTGTTTTTTTTTTTATATACCATTTACCAAAATGTTCCGAAAAATGCGGTTGGAAAGTAAATGCTGTATCACGACTTTTTGGGTCGTTCCATCGAAAAATTTCCGGGAGCAACGGAACATGTGGGGTGCTTACCATTTGACAGAAAGTTTCGGTAATCCCGGATGGAAGGTAAATGGTAAGGTCACTTTCCCGGGGGGGGCTCCGCATATGAAAGGGGTGGAGATGCTCGTCGGAAATTTTGAATTAAACCCCTAAAGGAGACCGATCTGGGCGTTTTTTTTTTTTTTTTTGACCCCTAAAAGAGACCATGTTAAAACACAGACAATATATATTTTTTTATATTTTTGGCGTGCAACCCTAAACGAGACCTTCACGGCTAAATATTATGGCTAAATATTATTATATTATTATAACACCCAAAGTGAGACCAAAATCCGAAATGTACACCCCTAAGCGAGACGACGAGCTGAGCATCCCCCCTTTCATGGGATAAAAACTGTCCAGAACAATTCTTATGTATAAAACTGGCGTGAAACTACTTATTTTTTAGTTGAAGTAATAAACGGTTAACGAAATAATAAACTGCCAAGTGTACCACTAAACTGTAAAGAACAAGAGTCTTTAACATCCGCCTTTTTAAAATCGAAAAAGCCCAGCAGACTAGCTTATCAAAAACTGGTGGAATTAAAATGTAACCATAAAATTTCTAGTCAGGAGAAATGTAGCAAAGTTTTCCCAGAGGCTCGTGATTTAAACTGGCATAACGCATATATGACCGCTTTTAAATGTACTAAAAGCACCAAACTGACTGAATTTCAATTTAGATTCCTTCATCAAACTTTGGCAACAAACGTATCTTTAGTCAAAATGGGATACAAAGATGATATTAGGTCTTCATTTTGCCATGAAGAAGCTGAAAACTTCGCGCATCTTTTCTGGTTCTGCAGCAAAATAGAACTTTTCTGGAAACACCTTATTGCCTTTCTAAAGGATCGTAAACTTTTACCCAACGACTATCTCCTTAACAGTCTTGTCGTCTTGGGTCTGATGCCTGATACTTCTAAAAACAAAGCCGCAATTAACTTCGTTCTGTTACTTGCGAGATTCTACATTTGGCTTTGCAGAAGTAAAGGAAATATACCAACTATTGAAAATTTTAAGCCTTTTTTAAAACAATATAATAAAGAAATTGAACCTTTCCCTCTTTAGTAACCTTTTACCAGTTTGGGGTCTCTCGCTCTTTTTACACTTTCCTTCCTACTAGACATTCCCTTCCTATTTTCCTCGCTTCAACTTTCAAAGTATATAAAGCTAATTTCCGTGAATCAGCGGAGAAAATATCTTTAATCTCTTTTTTCTCCTTTGAGTTAGAACTACAGTTAACTAAAATTTGCCATACTTCCCACCCCCTTTTCTTTTTTTCTGTTTTTGTAGCGTATGTAATCCGTAATGTAAGTAGTGCAAGTAGCTGTTTTATATATGTAAAGCGTGAAGTATAGTACTTTTAGTAGTGTAAGCATCTCATTGTAAGTAAGTATTGCAAGTTTTGTATTGCAAGTAGAGTATAGTATTGTTACTACCGTAAGTATCTCACATTGTAAATAAGTTTTTTTTTTTGTAAGTAGAGTATAGTTCTGTTAGTAGCGTAAGTATCATACATTGTTTGTAAGTAAGTATTGTAAGTAAGTACCTTGCAATTGAAAATAAAAATTTAAAAAAATAAATAAATAAATAAATAAATAAACAGTTAACGACAATTAAGGGAACAGCTTGGACACGTTGTACAAATTCACGTTTGGTGTAAACGTGAATCTTAATCTCTCTATTAGCAAAATGGAGTCGCGGTTCAGCATGCAGTTTATTTTCGGCGATCATTTTGATGACGTGTTGGCATTTTGGCAATGATGTAACTTCCCGAGGCTCTTGATTTTCGTGTATTCAAACACGCCTAACCGCGTACATCGAATATAAAAAAATGAATTATTTCATATGTACTTCACATAAAAAAGTAAATTCGATCGTCGATAAAGACTAATGGTGCAAGACTAAAAGTGAGGCATGCAAGACTAAGTGAGGAAATTCTATTTCGTGTAAAAGGCCACGTTTTCGTGAAAGCGTTTGAAAGGGAGTGAATATTGAGGCGAGTTTCTCTGAATTGATGTAGCAATTCCTGAAACTCTACGGTAAAATAAATTCGCTGATTTACTGCCGGATTAACTTGGTTCAGTATGTATTTAATTGCCAACGAGGCAACCGAGCTAAGAAGCGAGGTTGCCTCGGCGGCAGATTCATAATCCCGCGCAATGTAGGCAAAAACTCTCAAATTCTGCGTAACCCTCTAAAATTTGCATTATTTGACCACATTTGGGTTTAAGTAAGACCCCATATTTGGGCAGTGATGTCATAATCTTGTATTTACAACTCGTGATTCGAAATTGGGTGATGCTGTGTGCAGCTGTTTGTTCAGTTTTCTGTTTAAGAGACCCTAACAGGTGAGCAAGCTTTAATGCGATTTCTAGTTTGAAAGGGCTATTAGTGCTCGGGTCGGCTTTATAAATTGCGTTTAAAGCAGTAGCTGATCAAGAAATAGGGTTTTACGTTCCAGTTATTGTCAGAACCAGCTTGTTCTTCGCAGCTCGATTTACATTAAGCACCGTGTTCGCTTCTCGACTCAGAACCAGGGTTTTCAGTGTTATCTTTTCCTCTATAAATTGAATATTATGCGTTAGCTAATCAAGGAGTAGGGTTGTATTCTCAAAACGTTTATCAGAACCAGCGTGTTCTTCGCCGTTCGATTTACACTGAGCCGGTCCTCACCTCCCGTGAGGAATGTAACGCATTTAAGGTGGCTCGATGCAGTTTTTCAGGGTCAATATCTCCCAAGTTTGAGCATAAACTACGTCGCCATAAACAAAGATTTGGAAAAATTGCCACCACAGTTGTATCAGATAAAGATGAAAATTTGTTATGATCAAGGTTGCAATGACATCGGAGTTGTCATAGCAACGAAATGAGGTTATTACCTATTTTACTTGCAGCAGTATTTCTCGGCACTGGCAACTGCTCTTCCAGAATCGTTTACCGGAGCTTTTTCCTCCAATAGCTGCCTCGATGTTCGTGCAGTTTAAGCGAAATCTGTATATGTAAGAGCGTTATTGTGATATTTTGGGATAAAGTTCTTATGGTTAGAAATACGGTAAAAAAAGAAAGGAGAATCTTGATGTTTGGCTGTTATCTGTAGAAAATGAAGCACTTTTAACATGCAACTTCAACTCATAGTAGTTTCAATCTTTTTAAAAACGTGTGTGAAACATCATGGAGATCAGGGAGCTTCAGCCAATTGCTAGAAAGAAGGTTTTGATTAGTATGTATCGAGGCGCTCTTGTTCGCGGTTTGTAAACATTTTGGACTCGCCGGGTGCGACACAAGGTCAGGTCTTGCAGGAAGAGGAAAGCGTACAGCAAGGTCAGTATGGATTAAGTTCAAGGTTGTTACGCCGCTCTACTTACACTTGCCCAAACACCAACGGCAGAACACATAGATGAGAGATTCGACACCTACCATCAAGAGATTCGTCATTGTAATGTAGGACTTAGGCAAACTTTGTTCACACAGAAAGGTAGGGAAATAGATAACATTCGGTCAACAAAGGATGCCCTACGTCAACACGTCCTTCGCACAGGACATCAGGCTGGTCATGTGTGGGGGCAGGTTCTCCCTAAAGCACCGCAACTACCAAGCCCTGAATTCGGTTGGAAACGGGAAAATGTGTCTTCCCAGTGAGAAGTGAAGTGGACGCCTGCTGGGGCACTGTGTTGTGCTGTCGCGTAGTGTAGAAGCGTTAAAGGCTACAGAGGACGATGCAAGTGGGTAAAAGACGAGTTGCTCGTGTATGTGGGAGAATTTGACAAGATTTATCCATGTCAATCGAAACTTGTCAAGACTTCTCTCATACTTCAGTAGCGTGTTCAGGCTTTTGGGTGTTTGGCAGTGGCGGATTCAGGGGAAGGGCCCGAAGGGCAGCAAGAAAAAATCTTGTTCTTCAATTTCTGCAAAGTATATTGATTTTCTAGAGCCTATTGTGATATCTTGTGATTTTTTTAATTGGCTACTAGAGACTCACGTGAGCAGTAACCATAGAAACGTTTAATTCATTAATCCATTATTTCTTGAATCAAGTATTGTTGCTCGTATTAAATTCAGTGAAATGCTTATAAGGGATTAAAGTCCCAAGAATAAAATCACACCCCCACAGTCCCCACAGAGTCTTTTGACAGTGGGTGTTTAAGAACAAGATATTCTTTTATCTCATTCACGTTTTTAATGGGTGAAAATCGCAGCTCGCGGCTAAACACCATGAGGTCACTGAAGTAGGCATGTGCTGTGGTTCTGCTATCTCTCTTTAAGCCAATGTCGAACACTGAATGGCCTGAATTCATGAAGTCCTTCGAGCGCCTTGTTACTTTCCTACTGACATTCATCTCTCCGTTCATGAAAAGCCTCACGGTACCTTGTGTACGTCCCCAAGTCATTGCCACGTGAGTCCACTTGTTAACTACAACAGCATCTCTGCAATGTAAAGCGAGGATTGTTGAGTGGCATAAACGTTTTTAGCTCATTTCCCATCTCGATTAATTTGACTGTGAGTGAATTTGTCACCTGATTTGATTAAATCAAAATGGCGTATCCAAGATGGCGAACTTTTCAACAAAACATCACTTCTATCGAAACTACACTTCAAGGTCTTTAACGTGCTGTTGTTTACGTTGGCCGTTTAAATCCATACTTGTTTGAAATATTCATTAAGTATGGGAAGCCAATAAATTAAAATCAACAACGGTTTGTCGACGTCAATTTACTTCAGATCAAAAGTTACACTTGTTTATAAGCTATTCATCCAGATGAATGAGATGACTTCGCCCCATAGTGTAAGGGATCCGGATTCCGAAATGCGAGAAATTTTTGTTTTGGGGAATTCGGAATCCGGGAAAATTTTGCTTGAGAAATCTGGAATCCTGGGCTCTGGAATCTGGAGTAAAGTTCAAGGAATCCGGAATCCCAGTAACGAATGAAATCCAGAATCCAAGTTTCACTGACAAAGACTGGGATCCAGTACCTGGAATCCACAATTCACTACGTGGAAACCAGAATCCAAGACTAGTTTGGATTTCCTTTCATGGGACGAATGAATATCGACCGTTCGTAAAAATACTAAGAAAATGTGAAGATACCTACCTTGTACAAAACCTAAAAATATCTTTTCCAGCTGTATTTCTCGCCTGGGCACAAAAGTGACTGCTCGGGTCAATAAACAATCGAAACGACCAAGGATAAGACCAGTCGCCATAAACTGCATATTGTGCACCCGAGCTCTTCATTTTGATCCATACGGCGATTGTCAGGCTTGTGCGATAAATGGGAAAAGACGGAGTCTCCGCGAACGCCCCACTACTTCCGTCTAAATACAGAGCTGTTCTTCCATCTTGCTCCCCGTATCTTGCAGATCCCCTTAAGCTGCAAAATGGCATAAACGTATAATCCGAAGTGAAAACTTTCTCTGTGGTACTTTCCCTAAACGTACGAATGGGGTCGAAATCTGGCCACTTGGAGGGTTCTTCACAGTTGGATCCCCACCCTGACAAAATACTCGTCTTTCCTAGGGTGTTAAGAATGTCTTGAGTGCATCGAGAATTTTGGGCCAAAATAATGAAATTAATGGCGCGGAAATTAACGTTTACCTTAACTTAATGTGACTTAAATTAACGATAATGTTTATGATGCGTCGGATCAATTTCCTATAAAAAGGTAGTTCCTAACCCACTATGTCAGATATTTAGAAAGCAGCACCAAATACTGCCATCCCACAAAGAGGTGCTATTGTGTTTGTAGTCAGGAAAACACAAGGAAAAACTACGCAGCTTGGTTCATTATTTCATTAATTTTCTTACCTGACTTGACTGTCCGTACCGTTGAGCCAGAAAGAAAGAGGACCTAAAAGAAATTATCTCGCAATTTCAACAGACGGTGGTTAAAGGCTTTAAACCGTCCAAAAAAAGAAACGCGAGTATAAAATAAATTTAAAAAGATAAAAGGAATGAAATATTAGAAAGGGGTTACTGATGTCTCTTAAACTATGTAGCAAGTCAAAGATCAGAGAGAAATAGGCATGTTAAGAAACCACACCTCATCGTAGAATAACACTGAAAAATTACAAACAATTTTAAAAGACTGAAGCCCAGGCCAAACGTCGAACTTTTCATGAGACGAACCAAACTCTAATTTGGGTCAACCTAAATTAAGTTAAGATCGTATGTTGGGTCAGACGTCGAGCGTAAGACGTTTCGAACTAATCATCTGAATCAGACTGGCAATAAACTTTCTCCCAGACGAGGTTAAATAAACATTATCATACAAATTTTCAATGTATTAGTTCAGTTCGTCGCATGTTGAGATCGACATTTGTCCCCGAGACGATCTTCACAAGGGCACCCAGCGACTTTTGCAGTAAAATAACTGTTCGAAGGAGCAAATGTTGCCTAGAAATTTCTAAAGCTTGAGAAGAGCTAAAGATTTCTAGATAACCATTCCATTCGTCTCAAATATTCGGAGGTTTTCTGATAGCTTAACTACGATTTTCGGAGGTTGTGTTATTCACATTTTAATACCAAGATATTGCGACTATTATTTTAAAGAGGTCTCCTAAAACTTTCGGTATAAAAACAAAACGTTCCCTATAATTTTCTAATGAAAGCAAGGCTACTTCATGTCTTCAAACTTTCGACCAGACTCATAAGGGTAGCGAACACTTTCGAATGAGACAAAAAAGCCACGTAAAACTTTTGTGACGACCAAAGTTCCCTTAAGACATCCGAACAGATAAAAAGTTTTTGGGGCAACTCCAAAATTAACCAAACAGTCTTCTAAAGCATAGCTAAAGCATAGAGCAAACCATCTGAGACATGTCTGGCGTATTTGGAAACATTCGGTCGTTGGGTGCCCCTGTCTTCAGACGTTAATTCTATCCGTCTGAAGCAGGCGGATAGAACGTGTTGGACGATCCAAACCCGTTCGAGACGAACGTAACTGAATCAGACGTCGAACTTTTGATGAACTTAACTCACTAAGTTTGGTTCGTCTTATGAAAAGTTCGACGTTGGCCTAGGCCTAAGTCACTTCTGATCAGTTACTTCTGGGCTCTTATAAGTACGTATAAGGAGTGTGTTCTTTAGTAGTAATTCATGTAAATCATGTAACAATGACTAGTTTGTGAGAGTAAATACTAAGAGTTAATTCGTCTACTCGTAAAAGAGGGTCTGAATTGGGGTATACCGTAAAATTCCGAAAATAAGCCCCGGGGCTTGTATTTTTCAAAGGCCCTTTTTGAGGGGCTTATTTTTGGAGGGGCTTATATACGGAGGGGCTTAACTACGGAGGGATATTTGCGTTTCAAAATCGATTGGGCTAGCATTATAGTTGGAAGTAAATGTACCGTTTTGGTTTTGTTTTACTTTGTATTTGAGGCCAATTTTTCAAGTACAAGCCTCCGGGGAGCTTATATTTGGAGGGACGATTTAACGGAGGGTTTTTTGCGTCACCGGTTAGGGGGGCTTATATTTGGAGGGGCTTATACATGGAGGGGCTTATTTTCGAAATTTTACGGTACCTCGATAACACTAAACACTTCATTTTTTGGTTTTGTAACACGAAACAGTTAAATTTTAGGTATTTTAACACTAACAGCAACAAATTCTTTGAAACAGTAAATTTTTTTCAGAAAAAAGCAAAAACGGCTCCAAAAAGACCAATATCATTTTTTTCAGTATATCAAGGAGTTTTTGGCCATTTTACGACAATTCCGGATTATTTCAGAAGATTTCCGAAGGCTACCGACGATTCCCGAAGAGTGTCAAAGATTTGCGAAGACTAACGAAGAGGTCCGACCATTGCCGAAAATGTCCGAAGAACCATCCAAACACTATTACGAAAAGTATTTTCTTCGGAAGCAGTAAACATTAAAACAATTGACCGATTTAACAGTAAACACTAAAAATTAAGGGCAAATAACACTAAACATTAAATCCCATTCAGACCCTCGTAAAATGCTTTACGATCGATGAAATTATGCAGTGAATCGTTATGAGAATCGGATATCTGTTTAATGAGGTCCGGCAGTAGGTCGGTTAAGGATATTGCAGCCCGCACAAGGGAGCTACCTATTTTTGTCTTGAAAGCGTCTAAGAACTCGATTTGTTGGGAAGTTTGGAAGTTTGTTTCGCTGTTTTGCCAGTTCCCAGTCCCCTCCGCGTAGCACCCAATCCAGGAAAGTAAAATGGCGGCCAAAATTTTTTATCTGAGAATTTTGTGAGCGCTAAGAAAGTGAAAATCTATATTTCTTTCTGAACACACTTTAAAAGGAAATGGCAATAAACTTGTTAAAGAATTTCTTAGCACTCTTGAATCTGCGACCTCTTGATTAGACGTTCGTGACTGTTGTGTATGGGGACCTATGAGGGACAGTTTAATATTTTCTGTAACGCAGCATGTAAGCTTAAGTCACTCATTTGCTTGTCATGTCAGTTGTAAAGTTAAGTATTTTGGAAAGGTAGCGAACGTTTAAGTGAGGATTCGAGGGGAAGACAATGTTCTTTCATGTGTTTCGCAGCACTTTCTTTTCATGAGCCCAACTGACCAGTTATTAGCTGTGGATTGTAGTGGATCACGAACACAATCGATGAGACAATTTCGCACGAGGAGACAATTAGTTGCAGAATCATTTTTAGCAGATAACTTTCCTGTTGTAGTTCACTACTTTTTCTAACGAGGTGAATGGAGCAACGAGGCCAACAAACTGAATTACTATTGAGGTCATAATTTGCCCCAGCAAAGAGGCAAAGGAAACAAACGATTTGCTTACCGAGGTAAGCAAACTGAATTGAGGTTTTCCTTTTCATTTAAAATACTTATTTGTATTGATGTCATGAAGAAAAAGAATGAATACAACAGAAACGAATATGTATAATTCAGTGACAATTCACTAAATCGAAGATGCTTTCTGGAAGTTTTTTTTTTTAAATATGGCTTTGTTTTTGTAAATGTCAATAACAATCCAAACTGATTTTGGAGTATGCATTTTATATACAACCTTTCATTACACAGCGGTTTTTTTTTACATAGGGATAATATATTAGTGAGATATATTAATGCTTGTTGTTTATATTGATTGAAATCTTTGGGGATTCATTGCTTGCATTATGCTCTGTGTTTGTTTTTTTTTGAAACTAATTCTGAGAATAAGCAGGTACCGAATTATAGTCACACATCAAGATAAAGCTGAAGTTAATAATAAGCTTAAAATACAACATGACTCAACTTCAAAATCGTCCATTTTGTATTTTATACATCACAGTCTCTATTTTGTCTCGTCACGTAATGCTCCTAGCACTTCACATCCACTATGGAACCCCTAGTCAATAGTTCTTAGATTAAGTCCTTAACCTACAGTGGATCAACCTACCATTAAACAAGTCCCCCTGGCCTGATGTGGATTCATCTTTGCCTGCGATAAAAGGGAGTTTATTTAAAATTACCACAATTTATTTGATTTATTCACTTTATCTGGTTCTCAAATATTTTTTTACAAAAGGCCGCTTTTAACTTTACTGAATTCATGTAAGATGGAGAAGTTTCCCTCTTTTAAAGATTCCCAGTTTAAAGGTTTTTCCCCATTTGAAAGATTCCTCGTTTTAAAGATTCCCCATTTGAAAGATTCACGCTTTTATATATTTCCCATTCCTTGATCCTCCCTTCCGACGGAATATCCGTGTCAAATATGAGGGACTGAAAAGTACACAGGGTAGTCAAACGTGATGGAATTTTACAGAACGTAAAAAAAGTCGGTTTCAGCTGAGTGGACGAGTGATCCCTGTCAGCTAGTCGGGCGGGTCAGTATTTTTGCTTTGCTTTTCTAGATCATATTACCAAAGAGGATCGTTATTAAATCAAAATACAGCTTTTCAGAATCACGATCGAGAGAGAGCTGCCTAGATTCACACTTTTAAATATTCCCCATTTCTTGATCCCCCGTTGCGACAGAATATTCGGCGTGAAATACGAAGGAGAAACGTACACAGGGTAGTCAAACGTGATGGAATTTTAGAGAACGTAAAAAATAGTCAGTTTAAGCTGAGTGGAAAGTGATCCCTGTCAGCTAGTCGGGCGGGTTATTTTTGCTTTGCTTTTCTGGACCAATTAACAAAAATGAGAGAACTTTCTTTAATTGAGGTGGCCGCTTGACAAAGGTTTTTAAATTTCACATTCTGGCTTACTACAAATTTTTCGGGACTTGGACTATCGGCCGCTCAATAGCTATAGAGGGTAGCTGATTGATAGAGGTTCAACTGTACATATTTTCAGTTAAAAATTTATCCTATTGAAAAGAGGTAAAAGATTCGAAAGTCACAATTCGATACAAGCAACATCTAAATACTCAGTATTAACTGTGGAATGCAGGAATGTAGATCTTCTTAATGGGTATTTGGTAGTATTCATTACTGGCAACATGCTTTGTAAAGGTAAATTTACGTTCTTTGACGAGTAGCTTGAATTCGTTTCGAATAGACGGTCTGAAAAAAAATGACGTTGAACATTATTTAGTGAATCAGGTGAAAGCAAATTAGCATCCTGGAAAGCCAATCATTGCATAATAATGGTCCGTTGTTTATTCTTATCGATGAATTTTGCAAAAGAGGTAACTAACAGGAAATGATCTTTAGATACTATCTTCCTCTCAAAGACATTCATCTAGCTCTAGATTAAAGACGTTTTCCTATCCTGTAGTCTGGAACTGCGTTGAGACGATTAAACTAATTTTTCTTCAGTCTTGGTTTCCCCTGCTTATATGGCCCTGCCTAAGCGTTGACTGCACAAAAAACGGCTGCGTAGAAGTCAATAGAAGACTACAGGTTTCCCAAAACAACGTCACAAATCACGGATTGAGAGAGGTAAATCATCAATATTAAGAACGTTATTGTTGTCTTACCAAGTCGCCTTAACAGCTCGTCTAATCGTTGAAGCAGTACCTCTTTCAACTGCTTAACTTCTTTCTTTAGGGAAGTGATTTCATTGGCAGCAGCATCCGAGGTACAAATCTGCTGTACTACGATTTTGCCGTCGGACAAGGTGACATTGTCCACTGAAACGTTCTTTGCTCCAGTCTGGGACCTGGTGGCAGCTGCATAAAGGCAGGCGCTGAGAAAAAGCACCAAGGTTGTCTTCATATCCACAGCAAATTCTTGTCTTAAAGCGTGTTCACTTTGGAGTAGAGACTTAGATCCTTGACTGCCTTAAAGTAATGAAGTCGATCTTCGAAACAACTTGTATCTATAAGGTTAAACCTTGTGACGTCATCTATTTTATTGTCAGGAGTTTGGTTTCGTGAGAAGAGGATGTTTTTCTAGGACAGGGAGCGCCGCGCCTGAAAGTCGGCGAAGGACAGTACAAACAAAACGACGTAAAATAAAGGAATCACTAGAAACACGTGTATCGCACAACCTCGTGACGCTACGGACGGGTATTTTAAATGATAGAGTGGAGTCCATTGGTAAATTAAAATCAGTATTAATTTTGGAGATGTCCAAGGTACGTTATTGGCGGTTAGAATTTTGACACTTGTCTAGGCACAGGTGGCCCAAACTCGAATTACGGCATTGTTGTATAACCTTCGAATTCTAAGGATTTGTATGGGGAAAATTCGATTGTTTCTGTACGCTACGAATTAGAAAGGATTTAGATAAAATCGGCTAACCTCAATAAACCTCACTTGGGTTTCTTCTCTCCTGTATGGTTTCCCGTGCTACAGCAAATTACTTCAGTGAATCAAATTCCATTTAGGATCCTTATACAAGCACACACACTGAGTTACTGGAGTTATTTTTCCCTACTGTTATCCGTTTTGCAAACGAAAACCTGGAACCATAAACTTGGTGATCATGGAAATTTTAATAATGTAAGCATGAATAAAATTTCAAATTCACGTCTCAAGCTAATTTTTCTCCTCAAGGCCTTTGGAAGGAGACAAACAGAGACTATTCGAGGACAAAGAGGCTTGAAGCTGGGAGTTGGAAGTTGTAATTAGTTGGAAGTTATAAGCGGAGGGCGGAATACGGAAGTTGGAAGCCCCTCCACGGCTTTCGGTTTGGCCAACGACAAGGCAGAGCAGCATGTAATTTATAATGACCCCACTTTTCAAACATGCAAATATCAAATGGGAAAAACCCCCACCTATAATGTAATCCTATCCTTTTTTCCTAGTGAAGATAAACAATATTTTACATTCCGGAGCGACCCCGCATTCAAGTACACCTGGCCATGACGTTGATATCTATTTGTGACAGCCAAAAATCTCTTCAGGTTGATATTAGAATTGCCTGCGTGCAGACGTCTCCTATTTCCTTTGTTGCAACAAAGGAAATAGGAGACGTCTGCACGCAGGCAAATATTAGAATGACAAAGTCCTTCAACTCACCATTACCCTCTCCATTTTCGGCACATACAGGTTCTCAATAGCATTACATTTTCTCACTTTCAGATCACTTTCCAGCCAGCTGGAATTTGTATATCCCCCGTGATCTTGGGGAGGCGAAGAGCAAATGCTCATCTTCTCGTCAAGTTTAAAAACCCCTGGACTATCCAGTCCCCAAGTTAACCATCGTACTAATCTGATAGGCTCCTGCGTGTCTTAAATTAATTAGGTGGTTGTTTATATACCATTTACCAAAATGTTCCGGAAAATGAGGTTGGAAAGTAAATTGATCACGACTTTTTGGGTCGTTCCATCGAAAAATTTCCGGAGCAACGGAACATCTCGGGTGCTTACCATTTGACAGAAAATTTCGAGACCCTTGATTTTTGTGTAATAATACACGCCTAAACGCGTACATCGAATATAAAAAAGTAAATTCGATCGTCGATAAAGGCTAATGGTGCAAGACTAAAAGTGAGACATGCAAAACTAAGTGAGGAAATCCTATTTCGTGTAAAAAGCCACGTTTTCGTGAAAGCGTTTGAAAGCAAGTGAATATTGAGACGAGTTTCTCTGAATTGATGTAGCAATTCTTGAAACTCTACGGTAAAATAAATTTGTTGATTTACAGCAGATTAACTTGGTTCAGTATGTATTTAATTGCCAACGAGGCAACCGAGCTAAGAAGCGAGGTTGCCTCGGCGGCAGATTCATAATCCCGCGCAGTGTAGGCAAAAACTCTCAAATTCTGCGTAACCCTCTAAACTTTGAATTATTGACCACATTTGGGTTTAAGTAAGACCCCATATTTGGGCAGTGATGTCATGATCTTGTATTTACAACTCGTGATTCGAAATTGGGCGATGCCGTGTGCAGCTGTTTGTTCAGTTTTCTGATCAAGAGGCCCTAACAGGTGAGCAAGCTTTAATGCGATTTCTAGTTTGAAAGGGCTATTAGTTCTCGGGTGGGCTTTATAAACTGCGTTTAAAGCAGTAGCTGATCAAGAAATAGGGTTTTACGTTCCAATTATTGTCAGAACCAGCTTGTTCTTCGCAGCTCGATTTACATTAAGTAGCGTGTTCGCTTTTCAACTCAGAACCAAGGTTTTCGGTGTTATCTTTTCCTCTGTAAATAGAACGTTATGCGTTGGCTAATGACGGAAGAGGGTTGTATTCTCAAAACGTTGAAATATTGTTCTTCGCGGTTCGATTTACATTGAGCCGGTCCTCACCTCCCGTGAACGCATTTAAGGTGGCTCGGTGCAGTTTTTCAGGGTCAATACCTCCCAAGTTTGAGCATATATAAACTACGTCGCCATAAACAAAGATTTGGAAAAATTGCCACCACAGTCGGTATCAGATAAAGATGAAAATTTGTTATGATCAAGGTTGCAATGACATCGGAGTTGTCATAACAACGAAATGAGGTTATTACCGATTTTACTTGCAGCAGTATTTCTCGGCACTGGGAACTGCTCTTCCAGAATCGTTTACGGGAGCTATTTCCTCCAAGAGCCGCCTCGATGTTCGTGCAGTTTAAGCGAAATCTGTACGAGCGTTATCGAGATATTTTGCAAATGTGTAAAAGACAATTTGCCCTGCCAAGAGAGGATAAAATCTCTTGGTCCCACACATTGTTGCGCAAATGTGGTGGATGTCAGTACCATGGATGATTGAGACAACAATGTGTCGTGTAAGCCCCCACGCGTTTGATCATTGAAAGTTAATACATTATATGACGTCAATTTTCAGATGCTTTCCTGATAATGAAGGCTGAGAAAGTAGTGTTAGGAAGTCGTAATTTACGTGTATAGTTTTAACCTAGCTTGAAACAGCCGCCCAAACTCTCCAAGACACTTTCAATGATATTTTGATGCCATTTTTAATTACCTTTGGTTTAAGTTCAATAAGTTTAAATCTGAAAAATATCAGTTTGGCATTGTACCCAGTCATTTAATCCATGTTGTCGAATAAACAATATTGCCAGCGGCCATTATGAAAACTGTCCCCCCCCCCCCCTGACACAGGTCATATCTTAGTTGCCTATAATCATTAAAATGTTTCCCATGGTTTCTAGTATTAGTGTGCTAAGTCTCATGCTTTTATCATAAAATGCGCAATACTTTCACTCATCCGCTGGTCTATATCCTTGTTATTATTAAAGATTTATCCATGTCAAGCGAAACTTGTCAAGATTTCCCATATACACCAGCAAGTTAAACTTGTTCCTTGTCAACGAAAAATGGCAATTGATCGTGGAAACATGACCTGTAAACGGCGCGAAGATTTTGAATTTATCAAATGCTAAAATATCTATTGAGGCATATTGTTGATTCTTGTTGAAAATTTTTTGAAGTTATGCTGTGTAGCAGCATTATTGTCAAAGCTGTAGTTGTTTTGCTCATTTGATTGGCATACTTTTTACGATGTGAATTCTAAGGCATTATGACATTGCTTTGTAAGCTTTACGTTTGAAAACTATTGTTTTTCTGCTGCCCGTGTCATCATGGTATGCTCTGGCTGTGGCTAATGACAAATAAATGAGGTGTCTATTCCTGACACGTGTCTGCTTGATGTTTCTCACTGAGAAAGGGATTTGTTCTCTCGTTCTCTGGTCCAGCACGTACGCATGCCTAGCAGAAGGCCGCAGGTTCATTCCCTTGCCGTGCCAACACTAAAGGTCTCAGTTAAATGACCTGAGGAGAAATTGCTGCCTTTGTAGTGATATCTGCAAAAGGTTAGAGTTTCTAGTCTTCTCGGATAAGGATGATAAACAGTAGGCCCCGTCTCACAGCCCTGTGCACATCAGAAAAATCTGTGGTAGGCTTAAGAACCCACACAATTTGAGGGACTGTGGCCTGTCTTTTAGATGTGTGTCGATGTGTGTGCATTGCTGTAGCAGGTCCGCATCAGCTTTCAAACCCTTTAAATAGCGTGCTTGATCAAATATTAATAATAATATGATGATGATGATGATGATGTCGGTGATGATGACGATGACGATGATGATGATAATAATGATTATACCTTCATACAGATGGGACCCCAACAGTGGCATAGAGCACAGTTAGTCAGTCAGTCACTCAATCATCTGATCCATCCGTCAATCGTACAATCAACTTTTACTTTATGCGTTAACCTTGTTTACTACAAAACAAATTAAATTTCTTAGGCATTAACAAAAACTGGACTCCAATTAAGAAGCAGAGCTTGTAAACATGACAATAACTACAGGAGTAACACCCGAATAGTATTAAAACAAGAAAAAAAGATCAGATTAGCTTAAAAGCTACAAATGTGTCTACGAACCTATCTTTTTAAGTAAATCCTGTATCAGGTTAGGCCCAGTTCAAACGTCGATCTTTTCACATACCGGACCTAACCCCTTCAATTAAGTACATGAAAAGGTCGACGTTTAAATCAATTAAGTTCGACATATCTAATTTGGGTCGACCCGTGAATTAAGATCCCACATGGGAATTTCGACTGAGGAGCGACTTCGTTTCAAACGTCGAACTTCTAATGTGCCGAACCTAATGTATAAATTACTAGAATTCGTTTTAACTTGTAAGCATTTTAGACCAATGAACATCGTGAAAATGGTCCGACTAATTAAGTTCGACGTCTCAATCAACCGTCGAACTTGTACTGTTTGGCTCAAGCTAAATAGGTATAAAGTTCGGAACATGAAATGATCGACGTTTGAACTGGGCCTTACAGAGAGAGTTACATGGACATGGCGACCAACATATCGGTCGAAAGGGGGTCACTTTCACATATCAATCATCGATCATGGCCGACACCGAGTCCACATCGATTGGCATCGATACTAAATCTCTGCAGAGTACACAGATTCAGGGTATATACTTATGAAGGAGAAAGTTTTGGTTTTTTAATTGGACAATGGATAGTCACGTGACTAGTAACTATCGAAATGTTTAAATCATTAATGCATTATTTCTTGAATCAAGTTTTGTTGCTCAGGACTACATATCATGGTCGGCACCGATTCAGCGTCAATTATACTCCACGAATACGTCACTGATACGTCATTGATTTTAATGCAATGTGTAACTTATATATCACCGATATCGCATACCGAGCGGAACTCTGAGTTTCCCATTAAGCCATGAAGGTTTATTCTATGTACACTAATTTTCCCCAGTCGATTCAGACTACCGATACGGTGGGGTCTCTAATGCACATGTCATGGACTTGCCGCAGAGGGGGGGGGGGGGGAGGACCCCGGGCCAATCAGGGGAATTGTAGAATAGGTGCAACAAAGTCGAGAATTTCCTCCTGGAGATGAGATGGGGGGTTTAACAAGACAAAGACCCTTGGGTCAAGTGGGTAAGTGCGAAAATCCCCTTGATATCTACAGTCAAACCTCCACTAACGTTCACCTCTCTCGTTTGACGGCCACTTTGTGCCGGGGGACAGTCCAAACAATGACTCTTGTTTTAACTTCTCTACAACGGCAACGGCCACAAAAAAGCATTCGCAACAACCAAAATCACATCTCCACAAGGCCAGATTTTTCAGCGACTGACGAAAAACTCAAGAATGCGGGGAAATTTGATCCATATGGCTCCTTGGTGATTAACCCTTTGGCCAGCGAATACCGAAAAAATGCATTTTTCACCAATTCCCTCTTTATTGGACTGATTTGCGGCTAAAGCATAAGAATGGCTAAAAATGAGTTTGGCAACGAAAAAGGGTATTTTCCCTCTAATCGGAGGTAATTAAGCAGCTTTTTTGTTTTTCGCGCATCTATTTCGATCTTTCTCTCTTGCTCTCATTTTTCTGTTGCCTTTCACCGGCTTTATAAGCAGTCTTTTTGCCCACTTTATCGTCTTTCGTTTGCATGGAATTGTACTAGTTGGAGTAGCAGAGTAGAGTAGAGTAGAGTATTAGATAAAGAGTAAAATTGGTAGTGGATTTTTCCCCAAAATGTAACGTTTTTGTGATTGTAACTCTGTTATGATTGGTCAGAATACGAGCTGAGGCATTGTTGAAAAGATCTATCTTTGCTGCAGTTGTTGCTTATCGACTAATTATCTTAAACTGAAAGCTAAACGGGTACAGGCAGGAAAAAAGGCAGCATCGTTCCATATGGAACGAAAACAGCCAACGCGTTTGCAAAGGGTTAATCGTGGAACGTTTTTCAATTCATTTAAGACTGGATGAAATTACAGCACTTTCTTTGGCAAGAACCTTTCTGTTAGTACACAACTAGAAAATGTACCTCAGGCTGAGAGTCGGTTCAGTTTCAGTTTCAGGCGCTGAATGTCCGTCGTTGGACGTAGGCCTGCCCCATTGACTTCCACTAGAGCACGTTTTGCGAGACACGGTACCAGTGTTTTAGGAAACTCTCTAAATCGTCTCTCCATCTCGTTTAGGTTCATGCTGAGCCGACTTCAAGGCTAGCTTGGTTGAGTTCGTGTAGCATTTCTTGGAGTTCTTCCATACTGTTGGCAAACGAATAATAATGCCATCGGCGAACCGTAGGTGACTAAGATATTCACTATCGATTTTGATTCCCCTCTTTTCCCATCGCAGTTTGCGAAATACCTTTTCCAAGAAGGCAATGAATAGTTTGCGAGAACTGGTGTCACCTTGTCGTACTCCCCTTCGCAGTCTGAATCGTTTAGAGTCTTGTGGAATCTGATGTAGGGTTTGGCGTACTTTTAGATGTGTTGTAGAACGTTGACGTAGACTGGCTCGACCCCTTGCTCCTTAAGCGCATCTATGACCTCGGGGATCACGACCGAGTCGAAGGCCTTATTGTAGCCAACCGGGCCCACGACAAGAGGAAAAGCCCTTACGGAACCCAGCTTGTTCTCTTCGTTGATTCCTGTCTAGCGTGCTGATCAGGTATTCGTTAAATAAGGCCGCTAACTTTGTGTAGATGGTCTCACCCGTCGCTTCGATCAAATCGATTGTGATGTTGTCAGGTTCAGGAGCTTTTTTTTTTTTTTGATTGCTTGATCGCAAGCTCGACTGCCAAAAGTCTGCCAACCCATGTTTCACCTCCGGGTCGGAAGGTTCAGGATCTGGGGTACGATGAGTTGAGTTTTTCATAGAATTTTTGTGCTCGGTTATAAATACGGCCCCTGTCTATTGTCAACGAGCCGTCCTCCTCTCAAACTTCTGTAAATTGAACCTTTCGGCTGCTGGGTTTTTTCCCTTGCCATTTTGAAGCCTTTTCCTAGCTTGATTACTTCTTGAATTAATTCCGTTCTGTGCTTTCTGAAATCTTGACGTTGTTTCGTTTTTATGGTTTTGTTCAGTTCTGCTGCTTCAACCTTTTCTCAAGCTGACGTTGGTGTTTGCAGATTCTTTCGTTTCTCCGTCAGATCGAGGGTTTCTCTGGAGCGCTTCTTGGCTATTTTGCGAGGAGTTGCGAACTCTTTGGCTGTCGCTACAAGAGGTTTGACGACGTTTTTGGGATTGTTGACGGTGGTTTCATTGATATTTCCGTCCTCCTCTTCAAGAGCGGCATTTCTGTTTTGGAGTTTGATTCTAAATTCTTCGACATAAAATGGTGATTCTCGTAAGGGCTCTGGCGTGTGGTGGAACAAATGACGCCTTTCTCTTTTGGTGTCGATTTTAACTCTGCATCTTACCATCCTGTGATCACTGCCGATGTTTAATTCGTTCATGACCTCGACGTTTTTAACGATCTGGTGTTTATCTGCCATGATGTAGACGATTTCGTTAAGCGTTTCGTAGTTTGGTCTCCTTAGGTTCTTCTTTTCGAAAAGTGTTCATGATCTTAAAGCCGTGGGCAATGACGAAGTTGACAAGATCCTCGGCTCGGTCATTTCTATCACCATAACCGAGGGCGCCTAGACATTCTTCATCTTCGCCTTCAACCTTTGCGTTTTGTTGTTTTGCATGGCTGTATAGAGGTCGTTCAGAACGGTTCTATTTTGCTCATTTTTTTAGACTACGAAGAGAAGTCGCTGATTTAAGGCAATTTTTACCCTGCGTATTTGCAAGCGCGCGACAGAAAGTCACCTTCCTTCCTTGTCTACTTAACAATTATTCCTCGAGCCCGAAGGCCGAATGGGCTATTGACTCAGAGGCCATGGGGGCGAGAGGAATAATTGTTTAAGTAAAATCCAACTAGTTGGTCAAAAATTTCGAGACAAAACAACCTTGGCTAGCAAAACGCGATTCAGCAGCCATTGTTTTGGTTTTCAAAGACGGCGCTTTTCGCTACTAGTGGGCTATAGCATATAGCCTAGTAGTACCTCTGCTAATCAGAACGCAGCATCGATAATAGACCACTAGTTGGATTTTACTAAAATACTTTAACATAGCGAAGGTTGCGAACCTTGTTCGATTTGTCTTTTGCCAACATTTTGATTCTTATTGTTTATTTTACTCCCCGAAAAGAAAAAAACTATATATTACTGTACACTCCTTCCTCCCTATAACGTACGGTCACCTCTCTACAATGACCACTTCCATCTGTCCCCAAGGTGGCCGTTGTGAGAGGTTCAACTGTATTTCACCCTAACTGGGGTTAAGGAGATACTCTTTTTGAAAATGGTTCCTGTTGTAATTTATGGATCGGGGAAAGCCTTAAATCCCTGTGACACCCCAGTCATATTGCCGTTGGCGATTAAATTTGAAAACTCCCACCCCTTTCCCGGGTACTCAATGTCGTAAATTTTTCCTGGCAGGAGTAGTAAATCCTATCCATTCCCTTGTATTCTCCGGCAAGGCTCGTATTTCCTACCCCTGGGGCAAGCTAATGACATAAGCATAAGCTTAAAAAGTTAAATATAAGCGTACAGTGGGTGATTAAGAACAAGATGTTCCTTTATCTGATTCACATTTTCAATGGATGAAAAGCGTAGCTCGCGACTAAACACCATGAGGTCACTGTAGTACGCATGTGTAGTTGTCCCGTCATCTCTCTTTAAGCCAATGTCGTACACGGAATGGCCTGAATTCTTGATGTCTATTGAGTTGCTTGTCACGTTCTTACTCGTATTCATCTCTCCGTTTATGAAAAGCCTTAGAGTACCTTCTGTTCGTCCCCAAGTCATTGCCACGTGACTCCACTTGTTAACTCGGACAGTATCTCTGCAAAAAATAGAGAGGGGATTGATATGTCATGGGTGGCATTTACTTTTTTAGCCTTTTCCTCTCGATTAATTTGACAAGAGTGAGTTTGTTACATTTGAATTAATTCAAAATGGCGAATCCAAGATGGCGAACTTTTCCACAAAACATCACCTTCCGAGAAACTACACTCTAGGTATCTAACTGATGCTGCTGTTGACGTTGACAGTTTAAATCCATACTTGTTTTTAATATTCATTAAGTAAAGGAAACCAATAAATTAAAACTCATTAACGTTTTGTCGACGTCAAATTACTTCAGATCAAAAGTTACACTTGTTTACCTATTCAACAATTTTTATATGAGGCTGAGGCTGAGAGTGTAATGAAAATTTATGCCAGTTGAAGAGGCCTCATGACTCTCTTCTCATGATACGAGAACGGAATTCATAATACACTCTAAGCCTGGTTTTCATATGTCGAGAAAACCCCAGACGATCGGGGATTTTACTGTTTCCAGACCGTCCCAGATTTTGCCGACTAATGAAAACTCGAAATCTTAGATATTCCCGATCGTCAGGGATGGACGGGGACAAATCTGGAGAATCGGGAGCGTTCTATTTTCCCGATGCGTCACAGATTTCTGCGATGGTCGTCGATCATTCCTGACAAATGAAAACTCAAATTTGTACCGTCGGGAATGTCTGCGATGGTTTTCGCTCATTACCAATCCCCTAAATTGCTGGGCTCCAGTCCCCCTATCACAAATAAACATGGCTTCTCTCTAGAATCTTGGACAGACTTCTGGCGATTATCCGATGTATCTGGGATGGTCGGCAAAAATTAACATACCCGATCGTCTGGTATTTTCCTGACATATGAAAACCAGGCTTTAGTGGCAAGGGCAGATTTAGCGGTGGCCTCCCCCACCCCTTTCCCCTCACTTTTTCTCTCAAATTTAAAAAATTCTCGGAAAAATGAATAGTATCAAAAAGCTGGCAAGTTATCCCCCCCGCCCTTTTCTGAAGGTTCTGGTTCCGCCCTAGCTGATTAGGTTACTTGCTTACATGAACAGTTCACGAACTCCAACAACTATGGAATCAAGTTCACTTGCGCACTAAAAAATACTGTCATGAAAGCAGTCATATCAAAGTCAGCGAAATAGGAGTTTACATCAACTTGTTTTCATCCCGGAAAGCGTTTTCCCTGTGTTCGATTACTCATTGCGTATCGTGGAATACTCCTCGATCCTATTGATCATTGATTATTTATTTATTTACCATTTAGGTCTTTCACTCAATATTGAGCATTTTAGACAGCTCTAGAAAAAACAAACAAACAAAGGAAAACAAAAGTGACAGAAATAGCGCTTATGAGTGCAAAGTAATAAAAGTGTCAATAAATGTTTGAAATTGCACTTTTAAAAGCAGCCAGTGAATTGGACAATGCTATACTGCCCCTTGGGAGTTTGTTCCATTCTGTAATTGTCCTTGGGTAAAAGGAATACTTGTTGTTATCCCTAATGGCAGTCGGCTGTGTCTAAGAGTACTCTATGGAACGAGTTGTAGATTGGCATCTTTGTGAGAGACAAGTCTGTGATTAATAAAGGCTGGAGATATATTGTGAATATGAACATTCGATGCCACTCGTCGCAATAATCAGATGGATGAGACCACTATACCGACATACAAAAAGTAATAAAGACAAGTGAAAATATCTACCTTGTACACAACACCAGAAAATCTATATCATATTCATTTCTCGCCTGGACACAAATGTGACTGCTCGGTTCAATATACAATCGAAATGACCAAGGAGAAGACCAGTCGCCATAAACTGGATATTGTGCACCCGAGCTGTTCATTTTGATCCATACGGCGATTGTCAGGTTTGTGCGATGGATGGGAAAAGACGGAGTCTCCGCGAACGTCCCACTACTTCCGTCTAAATACAGAGCTGTTCTTCCATCTTGCTCCTCGTATCTTGCAGATCCCTTTAAGCTGCAAAAGGGCATAAAGACAGTTCACGTTGTCTCACGCGGCTAATTCTCGCGTCACGTAGAGCTCTGCAGGGTAGAGTTCGTACAGTACTTTACGGAACATAACCCATTTAAGTTACTATCCCGACGCGAATACCCTACAAGAGTATACATGCCTTAGCCTGCGCATGCGCAACTTTGCAACAGACCCATCGGATAAAAACGAAGGTTCCAAATGAGTTCTTAGTATCGAAGAACACCTTTTGGTAACAGGCAAAATACCTACTTGTCACTGGTGAGATATTTCTGGTTCAAAAAATCAAGGTGGGTATTCCACACTCACTAGTAAAAGTGATAAAGGGAATAGCAATATAAACGTTTTTAAAACTACATCAGGAAGGTATCAAACTCGTTCCTCGAGTCCTCGTTATTCTTGACCATGCACTTCGCTATTTTTACACATTTATTTGCTGTTAGGGCACGAATACTACGTGAAACTTTCTAGTTTCACGTTTTGTGAAGGACGTGAACACAAGAAAATGATTTGAATCTAAACTAAGTACAGTCCTTTAGATTACAACTCCAGAAAAATTGGCGAAAATTTGAGAAAATGAAAGAGATGGAATAAGACCAACGAAGTTTGAAACAGCGAGAATTCACATTTTAAATGACGTTTTCTCCACCGTTGCCGACAGTGGTTGTTTAAGTTCCCGAATGAAGGAATCAGGAGGGCATGGAGAACGCTTTATATATTTGTGGACCCAACACTAGTATTGGCGAATTTAACGTGTCAGGCTATCGTGACGTCACGTACATGCCGGTACGGAGTTCACAGTCCAATTTCTTGCAGCAACAGAGATAAACAGTAGAAGAACTAAAGGGGAACGAGTGCTCTGGGAGTGAGATTGTGGAGACCTTTTATTTTGTTTGACAACACATAAGGAAAAACTACGAATTTTGCTCATTAATTCACATGTTTTCTTACTTGACTTGACTGTCCGTACCATTGAGCCGCCAATGAGAAAGGAGACCTGAAAGGAATTATTTCGCAGTCTTAGTAACAGAGGGTAGGCCTTAAACTGCCCATGTGTAAAACGCGAGTATAAAATAAATGACAAAAGAAAACAAAGGAACGAAAGATTTAAAAAAGGTGGTGGCGGGCGGTGGTGGAGGGAAAACAATAGAAATGTGATGTTGGTGGAGGAAAATGATACAAATGTGATGGTGGTTGTGGCATTTGAGGGAAAACAATAGAAACGATAGGTAGATAGCTGCGGGATGGAAAATGCAGGAATTTAAAATGGTTGCGCTTAAAGACGCCTGGAGAAGGCGATATGCGCGTCTCTAATGGAAGACTGTTCCACTCTTTAATTGATGGAAAGAGAAAAGATTTTTTGTGCCTTTCAGTTCGAACGAAGGGTAAGCAGAGATTATTGTCAGAACGGAGACAATAAGTAGATCTTTCAGAAATGAAATTAGGAAAAAAATCTCATAAATAAGGCAGGGCTAACTTAAATACCATTTTGTACATCAAAGTAAGTTTATAAAGTTTTCTTCTAACACTAAGTTCGACCCAAGAAAGTTTATTTAATAGCGACACCATGTTTGTACCTTTTACAGCACCGGTTACAACCCTTGCGCCCTCTATTTGTAAGCTTTCTAACAAATTACTATCAGATTCAGAACATCCATCACAAACTACATCAGCATATTCTAAGGATGAACGCACCAAGGATTTGAATAAAACCTCAAGTATATAACGGCTCAAATTGTATTTCAATGGCTTTAGGATGTTCAATTGAATTGTTTTACAATGTAATATATGCGCTCGCCAAGATAAGTTAGAAGACAAGGTCAAACCAAGATGTTCATGAACTGTCACATCCTCTATAATACTGTCGTTCAAAATCAAAGGGGGTTGCAAAGGCTTATCTCTTTTTGCCCAAAAAACAATCGATTTAGTCTTAGATTCATTCATAGTCACCAACCACTGGTTAAACAAGTCTGATATTGATGTCAAGTCATGATTAAGTTTAGAAGCCCAGTGTCTAGCACAGGAAAAAAGAACGGATTCCCATTTTTGGATATTTTAGGGTATTTAAAGAATACCCATAAAAATCCCAAATTTGGCAAAGTGAGACAAGTTCCATCCAGGGAATTCCCAACCAAGTTCCCTGATTGGGACTTGTCTCACTCTTCCAAATTTGGGATTTTTGTGGGTATTCTTTAAATACCCTAAAATATCCAAAAATGGAAGTCCGTTATTTTTTCCTGTGTAGGAGACTGAACGTTTTCCAGCAAAAAACAATCATGAGCAAATAAAAAACAGCGAGAAGAGATTGTGACTGGTAGGTCATTAATGTAAATAAGAAACAATAGTGGACCTAAGACCGATCCCTGGGGGACACCGGCCTCTATATAACGCCAATCAGAATGTAGTTCTTTGATTATCGCTATTTGTTTACGACAAGAAAGGTAACTTATAAGTCAGTTAAACAAATTCCCCTCAACTCCAATGCTTCTTAACTTGGCTATCAGACAGCAATGCAACACTCTATCAAACGCTTTGGATTTATCAAGGAAAACTGCTCTCACTTTACTGCCTTCCTCACGGGCTTCATAATCTCGTGAACAATATATACAAGTTACATTGCAGTGGAATCCCCTGGACGAAAACCACTTTGAAACTTATAAAAAGAAACCAGTCATATTAAGAAAATTAAAAGATGAAAAAGGGCTACTTTCTCACAGATCTGAGATAAACATGGCAAAAATGGAACCGGGCGATAATTAGTCTTCAGTTGACGGTCATCTTTTTTTAAATAACGGCATAACATTTGCAAGTTTCCAAGCACTTGGATATTGACCAAGTCGAAATGAAGTGTTGATTAAACTTGTGAATGGTTTATATAGACCTTCCCTACATAGTCTTATTCTGTCTTATTACCCATGCCGTCGTAGCCATTACTGAGCTTTTGAAATGTTAACAGATGACATAAGGTTACGAACCATTTCTTCATCCACAGTGATAACAGACAAGGAGTCTGCTGACTACCGAGGAAGAAAAGGAATTTCAGCCGAGTCACCATTTGGCACAGTGGCTTGACTCACAAAATAATCATAGAAAAACCTATTAACTTTTTCTTTTGGATCAGGTATGAAAACATTTCCTTCGGAGATCGCCGGGATAGCCGACTAACACTTGTTACCAAACATAGATTTTACAATACGCCATCATTTTTTTGGAAGAAATTGCTGGATCACTAAGAGCTAGGTTAGTCTTTGTATTATAATTAATCTTCGCTTTCCTGACAAGACTAACTACTAAGTTCCTCTAAACACGATAACGATCCCAGGATGTAGTTGATTTACATTTAGAATAAGTTTTTAAAAGACGATCACGCATTCGAACGGCTTTACGGATCTGACCAGTCTTCCATGGTTTGTCGCAAGGTCAAATAATCGGCACTTTTTTATGTGATATTAAAGACTCAACTGTACTTAACAAAATAGAAAAAAATCTATGATAAATGACATCGATATCGAAAAGCGCAGCGTCAAAAACATCATTCCAATCCGCGTTAGATAAAGTGCCATTTAACCCATCAAGATCAATATCATTAAAATTCCAGATCTCTCTGGTAAAAGATGTGGGTTTTTCTTTGCGACAATTTAAATTTGCATAGATAATGCAGTGATCATTGTTGGTTGGCTGACTGAGAGTACCAGAAGAAACAAAAAAGCCACGCGAGTCTGATATGATAAGGTCAAGAATGGAATCCTCAGACCGAGTGATTCGCGTTGGATTATCGACAAGTTGATATATATTGTTACTTTACAAAAAGTTGAAAACTCTGATGCCAATATCGGTGTTTGACGATGAAGTATCACCATAATTAAAGAGAGCATTGAAATCGCCTAAAAGAACAGTAGCTGAGAAAATTTGGCCGCAACTTTTAATTTTATCAAAGTTCATTTGTGAGCACTCAAAAACGGCCTTTTCCTCATTTGAAAAACAAAATTATTAAAACTGTACTGAACCCAGAGTAGTTATAATCCAGCAGAGTATTCAAATTCAACACGTCTTTTAACTGCAATGTTATCTTTGGCATAAATTGCCACACCTCCTCCGAGCTTCCTGACCCTATCTTTCCTCAAGGGTAAACTATAACCAGGAATGAGAATAGAGTCATTAGATACGCTAGAATTCAACCACGTTTGAGAAAACGCAGAAACATTGAATTCATACAAACAAGCCAAAACATAAATTTCGCTCAGCTTATCATTATCATTTAGGCTTCCGACATTTAAATGAGCGATTGAAAAGTTGATACTGTTGGGTCCAGGATTAGGATAAACTGAACCTGGCGACAATAACAAAATACTAAGGCTCAACATCATATAGATATAAATATTAAATATTCGTTTAGTTGTAAAATTGCTTTGTCATAGATGAAATCAAGTAATGAATTTAAGCCTTTACTATATTGTTATGAGGACTTGGCCAGTGCATGACATGATCGATATTTCTTATTTTCAGTACCATGGAACCTAGCTCTACCTACCATCAGATATGTTCCACTGACTTGAAGAGGATTCATCTTTATCTGCGATATACGAAGAGACCTTATTTCAGTATAACGATTGATTTGATTTCTTTACTATATGTGGGTTTTATTTACTTGCTATTTCCTTAGTTTGTGGCACTGAAATACATAAGAGACTGAGAATTAGGAAGCACATTTAGTCCTGAAACCATCCACTTTGCTTTTCTTGTTAGTTTCGTATACATAGCCGGATCCAGCTAACATTATAGTTTAGCCTAGGCTATTTCGCTACTTTCGGCCGAGCATATACTGTATTTAAGTATACCCAAATAGGCACTCCAAAAAATGCAGATGAGTAAATGCTGTATACACGTACCTATTAATCGCAATTTACAAGTTATCAAGTTCTGGTAGCCACATATACAAGTAAATCGCTAAGATCGAACTGTAACGAGCGGTCATCTTAATTTCAATTGTAGCGAGAAGGTGAGCGTAGGCGTTTATAGCAAAGGAGAAAAGTGGATCCGATACTCTTGAAACCAAGATGTCTGCGCTCGATCTTTACCAAGATCTTGGGGGAAAATAGTAGACTGTAATCAGTCTAAACTATCAACTCCGTCATTGAGAATAGCACCGACAGACATTATCAAGGCTAAAGTGGTTTAAAACGGGGGCCATATAATAAATTTGCCGAGCCTTCTAAAATCCCAATCTTGAGCCCATCCAAAGAGGCTACAGACTTTCAATATTATTTCAAAGCCAATATGTCCCGAGTCATAGTGCAGAAAATCTGAGAGTAATGGTCACACCACGAAAGTCGGCGGTATTGCACTTCCTTCCGCATGCTCACAGCTATTTCTCTTTCGTATCCACGAAAAACTGTTTATTACATAAACGCCAATGAAATACCAGGTGAGCTTTCGCGCGAAAACTTGATATTTTCACTAGTGAAAATAACATGTTATCTTCACACGTGAAAATATCACCGTTGCTATGGCTACATAATAAATCGCGTCTTTCACACCAAAAAATATTAAAGTGAAATGGTTTGGTATTTCATTGGTGTTTATATAATAAATATAACATTACATGGCTGCTTGGAGATACGAAATTTTTCTTCCCGTGTTGAAAAAATATTTTTCAACACTTGAAGAGAAATTTCATATCTCCAAGCGGCCATTTAATATCCTCTTTTTCTTTCTGATCTGTTTAGTTTTCATAAACTAAGCGAATTAAATAGGCGTGCGTGAAAACAAACCTTCAATGAATTTAACAGTCATATAAATTCGAGTCAAGTCAGTTATGTAGTTCATAGGTCTCGTCTCCTTGGATCTGCTATTTAGTTCACAGATTTTTTCCTCCAGCTTGTAGTTGTAGCTCTGACATCCTGGTTCATTCTCACATCTTATGACGCAATCAGAAGGGCGGTTTACCTTCAATTTCTTAAATGTGTGACCTGTGAGCGCTTTACCATAATCTGAACCTCCGGAATTACATTGACCAGCGGCTTCTCCAAGTGGTATCCAGGATACAATGCGGAGCAATGAAATAGGAGCCAGTAGTTTCTGAAACATGCAAGGCTTCATGGCGTAAGGAGCTTTACATCAAATAACCTGAAACGAAACGAGGAAGGCATGGAATTTGATTACATAAACTTATTAAATTTGCAATCTGTAAAGACGAAAACTAAAGTTCCCTACTGGGTAGGCCTTCTGTTCACACAAAAGAACAGTTTTGGCTAAGCGATTTCTGTGACGGAGCGAAGCTGCGCCGCGCCGATCTCTGAAGTGGAGAGTCTCATATCGGATAGGTGTTCAGAACAGATTTCGAGGCGGCAGGAAAAGCTGTAGGGTATATAGCGTGAACATAGCCTTAATCTTCTCTTCCTTGCCATACTCAAGCTCTAAACTTATAGCTTATACATTACCACTTTATAAGTCTTTTACACATTCGAGGTGTTATAGTTAAAAATTAATAACTTACAGTAAAGATATATCATGTTTTGAGTTTTATATTTCATTATTTTATGTTAATTTTCGAGCATTTTAAGAAAAGAAACGTGTATATAAATGGGGAGCAGTGTGATAAGAAGCTTCTCAAACCAGTACCTAATTAAGTAATTGTAAATAATTAATGCAAGGGACACAAAAGTATTTTAAAAACGTCAGCTATTGCCAGTGAAACTCGAAAAAAGAGATCAGTTTTCAATAGAATTCTCATGATAAACCATGGTTTAAGTATAGCATTGCAGTATTCTGCTTGCAGAATTTAATATCTCTATAGAAGAGTGTATATTCATAACAGTTTTTAGAGAAGCTTCGCAGGCCAATACCTTTATCAATTTTAATTAGTTAAAGCATGTAATGCCGCAAAATAATGGTTTTTAAAAATGTCAGCTATACTGTCCACCCACAGACATATTTTTTAGTCATTTTTTTGTCTCCAAGCAATTTTGCATTTTAATAAGTTTTACGTACCGTCCTGTTAAATAAATCGTAAATTTTTAAAAAATCATCTCAGCATAAATATAATCAAGCGTTTAGTGCTTAAAATTGGTGTTAAAAGCCATCTAAAAATCAAGAGACTGATCGTAGGCTTTGCCCTGCCTTGCTAAGCTCAAACTCTTATAACCGTGTTGCGCATATCAACACTGAATTTTTGCTTCTTTTCAATTTTTCCATTTTAATTAGTTTTTAGTTTCCTGTTAGAAAAATCATAAATTTTTAAAGACCCTCTCACTGCTGCGTTTTTTCCATTTTTACACTAGACTGAAGTCCTTACAGAAAAAGTGGTTACTCATGCTAAAAGCCATCGAAACGCCATCGAGACTACGGGCTTGTTATTTAAGCGAACAGTGTTTATGGAACAGTGTGCCGTTAGATATTCGCAAGGTAGACTCGAGAATAACATGATTACCCTCGTTAAATAAACAGAATAAAGGCATTATCAATATTTTTGGCAAGTTGTCAATGCCGAGACTAGGAATGTGTTCAAATAACTTGAACTACTTGCAAAATAAGACATCACGTCTTTACCACATTCGACGCACGTATAGGAAATGTAAAATGTAAAAATTAAAGTGTTCTAGAAGTTTAAAATTTTCGAAAGAGCGAAATATATATTTCGAGGATTTAAAACTTGTAGAACATTTTTATTTTTACATTTCACTTTTCCTATACGTGCGTCGAATGTGGTAAAGTTGTGATGTCTTATTTTGCAAGTAGTCCAAATTATTAATTATCAGCGGAGTTAAGCCAGTGTTTAACAAAAACCGCGTTCTAAGCCATTTTCAGTTTGCCGAACGTTTTAATGTAAACACCATATATCGTGAGCAGTTTCATGAAAGCATATGGCGTAGATAAGACAAGCATTTCTCTTTTTAAAATAACCTCAGTATATATAAAGGAAGGGATCTGGAGATCCAAAGATTTCCTAAACCGCGGTCTAGAATTCGTTTTAATAACCAACCCTAAACGAAGTCTAACTTTTAGACCAACGAAATCTAACTTCGAAGTGTAACTTAGACCGAGGTTTAGGAAATCTTTCGACCTTCAGGCTCTTCCTTAGTGGGTAATTTTAAAAAGACAAATGCCCTTTTTCGGTCTACGCCATATGCTTCCATGAAACTGTTCAGAATGAATGGTGTTTACGTTATAGCGTTCGGCAAACTGAAAATGGTTAATAGGGCGGGGTTTTGTTAAACACTGGCTAAACTCCGTTTAAATAACTGGCCCTTAAAATGTTTGCGAATTATTAAAGGTAAAGACTTCCCTGCATTCCCATGGTCAAACTAATAGCCATATACAACCATGGAGTCTTTTTCACAGTAAATGTATATCATGTTTTGTCTTTTTTATTTGGGAAAAAATATTTTGATATTGTGTCCTAAGAGTTGACAAACTTTTTCTACTTATTACCCCCAATTATAAAAACTAATTTTTTAAAAAAATTATTCACATGGAAGTGTCAAGATGCATGGTGTAATTAATGTGTGTTTAGCAGACTAATGTGTGACGTAAGCAAAGCAGAATTCACTCATGCAGTGCATCTTACCTCTTCAAAATAATCTTCTTCTTCTTCTTCGTCTTGCTCTTGTTCTTCTTGTTCTTGTTCTTGTTCTTCTTCGTCTTCTTGGTCTTCGTTTTCTTTCGCAAATAAATTTATTACGTTGGAACTGAATATCTTAAGGGCTGAATACTTGCCAGGTTTGATCATAGTACGACTTACGTCGTGCTATGCTATCGAAATAGCGGTCACGTACTAAATAAAGATAAAAACTAGTTGACCAGTGTTGATGTTATACAGTGACTTCAAAGTTGTCATAACAACGTTGTAATAACCTCATAACTTTCTTTTTATTATGTGCCATTTTTGGCACATTTACTTAGAAGATTTCAAACATTTGACGAAGACAAACAGCAATTCAAACACTTAAGATGACTCGACCCAGTTTTTTTTTTTTTTGGGAGGGGGGGGGTACCATCCTACTTTGAAGCTCTCTCGTATCCCCACCTTTACTTTTATCGTAAGTCTAACACATAGAATGGATAACATATAGATCAATCTACAATATAACATAAAATTTTTGGCGATCGGAGTAAATGTCACGTGGTTATAATGCCACGCCCCTTTGAGGTCTGAGTCGAAAATCTGCTGTTGCAGGCATTTTTTCGTGAAAATCTCTCGGCTACACATAGCGCGCATTAGTGCCTTGCGCTGAACAGAGTTTCACCAAAATCGCAAAGACCCAATTCGAGAAATTCAGCGGTTTCCAAATTTCGGTCATAATTTATGCGAAAATGATAAGCAAACTTTACACGGATTATATCTAATAAACTATGAGATTGATCTCTTTATTTTGAGTATCCTTATAACAGATGGGTCCTTGCAAGTCAGCAAAACGCTTTAGGGCCTTGTAAATGCGCGCGATTTCGAGCAAAGCAAACATATAAAAATTATAGTTTTCGCCATTTGTTGACGTTTGTCAGCGTTTAAGAGTCCTTCTCACGAAAAAATCATTTTCTTAAAAATTCGTAGTTTTTTTCCTTCAAATTTTTTCAGGGCCACAATTGATTAACTAACTACACGGACTCTGAATTTCATGGTCATTGAAAAACTGTGACATTATCTTCTATAAGCCCAAACTTGAGTAAACATTGAAGATTTTTAGCGTTTTGGCTGAGTTTGTGCTTTGGGAGTTGTCTATTGTTTCTAGTCTGTCATTATACAGCATTCTTGTTCAGCACGCGTGCAATGACCACGCTTGGCTGACTTCCGAATGCTCACCGAGATATTCCCGTCACGAGTTGGTTTAATTATTGGCTTGCATTAAACCTATGAAAAAATGATATTTCTTTAATAGTAAGTAGATTTAGTGTGTAGCACTTCTTGATTTTTTTGCAAAGGCACAAGAAGCACGAGAATTGATTAAAAATTGTGAGTTAAACCTCTATGTATCACGCGATGGCCCGTCTCACTGTACCAAAATTATCAAATATATATCATGATAAATACAGTACTAAATAGCCATAGTAAACAAGATACTCTAAAAGGCAATTTTCCATTTCTCCTAAACGAAGTCTTTCTCGCGTTTCATTGAAATTAGGCCGAACCCACAGTTTGTTGAGAGGCGTCGCAGGCCAATAACTTCATAAATAATTAAGGCACGTAATGAAACAAAATGTGTGTTAAAAACGTGAGCTATTAATTGACGGTGAATCTCTGAAAGATTTCCTATGTTGGTTTAAAGGGTACTGTGAGCCCATGTGTAATAAAAGTTCTTAAAAACAACTGCAGGTTTAGCGTCTGCCCAGAGAGATATTTTATAGCCATGCAGGGACCAGGCTCCCCGATGTGGAAAAAGCACGGAATGAAACAGCAGATCCTGCTCCTAGGCTAGATATTTTAACCCATTTTTGGTCTCTTTTAATTAGATTTACGGTTTCAAACCGCCTCAGCATAAATATACTGAGCGTTTAGTCCTTAAAACTTTTATTGGGGGTTACTCATGCTAAAAAACATTGCAAATCCAGAGACTAATATAAAAGCTTTACAAAGTAGTGAAGACTAAGGCCTGTTTCAAACGTCGTGGTACTGCCGTACTAAGCTGGCTCGACTGTAGCTCGACTGCAGCACGACATTAGCACGACTTGGTTTCAGACGTCGAATTTAATTCAGTCGAATAGAACGGTTGTTGCCGAAAACGAAACACGTAAATAAAGAAAAGGTTTAGCAAACTTTTAAATGTATTCTAATGTATTCATAATTTATGAATTGAGTTCGGCACGGCGGTAGCACGACATTTGAAACCAAGTCGAGCTACTGCCATGTAGCACAGCAAGGCTTGCCGTGGTACACGGCAGTTGCACGACTTGGTTACGTTTCAAACGTCGCGCTTCTGCCGTGCTAAAGTCGAATTTAATTCGATCAATTGAGTTCGGCACGGCAGTAGCACGACGTTTGAAACGGGCCTAAATGGGGTTCAAACGATACTGGAAAGCTTTTGCGCTGCCACGAAAATCATATTGGATAGGACTTCTGTTCACACACAACGGTTGTCGCGGCGCGATTTCTTTGACGGAACGAAGCTGCGCCGCGCAGACCTCTAAAGTGGAGAATCACATATCGGATAGGTGTTCACGCTATAACTGAACGGATAGCTATACGGAATATAGTGTGAGCCTTAATCTTTTCTTCCTTGCCATACTCAAGCTCTAAAGGTATAGCTTATACATTACCACTTTACAAGTCTTTTACACATTCGAGGTGTTATAGTTAAAAATTAATAACAGTAAAGATTTACATGTATCATGTTTTGACTTTTTTATTTTATTATTTTATGTTAATTTTCGAGCGTTTTAAGTAAAGAAACGTGTATATAAATGGAGAGCAGTTTGATAAGAAGCTTCGCAAACCAATACCTAATTAAGTAATTGTAAATAATTAACGCATGGGACACAAAATTATTTTAAAAACGTCAGCTATTGTCAGTGAAACTCTAAAAAAGAGATTAGCTTTCAATAGAATTCTGTCTTGAAAAACCATGGTTTAAGTATAGAAGAGTGTATATTCATAACAGTTTTTAGAGAAGCTTCGCAGGCCAATACCTTTATAAATTGTAATTAGTTAAAGCATGTAATTCCTGTAAAATGGTTTTAAAAATGTCAGCTATACTGTCCACCTACAGACATATTTTTTAGTCATTTTTGTCTCCATTCAATTTTGCCATTTTAATAAGTTTTACGTGCCGTCCTGTTAAATGAATCATAAATTTGTAAACAACCATTTCAGCATAAATATAACTAAGCGTTTAGTCCTTGAAATCGGAATTAAAAGCAGTCTAAAAATCAAGAGACTGATCGTGGGCTTTTCCACCTTGCTAAGCTCAAACTCTTATAACCGTGTAGCGCATATTAACACTGAATTTTTGCTTCTTTTCAATTTTGCTATTTTAATAAGTTTTAAGCTCCCTGTTAGATAAATCATAAATTTTTGAAAACCCTCCAACTGCTGTGTTTTTTCCATGTTTACACCAGATTGAAGTCCTTATAGAAAAGTTGTTACTCATGCTAAAAGCCATCGAAACGCCAGAGACTACGGACTACAGTAAAAACCCACGAGTAAGAACCTAAGATTTAAGAACCTGTTAGGCTAAAATTTGCAATTTAGATCCCCTCTATATAAGAACCTCTTTAGCCTAAAATTTGGAGAAAGGTTCTTATTTTCAAAAATCATTTAAAAATATTTACTAATTGCAATTGCAAAAGGCAAGTTAGTACATACTTATATAAATGTTGTTTGATTGAGGTCATTGAGAAAATGTTTATAATATTGTGTTTTACAGCACAATCATGTATATTAAGTTGTTTTGACTCAAGAAATTAAAATTCATGTGAGAATAGATCTCTATTATGGTCATATTAAAATATAAGCAATCGTTACATATGCAAATTTAACGGTGCTGATCACTAAAATCCTCTTAGCAACGACATGATTTTTTGCAAGAAATTAAGAACCTGTTAAGAACCTAGATAGCCTAAATTTATGTTAACCACCATTAATGTAAGAACCTGTTTAGGCTAACCCTGGAAAATGTAGGTTCTTACTCGTGGGTTTTTACTGTATTGATTTAAAAGGAGTTTCGCCAGTTTTTAACAAAACCGCGTTCTAAGCCATTTTCAGTTTGCTGAACGTTTTAATGTGAACACCATATATCGTGAACAGTTTCATGAAAGCATATGGCGTAGACTACGTACTAGACAAGCATTTCTCTTTTTAAAACAACCTAATACGATAAAGGAATAGATCTGAATTTCCAAAGATTTCCTAAACCGCAGTCTAAATGAGACTTCGTTTTAATAACCGATCGTAAACGAAGTCTATCTTAGAGCGACGAAGTCTAACTTAGACCAAAGTTTCGGAAATCTTTGGACCTCAGTTCAGATTCCTCCCTTAGTGGGTCATTTTAAAAGCAGAAATCCTTTTTTAGTCTACGCCATATGCTTTCGTGAAACTGTTCACAATGAATGGTGTTTACATTAAAGCGTTCGGCAAACTGAAATTGGCTAATATAACGGGGTTTTGTTATACACTGGCTAAACTACGATTAAACAACTGTTCCTAAATTTTTTACAAATATAACGACTTCCCTGCATTGCCATCCTTAAATTAATAGCCTTATACAACCATTGAGTCTTTTTCACAGTAAAGATATATCGTGTTTTGTCTTTTATATATGGGAAAAAATATTTTGATATTGTGTCAAAAGAGTTAACAAACTTTTTCTACTTTTTCCCGCCCAATTATAAGAAATGATTGTTTTAAAAAATTATTCACACGAAGGTGTCAAGATAAATTGTGTGATTAACGTTGTGTTTAGCAGGCTAATGTGTGACGTACGCAATGCAGAATTTACTCATGCAGTGCATCTTACCTCTTCAAAATAATCTTCTTCTTCTTGCTCTTGTTCTTGTTGTTGTTCTTCTTCTTCCTCTTCCTCTTCCTCTTCCTCTTCTTCTTCTTCTTCTTCTTCTTCTTCCTCTTTGTCTTATTGGTCTTCGTCTTCTTTATCAAGTAAATTTGTTACGTTCGAACTGAACATTTAAGGGGCTGAATACTTTCCAGGTTTGATCATATTACGACTTGCGTCATAAGAACTAGTTGACCAGTGTTGCTCTTGTTTGAGTGACTTTGAAGTTGTCATAGCAGGGTTGTAATAACCTCATAACTTTCTTTTAATTGCTCTCATTTTTGGCACATTTAGTTAGAAGATTTCAAACATTTGGCGAAGGCAAAACAGCAATTCAAACACTTCCAAGGACTGAACTTTCTGCAGATCATAATTACAAATAGGGACCTTACGATCCAACATCGGCGACGTCCATGAAAACGTAATCGTCGCTGAAAAATAGATTTCGCGTCCTTTCAAACCTATTAGTATTATCCCATGTCGACCTGTTACTTAAAAGAAGAGATTTTAAGTTGGAGCGAAGAGAGGTGGTAGCGAGTTCAGACAGAGATGGTAGAATTTATCGCCTTGCCGTTCCTGTTCTCAAGTAAACTTACAATTTGGTCATTTCACGTCGTAGTTGTGCAGGAAGGGCAAAGAAATTTACAAAAAATAATGCACGTGCGGAGTTGTTATTTTGCTGATTAAACATATTCCTTTTTTTGAAGTTCCCGTTGCCGTCGCCGTTTCCGTCGTAGTTTCGTAAGGTCCCTAATTAAAGAGACCGCCCGGTTACAACGTTGCAACTTTAGGAAATCGAGTTCTTTGCGAATTATCAAAAACATGTCCTAGTACCGTAAAAGAACTAATAAACGCCCGGGGCGTCTATTTGATTTAGGGGTTGTAGCGGGGGCGTTTAATAGGTAGGACGCGTTTAAAAGAGAGATGAGTTTATTCTCATAACTGTAAAAAGCTCAACAAAAACAGAAGCCTATTACCCTAACAGAAATAATAGGCTTTCGGCGAAAATATCAAGAGAGTTAAAAAATAGCCACTCCATCAATTGATACGTCTAGGCCTCCAGTCTAGAGATCCATATCACATAAAAAATCCTTATTCAATAGTCATAAAAAAGACCTATATACAGTGCTTGAGTTAAAAAGAATTAAAACGAAATTTGTTCCTTGATGTTGTTTGAGTGACGTTCTCTGGTCCAGCAAGTACGCATGCCTAGCAGAAGGCCACAGGTTCACTCCCTGTCCATGGCACCACTAAAGGTCTCAATTAAATGACCTCAGTGAGGAGAAATAGCTGCCTATGTAGTGATATCTGCAAACGTTCAGAGTTTCTAGTCTTCTCGGATAAGGGTGATAAACAGTAGGCCCCGTCTCACAGCCCTGTGCGCATCAAAAAAATCTGTGGTAGGCTTAAGAACCCACACAATTTGAGGGACGTAGATCCCAGGGCTGTGGGCTGTCTTTCAGGTGTGCGTCGATGTGTGTGCATTGCTGTGGCAGATCTGCATCAGCTTTCAAACCCCGTTGTAAAACCTGCTTGATCAAATAATAATAATAATAATAATAATAATCCCGATAATTGCTTAAGACAGTTGTCGTTCCCTTGGGACCTTTCCAATCAGTTCCTTTCATAACTTATGGTCAGTTTTGGTTCCCTCGAGGGCCTCTAGAATTTGTATACTTTAATTGCTAATTTTATGCAAGGCGTCGATGTCAGTTGTTGTTGCGTCTCGCCGGTGCAGCATCCAGGCGTTCTGCCTTTGCCGTTTGTCTTTCTCCGCATTGCAACACAATCGGTAAGATTTGTTTTTCTATTAATTTCTGTTTAGCAAACCTCTAGTTGTCTCCGGGAGAAGCGTTTGCGAAGGGGCGATCTTGATCCTTGTACAACGAAATGTGCATCAATAAAAATCTGTTACGCGGCTATCCGTAACAATAATAATATTAATATGATGATGATGATGATGATGTCGATGATGATGATGATGACGATCATGATAATGATAATGATGACGATCCCTTCATACTGATGGCACCCCAACAGTGGCACAGTGCACAGCTAGTCAGTCAGTCAATCAATCAATCTGATCCATCCGTCAATCATGCAATCAACTTTTATTTCATGCGTTAACCTTGTTTACTACAAAAGAAATTAAATTTCTTAGGCATTAACAAAAATTGGACTCCAATTAAGAAGCAGAGCTTGTAAACATGACATGGACTACAGAAGTAACACCCGAATAGCATATTAAAACAAGAAAAAACCATCAAATTAGCTTAAAAGCTACTTACAGAAGGAAAAAAATGTGGCTATGAACCTATCCATTTAAGTAAATCTGACTCGTGTATCAGGTTAGGCCGAGATTAAACGTCGATCTTTACACATAACGAACCTAACCCCTTCAATTAAGTACATGAAAACGTCGACGTTTGAATCAATTAAGTTCGACATATCTAATTTGGGTCGACCCATGAACTGAGATCTCACTTGGGAATTTCGACTGTGGAGCGACTTCGTTTCAAACTTCGAACTTCTCAGTCATGTGCCGAACCTAATGCATAGATTACTAGAATTTGTTTTAACTTGTAAGCATTTTAGACCGATGAACATCGTGAAAATGGTTCCGCCTAATTAAGTTCGACGTCTTAATCAACCGTCGAACTTATGTTATTTGGGTCGACCTAAATAGTTATAAAGTTCGGTACATGAAATGATCGACGTTTGAACTGGGCCTTACAGAGAGAGTTACCTGGACATGCCGACCAACATGTCGGTCGAAAGGGGGTCAGTTTAACATATCAATCATCGATCATGGTCGGCACCGATTCCACATCGATTGGCATCGATACTAAATTTCTGCTGAGTACACAGTTTCAGGGTATATACTTATGCAGGAGAAAGTTTTGGTTTTTTAATTGGACAATGGAGAGTCACGTGACTAGTAACTACCGAAATGTTTAACTCATTAATCCATTATTTCTTGAATCAAGTATCGTTGCTCAGGACTACATATCATGGTCGGCACCGACTGCGCGTCTATTATACTCAACGAATACCTGACCGATACGTCATCGATGTTAATGCAATATGTAACTTATATATCACCGATATCGCATACCGAGCGAAACAATGAGCTTCCCATTAAATCTTGCAGCTTTATTCTATGTACACTAATTTTCCGTTAGTCGATATAGACTACCGATACGGTGGGGTCTCTAATGCATATGTCATCGACTTGTCGCAAGGGTGGGGGGTAACAAGAAAAAGACCCCTGGGTCAAGTGGGTAAGTGCGAAAATCCCCTTGATATCTACAGTCAAACCTCCACTAACGTTCACCTCTCTCGTTTGACGGCCACTTTGTGCCGGGGGACAGTCCAAACAATGACTCTTGTTTTAACTTCTCTACAACGGCAACGGCCACAAAAGTGCGTCCGCAACAACCAAAATCACATCTCCACAACGGCCAGTTTTTCAACGACTGACGAAAAACTCAAGAATGGTCACGAAATTTGATCCATATGGCTCCTTGGTGATTAACCCTTTGGTGAAGGCCAGCGAATAGCGAAAAAAACGCCTTTTTCACCAATTCCTCTTTATTGGACTGATTTGCCGCTAAAGCATAAGAATGGCTAAAAATGAGTTTTGCAACGAAAAAGGGTATTTTCCCTCTAACCGGAAGTAATTAAGCATCTTTTTTGTTTTTCGCGCATCTATTTCCATCTTTCTCTCTTGCTCTCATTTTTCTGTTGCCTTTCACCGGCTTTACAAGCAGTCTTTTTGCCCACTTTATCGTCTTTCGTTTGCATGGAATTGTACTAGTTGGAGTAGCAGAGTAGAGTAGAGTAGAGTATTAGGTAAAGAGTAAAATTGGCAGTGGATTTTTCCCCAAAATGTAACGTTTTTGTGATTGTAACTCTGTTATGATTGGTCAGAATATGAGCTGAGGCATTGTTGAAAAGATCTATCTTTGCTGCAGTTGTTGCTTATCGACTTATTATCTTAAACTGAAAGCTAAACGGGTACAGGCAGGAAAAAAGGCAGCATCGTTCCATATGGAACGAAAACAGCCAACGCGTTTGCAAAGGGTTAATCGTGGCAAGTTTTTCAATTCATTTAAGACTGGATGAAATTACAGCACTTTCTTTCGCAAGAACCTTTCTGTTAGTACACAACTAGAAAATGTACCTCAGGCTGAGAGTCGGTTCAGTTTCAGTTTCAGGCGTTGAATGTCCGTCGTTGGAAGTAGGCCTTCCCCATTGACCTCCACTGGAGCACGTTTTGCGAGACACCGGCGCTTTTCGTTACTAGTGGGCTATAGCATATAGCCTAGTAGTACCTCAACCAATCAGAACGCAGCATTGATAATAGACCACTAGCTGGATTTTACTAAACTACTTTAACCGTAGAGAAGGTTGCGAACCTTGTTCGATTTGTCTTTTGCCAACATTTTGATTCTTATTGTTTATTTTACTGACCGAAAAGAAAAAACTGTATATCACTGTACACTCCTTCCTCCCTATTACATACGGTCATCTCTCTACAATGACCACTTCCATTTGTCCCCAAGGTGGCCGTTGTGGAGAGGTTCAACTGTATTTCACCCTAACTGGGGTTAAAGAGATTTTCCTCTTGATAATGGTTCCTGTTGTAATTTATGGTTTGGGGAAAGTCTTAAATCCCCGTGACACCCCAGTCATATTGCTGTCCGCGATTAAATTTGAAAACTCCCACCCCTTTCCCGCGAACTCAATGTCGTAAAATCTTTCCTTCCTCAGGAGCAGTAAATCCAATCCATTCCCTTGTATTCTCCGGCAAGGCTCGCTTTCCTACCCCTGGGGCAAGCCGATGACATAAGCATAAGCTTAAAAAGTTAAATATAAGCGTACAGCGGGTGATTAAGAACAAGATGTTCCTTTATCTGATTCACATTTTCAATGGATGAAAAGCGTAGCTCGCGACTAAACACCATGAGGTCACTGTAGTACGCATGAGTAGTTTCCCCGTCATCTCTCTTTAAGCCAATGTCGTACACTGAATGGCCTGAATTCTTGATGTCCATTGAGTTGCTTGTCACGTTCTTACTCGTATTCATCTCTCCGTTTATGAAAAGCCTTAGAGTACCTTCTGTTCGTCCCCAAGTCATTGCCACGTGACTCCACTTGTTAACTCGGACAGCATCTCTGCAAAAAATAGAGAGGGGATTGATATGTCATGGGTGGCATTTACTTTTTTAGCCCATTCCTCTCGATTAATTTGACAATAGTGAATTTATTACATTTGAATTAATTCAAAATGGTGAATCCAAGATGGCGAACTTTTCAACAAACATCACCTTACCGAGAAACTACACTCCAAGTATCTAACTGATACTGCTGTTTACGTTGACAGTTATACTTGTTTAGCTATTCAACAATTTTTATATGAGGCTGAGAGTCTAATGAAAATTTATGCCAGTTGAGGAGGCCTCATGGCTCTCTTCTCGTGATACGAGAGCGGAATTCATAATACACTTTAAGTCTGGTTTTCATATGTCGAGAAAATCCCAGACGATCGGGCATTTTACTGTTTCCAGACTGTCCCAGATTTTTCCGACTGATGAAAACTCGAAATCTTAGATATTCCCGATCGTCTTGGATGGACGGGGACAAATCTGAAGAATCGGGCGTTCTATTTTCCGGACGCGTCCCAGATTTCTGCCATGGTCGTCGATCATTCCCGACAAATGAAAACTCAAATTTGTACCGTCGGGGACGTCGGCGATGGATTTCGCTCAATACCAATCCCCTACATTGCTGGGCTCCAGTCCCCTATCACAAATAAACACGGCTTCTCTCGAGAATCTGGTATAGACTTCTGGCGATTATCCGATATATCGGCAAAATCTGGGATGGTCGGCAATAATTAAAATTCCCCATCGTCTGGGATTTTCCCGACATACGAAAACCAGGCTTTCGTGGCAAGGGCGGATTTAGCGGTGGTTCGAGGGGACAGCCTCCCCTGCTCCCCCCTCACTTTGTCCCTCAAATTTAACAATTCTCGGAAAAATAAATAGTATCAAAAAGCTGGCAAGTTATCCCCCCGCCCTTTTCTGAAGGTTCTGGTTCCGCCCTAGCTGATTGGGTTACTTGGTTAAAAACATGAACAGTTCACGAAATCCAGCAAACATGGAATCAAGTTCACCCGCGCACGAAAAAATACTCTCACGAAAGCAGTCACATCAAGGTCAGCGAATTAGGAGTTTGCATCAACTTGTTTTCACCCCGGAAAGCGTTTTTCCCTATGTTCGATTACTCATTGCGTATCGCAGAATACTCGTGGATGTTATTGATGATTGATTATTGCCCCCGCAGGGATTTCGCCCAGAAGGCGAAATCCCGAGGAGGCACTCTAGTAACTCGCGCGTTTATTAAGGAAAGTACTTACGGTTGAAATATACAGTCATACAGTCAATATAGAAAAAATCTCGATTTGCTTGAACAGGGGCTGCGAGGAATCGGTAGGTAATGATGACGTTTCTATTGTTTGCGCCCGCAAGTACGAAACGGTTAGGATGACGTAAAGACAGAAAATCCCGAAGGGACCGGTCAGGTAGATTTTGTGACATTTATTGTGCGCTCATACTCCGATACTCTTTTGTGTTACGCAGTAACATTCTGTGGAGCAGTTGTTTTGAAAGTTATGGACCAAAAGACACTCGTTAAGCGCAGATGAGGTTAGAAGGTGCGTTTAACTGTGTATGTATAAACACTTGGAGAGTTTGCAAGACACGAGTTCACAAATCTTTGATTTATATTGGAAACCTTGCCAGACACTCTTTCTCTCTCTTTGACCGGAATAAGACTCAGCCCCAAACAACCAAGACGAGTGAACAATGGCTAGCTTATCGAACGATGGACGATTACAGAAATAACAGAAATTCGCCGACAATCAAATTCTGTGCTGACTTATTCCCTGCTCACAGATGTCCTTCCGTTATAAAGTTTCAAATAAGACTAGAATGCGCAAGCGTGAATCGATCAAACGTCCTTTTAATTTCCAAGGCTTACTTTCCGGCAAATAACATGAACTGGATGTAAAAAGTAAAGAGAAATAGCGAAAAATTCAACTTCTAATAAATCTTTTCTTATGGTTTAGAATAAACTTTTCTCGAAACTGCGAATGTTTTGATCAAAGTTGTGTAAATCGCGCTGAAACTGTGCGTGGACCCTTGCGTTTCCTGTATTTATCTCACCTATTGTATGGAATATGTGTGAAAATCTTCATTATGAATCGGTATATTTCAGAGCTACACAACGAGCAAGAATAACTATTGACCGACAATATACAGAACGGGGGCAGCTGTAGTGTCAACTATTACCAGTTTATATATTTATTTATTTATTTACCATTTAGGTCTTTTACTCAATATTGAGCATTTTAGACCGCTCTAGAAAAAATAAACAAACAAACAAACAAACAAAGGAAAACAAAAGTGACAGAAATAGCGCTTATGAGTGCAAAGTAATAAAAGCGTCAATAAATGTTTGAAATTGCATTTTTAAAAGCAGCCAGTGAATTGGACAATGCTGTATCCCTTGGGAGTTTGTTCCATTCTGTAATTGTCCTTGGGTAGAAGAAATACTTGTAGTAATCCCTAATGGCTGTCGGCTGTGTGTAAGAGTACTCTATGGAACGAGTTGAGTACGCGTGGCCAGCGGATTGTAGATTGGCATCTTTGTGAGAGACTAGCCTGTGATTAGTAAAGCCTGGAGAGATTTCATGAATACGACCATTCGATGCCACTCGTGGCAATAATCAGATGGATGAGACGACTATACCGACATATAACATATAATAAAGACACGTGATAATACCTACCTTGTACACAATCCCAGAACATCTATATCATATTCATTTCTCGCCTGGGCACAAAAGTGACTATTCTGGTTAATAGACAATCGAAACGACGGAGTATTAGACCAGTCGCCATAAACTGTATACTCTTTCGCCCCCGAGGTCTTCATTTTGATCCATGCGGCGATTGTCAGGTTTGTGCGATGGATGGGAAGAGACGGAGTCTCCGCGAACGTCCCACTGCTTCCATCTGTATACAGAGTTGTCCTTCCATCTTGCTCCTCGTATCTAGCAGATCCCTTTAAGCTGCAAAAGGACATAACGACAGTTTATGTTGTCTCACGCGGCTAATTCTCTCTTCACATAGAGCTCTGCAGGGTAGAGTTCCTACAGTACTTTACGCAACAGAACCCAGTTAAGTTACTGTCCTGACGCGAATACCCTAAAGAGTATACGTGCCTTAGCCTACGCAGGAGCAACTTTGCAAAAGACCCATCGGAGAAAAACGAAGGTTCTGAATGAGTTTTAAGTATCAAAGAACACCTTTAGGTTGCTGTTAGGTTATATGACGGCAGATACGGCTATCAAGCCTAACAGGTAAAATACCTATGTAGCCACGAGAGACTGCGAGTTTTTTCCTGTTCTTTATTTTTTTCATGTTTTGCGTTGCGTAAAGTTAGTTTAATTAGTGCCTTTGTTATCGCGCTTGGAGTAGTCTTTTGTTAGCCTTTTTTCATATGCGTATTCTTTCTGTATACTAGTCTCGGCGTTGCGTTACGTAATCGTTATTGTCAATTTTTGTAAGTTCGTTAGGTTCATTATTTTCAGTCCAGTTTAGTATAAAGTCTTATTTTTGGTTCATGTAAATCAGTCGCTTAGTTGTATCCGGAGTTGCCGTACAGATCTTGTAAGTATAGTTTTTCCTGTAGTTTTTGCTCGTTTTCTTAGTCATTTGTTGTACTTTAAGTTATCGTTTTTGTAAGGCTTTCGGTCCGCGTTTATTAATTCTGTATTTTCTTTTTTTTTTGCTGTAATTGTTCTAGTGAGCCGAGAAGTAAAAGTCGATCTCAAACTGTACGAGAGTGTTCTCTACATGCATTCAAAGATCTGTTAGTGGATGTCATGTGTTCCGGAGTTGATAGGGAGTGGCAAAGAAGACGCCGTTTTCATTCTGAAGATGCTTTAGACAGTCTGCGACTGAAAAATTCAAGAGCTGGGTACTTGTCGAGAATAACCACGTTGTACCGAGAAACTGAAGAACTCTTAAATGATTCAAAGAATGTCAATGAAGTTTCGGAGAAATTATTGGACATTGACGAAGTCTTTGCTCGCTTCGAGAAGGCGCATTACGATTACATTGCCACTTTATCTAGAAACTTAGAAGAATGGGAAAGCGAAGCACGTTATTTTAAAGAACATTGCAACCGAAAGATGAATTTTGAATCAAGAATTGAACAATGGATTCCTAGCGTAAAGGTGCCAGTTGTAACTCACGAAGATATAGACACACAGCCTGAAGATGTCGTCAGCACCGCGCATTTATCTATTAGACAGCTGAAGGCCAAGCAAGCGTTAGCTCATTTAAAGCTGAAACAGTTAACGCAAAAGCAAGAATTATTACGTCAGGAGGAAGAGACTGAATTAAAGTTAGAAGTTTTGGAGGCACAGTATGAAGTCCAAAAAACAGACCTGCAAGTTAAGTTGTTGCAAGATGAAGATATCGATTACCGTAATCTTCCGGAGGTGTTTAAAGAGCTGAATCCGTTTGATAAAGGAGTTGAAGGACGAGCTACAAGCGGCTATAAGCAGGAAGACCCTGAGCCCAGAGGCGGACAGAAATCAATTGAATCCAAACGTTCACAGTCACAGTTGAATCCCAATGCGCTAGAATTCAAAGGTCCACTAGCCAGATCCAGCACAGCCTCCTCTGTTTCAGAAAACGAATATATTTTGCCTGAAGAATTTATAGGCAAGATGGCGTTAACCATAAAACAGGGGTTTGCGTTGCCGAAGAAGGATTTGGCAATCTTTGATGGTGATCCCCTCCAGTACTGGAATTTTATTAAATCGTTTGAAACAAGCATCGTCTCTAATGCAGCTAGCGAAAGCGAGAAGCTGATGTACCTTCTTCAGTACACATCGGGTGTAGCAAAGGACACGATCAAATGTTTTTTGTACAAGGATCCTTCCCTAGGATATCAAGCTGCAAGAAGGCTACTTGAAGAACGGTTCGGACATCCCTTCTGAATTGCCTCGCAGTACGTGACCAAGCTAACAGAAGGTCCTCCTCTGAAGCCTTCAGATCGTACAGGATTATTAGCATTTGCTGACCAGTTAAAGGATTGCGAAAATACACTTGAATCTATTGGCTACCTGGATGAAATCAATAGCGCCGACAACCTAAGAAGAATTGTTCAGAGGCTGCCGTTTCATCTCAGGACTAAATTTGTTGAAGTAGCAGATCAAATCCAGGAAGCAGGTCAAAGAACGAACATTAGTCACATTGCAGAATTTGTCAAAATCAAGGCGAGAGCTGCAAATAACCCTGTGTTTGGTTGCGTGATAGACGACGCACGAGGCAGATCGGATAGTCAGAGACGTAAGCCTAAGCCTAAAAGAGCTACATTGCCCGATGAGCGCGGTAACGCATTCAGTACTCAAGAGATCGATTTCAGAGAAGGACAGTTGAGTTCACCTGGTCACAAAGAAGCACCATCTACGAGATATGCAGTCTGCCCGGTATGCAATGCAGCTCACCCCTTAGCGAAATGCAAGATTTTTATAGAGAAGAATTTCGAAGAACGTCTACAAGTGATGAGGAAAGCTCAGTTATGCCATAATTACTTCAAGTACGGTCACATTGCAGTGGGATGCTTAGCAGGGAGTACATGTGAAGTCCAAGGTTGTAAGAGACGACACCATACTTTACTTCACCCTCCGCCCTCACAGCAATCAGTTGAAAACAGAACCAGAGTCTCGGTTGAACAAGGAACCCAAGTAAGCAATGGCACGCTGTTATCAAGTGGACAGACTAACAGTACCTCAACAGGAGGGGGAAAGGTTTGCCTGAGGGTGGTCCCTGTGAAAGTCCGAAGTCGCGATGCAGACAAGGTAGTGGAAACGTACGCACTTCTAGACAGCGGTTCAGATATCTCCTTATGCGACAAGACGCTAGCGAGGGAGCTTGGAGTTCGAGGGCAAGAAAATACATTCTTCCTGACAACTCAAGAAAGAGAAGACAGCCCAAGAGTTGGTCGTGAGATCAGCCTAACCGTAGAGTCACTTGATGGTACTGACAAGGTTGAAGTTAAAAGACTATGGACTGTTGATAGACTGAACGCCTCACGCCGAAGTATCCCATCAGAGCAAGATACAAAACAGTGGCCTCACCTTGAAGACATAAAGTTACAAAGTATTAGCGAGAAAGAAGTCCGATTAATCGTAGGCACTAACGCGCCAGCAGAGGCCTTCTGGGTATTAGAAGAAAGGCGTGGTAATAGAGGAGAGCCATATGCCATTCGAACACCTCTTGGTTGGACACTCATGCGCCCAGTGGGACGCATCGATTGCCGAGAACGCCATCTGAATGTTAACTTTGTTCGCTTGGTGGAGTCAGCGAGAAAAGATTGTCTCATGCAGCAAGTCGAAAGGTTCTGGGCCATAGAGAATTACGGCTTGGCGGGTGACTCTAACGTGTGCATGTCAGTGGAAGACAAGAAAGCTCTTGCAATCATGGAACGATCTGTGAAACTTGATCAAGGTCATTATCAGGTGGCGCTTCCCTGGAGACAGTACCCACCATTCCTGCCTTATAATCGGCCCATGGCAGAACGAAGGCTTCAAGTACTGAAGAGAAGGTTTCTACAAGATGAGAAACTCTTTGAAAGTTACAAGACCACCATGGAGGAGTACATTGCTAAGGGACACGCAAGAAAGGTACCGTGTAACGAGGTTCATGTAGACGACAAGCGGCCGCTGTGGTATTTACCTCACCACCCTGTGCTCAACAAGCCTGGAAAAACCAGAGTAGTCTTCGACTGTCCAGCCAAGTACGGAGGAACATCTCTTAACGATCAGCTTCTTACTGGACCGGACTTGACTAATTCTATAGTTGGCGTGTTGATGAGATTCCGGGAAGAACGAGTCGCGTTATTAGCTGACATCGAGTGCATGTTCCATCAAGTTAGAGTACCACCAGACGACCAAGACGCGTTTAGATTCCTCTGGTGGCCGGATGGTGACTTGAATCAGCAACCAGTCGATTATCGTATGGAAGTTCATTTGTTTGGTGCAACGTCGTCACCGAGTTGTTGCAACTTCGCTTTGAAAAGGACAGCAGAAGATAACAAAGACGAATTCCCGGAAGAAGTGGTCAGGACAGTCAAAAGAAACTTTTACGTTGATGACTGCCTCAAGTCGGTTAAATCTGCAAAAAACGGTGTGGAATTTGTGCATCAGCTAAGAAGCATTCTGTCCAAAGGAGGATTTCGATTAACCAAATGGTTGAGTAACAGTTCAGAGGTCTTGGACTGCATCCCGCGAGTTGAGAGAGCCCCGTCAGTACTTGACCTTGACCTGGACAAAGTAAACCCACCGATCCAACGGACGCTGGGGCTCAAGTGGGATTTAGAGAAAGATGAGTTTACTTTCAAGGTTACCCTAAGAGACAGACCAAATACCCGTCGGGGAATACTCAGCATGATGAGCTCCGTTTATGATCCACTTGGGTTGGTCGCTCCAGTTGTTCTAACGGCAAAGAAGTTTCTAACCAGGAGAGATGAATTTTGGCCTCGTGATCCTACACTTCTTGAACCGGAGTTATCCGATGACGATCCAGAGATCAAACGTGCTCAGTCTAACAGCCAATCATCGTCTGGCCATCAAAGTGGAGATGTTCTTTCAAGTTTGATCGAGCGCCATTCATCATGGGAATTATTAAAGAGGGCAGTGGCCTGGTTACATAGATTTAGAACGTGGTTCATTGAGCGATACAGTCGAAGACCAATCAGTTCCAAAGTTAAGAGTAGTGTAAATAGAAGAGTCCTGTCGGTAGACGAAATGAAAGAAGCTGAAAAGGAGATTATCAAGCACACACAGAGAATTTCATTTCCCGAAGTCATCCAGGCCTTGCAAAGGATTGGTTCATTACAGCACTCGCGTCAGGCAACTTCCGAGCTGAAGAACCTAAAGATGGCTGGGCATATACGCAAACTTCATCCGTTGCTGGACGAGATGGGAATTCTAAAAGTTGGAGGACGACTGGAAAACGCTCTAATCGACTACGATACAAAGCATCCAATCATTCTGCCTTACCGAGATCACGTGACAGATTTAATCATCTCGCAGCATCATCAGAAAACCGGTCATCTGGGTCAAGAGTACGTTTTGTCCAGCCTGCGCCACCAGTATTGGGTTATTAAAGGACGATCAGCTGTGCGTCGCGCGATCAGTGGCTGTTTTCTGTGCAAGAAACTTGGTACCGTGCGTGGGGAACAGCTGATGGGTGATCTTCCAAAGGAAAGACTGATGTCCGAAGAACCGCCGTTTACTCATGTGGGGGTGGATTATTTTGGTTCTATTTATGTGCGCCAAGGACGTTCAAACGTGAAACGTTATGGTTGCCTTTTCACCTGCCTTGCTGTTAGAGCCGTCCACATCGAAGTTGTACATTCCCTTCACACCGACGGCTTTATAAACGCCTTGCGAAGATTTGTCAGTTTGAGGGGATGTCCAACTACCATCTTCAGTGACAATGGTACAAAATTTCGTGCAGGGGAGAAAGAGCTCCGAGAGTCGTTAAGTGAATGGAATCAAACAACGATTTATGACTTTCTTCGCCAGAAAAAGATCATCTGGAAATTTAATCCCCCTGGAGCATCACATATGGGTGGAGCGTGGGAAAGGATCATTAGATCAATTCGTAAGATCCTTAAAGCCTTGCTGGGACAACAACTCGTCACTGATGAAATGCTGCAAACCCTCATGGCCGAAGTTGCAGGTATTTTGAACAGCCGACCTTTGACACCAGTGAGTAGCGACTCTAAGGACCTAGAACCTCTCACGCCGAATCATCTGCTGTTATTGAGATCGAATCCAAGTTTGCCCGTTGGGTCCTTTGGCAAGGAAGATAGTTACAGCAAGCGCCGATGGCGACAGGTGCAGTACATCTCAGACATATTCTGGAAGCGCTGGCTAAAGGAGTATTTGCCAACCCTACAAGAAAGAGCAAAGTGGATGAAGCCTCGTCGTAGCTTGGAGATCGGAGATCTAGTATTGATTGCAGATGAAAATGTCCATCGCGGAAAATGGCCGTTAGGCAAAGTTGTTGATGTCTTTCCCGGAAAAGACGGATATGTCAGATCAGCAAAGGTTAAGACGAGTCTAACCGTTCTTACCAGGCCAGTAACAAAGTTATGCTTCCTTGAAGGACAGAGAGCGCCACATTGAATTTAGAAAAAAAACGAACCCTTTTTTTTTCCAGAAGCTGTGAAAAAGGAAATTTATTTCATCACTACTAAGAATTCTATTTAAGGATCGCGGACTTACGCTCGTGCCTAGGTAGTGACTCTATTAATGAACTGTAAAGAGACTTGGATAGTTCATTGGGGCGGGCATGTAGCCACGAGAGACTGCGAGTTTTTTCCTGTTCTTTATTTTTTTTCATGTTTTGCGTTGTGTAAAGTTAGTTTAATTAGTGCCTTTGTTATCGCGCTTGGAGTAGTCTTTTGGTAGCCTTTTTTCATATGCGTATTCTTTCTGTATTCTAGTCTCGGCGTTGCGTTACGTAATCGTTATTGTCAATTTTTGTAAGTTCGTTAGGTTCATTATTTTCAGTCCAGTTTAGTATAAAGTCTTATTTTTGGTTCATGTAAATCAGTCGCTTAGTTGTATCCGGAGTTGCCGTACAGATCTTGTAAGTATAGTTTTTCCTGTAATTTTTGCTCGTTTTCTTAGTCATTTGTTGTACTTTAAGTTATCGTTTTTGTAAGGCTTTCGGTCCGCGTTTATTAATTCTGTATTTTCTTTTTTTTTGCTGTAATTGTTCTAGTGAACCGAGAAGTAAAAGTCGATCTCAAACTGTGTTCTCCACAACCTACTTGTCAGTTGTCAGATATTTCTAGTTCAAAAAATCAAGGTGGGTATTCCATACTCCCTATATAGTAAACGTGATAAAGGGAATAGCAATATAAGGTAGGAATCAAACTCGTCCCTCGCGTCTTCGTTATCCTTGACCATGCACTACGCTATTTTGTACATTTCTTTGCTGACATTGCAAGACTACGAGGTGAAACTTCCTAATTTCACGTTTTGTGAAGGACGTGAACACAAGATTTCAACTCCAGAAAAATTTGCGAAAATTTGACAAATTGAACGGGACAGAATAAGAACAACGAGGTTTGAAACAACGAGAATTCACATTTTAAATGACGTTTTCGCCACCGTCGCCGACGGTGGTTGTTTAAGCTCCTGAATGAAGGAAGCAGGAGAGAGTGGAGAACTTATAGTTCTGGGCCTAACACTGGTATTGGCGAATTTAACGTATCAGACTATCGTCACGTCACGTACATGCCGGTGCGGAGTTCACAGTCCAATTTCTTGTTGCAACAGAGAAAATCAGTAAATGAACTAACGGGGAACGAGGGCTCTGGGACTGATTGAGATTGAGGAGACCTTTCATTTTGTTTGAGAACACACAAGCCTGAAAACTACGAATTTTCTTCATTATTTCATATGTTTTCTTACTTGACTTGACTGTCCGTACCATTGAGCCGCCAGTAAGAAAGGAGACCTGAAAGGATTAGATTCACAGTTTCAACAGAGGGAAGGCCTTGAACTGTCAATATATAAAGCGCGGATATAAAATAAATGACAAAAAAAACAAAGGAATGAAAGATTTAAAAAAGGTGGTAGCGGCAGTGAAGGAGGAAAACAATAGAAATGTGATGGTGGTGGTGGCGGTGAAGGGAAAAGAATAGAAATGTGGTGGCGGTGGTGGAGGTAAAACAATAGAAATGCGGTCTCATTTTTGATAACTTGTGTTCACAAGAGCAAATATAAGTAATATTCGTTTATTTGTAAAATTGTTTTGTGATAGATGAAATCAAGTAGTGAATCTAAGCCTCTACCAGGAGCCCGGATAACCAGGAGCGAGCAATTCTCGCCTATGTCACGGCGTTTTTACGGACCAGTTTATTTTTAGACACTTCTTACGGCACTTTTTCCCGCGAAAATGGAATCTCCGCCACGTCTATGAACGCATTCGAAATATAAGATATCAAAAAGGAAAACGTGACGTCATTAAAAGGCAAAACTGATTATCATTTTTAGGTCTGTAGGTTTTGCTGATTGGTTTTCGGGACTTTAAAGATATTCTAAATTCGCACCAAAACCGTTGTTAAAGTAAACTGGTCCGTAAAAACGCCGTGACACGAGTCCACGGAAGTTGCTCGCTCCAGAATATACAGGCTGCTGCCTCTACTATATCGTTATGAGGATATCTCAGTTTTTTGAACTTGGCCAGTGCACGACCTTATCGATATTTCTTATATTCAGTACCATGGCGCGTAGCTCTACCTACCATCAGATATGTTCCACGGACTTGAAGAGGATTCATCTTTATCTGCGATATACGAAGAGACCTTATTTCAGTATAACGATTGATTTGATTTCTTTACTATATGTGGGTTTTATTTACTTGCTATTCCATGTTTTCCTTAGTTCGTGAAATACATGAGAGACTGAGAATTAGGAAGCACGGCATTCAGTCCTGAAACCATCCGCTTTGTGTTTCTTGTTAGTTTCATATACATAGCCGGATCCAGCTAACATTGTAGTTTAGTCCACGCTACACAACAGACAGTGTGTAGGTTATTTCGCTACTTTCGGCCAAGCATATACTGTATTTAAGTAAACCCAATAGGCACTACACAAAATGCCGATGAATCAGTGCCGTATACACGTACCTATTAAGCGCAATTCACAAGTTGTCAAGTTCTGGTAACCACATAAAGAAGTAAATCGCTAAGATCGAGCCCTTACTGTAACCAGCGGTCATCTTAATTTCAATTGAACCGAGAAGGTGAGCGTAGGCGTTTATAGCAACGGGGAAAAGTGGATCTGATACTCTTGAAACTTAGGGAAAAATAGTAGACTGTAATCAGTCTAAACTATCAATTAAGAATAGCACCGACAGACATTATCAAGGCTAAAGTGGTTTAAAACGGAGGCCAAATAATAAATTTGCCGAGCCTTCTCAAATCCCAATCTCCCGCTTAGCCCATCCATGGAGGCTACTATCTGAAAAACTGCTGTCTTTCTTTGTCACAGCCAATTTGTCTCGAGTCATGGTGTAGAAAAACATCTTCTAAGAGTAATGGTCACACCACAAAAGTAGGCGGTATACCACTTCCTTCCGCATGCGCACAGTTATTTCTCTTTGGTATCCACGAAAAACTGTTTCGTTCTGATCTGATTAGGATTCATGAACAAAGCGAATTGAAGCAGCTGTGCGTGAAAACATACCTTCAACGAATTTAACAGTCATATAAATTCGAGTCAAGTCAGTTATGTAGTTCATAGGTCTCGTCTCCTTGGATCTGCTATTTAGTTCACAGATTTTTTCCTCCAGCTTGTAGTTGTAGCTCTGACATCCTGGTTCATTCTCACATCTTATGACGCAATCAGAAGGGCGGTTTACCTTGAATTTCTTAAATGTGTGACCTGTGAGCGCTTTACCATAATCTGAACCTCCGAAATTACATTGACCAGCGGCTTGTCCAAGAGGTATCCAGGATACAATGCGGAGCAATGAAATAAGAGCCAGTAATTTCTGAAACAAGCAAGGCTTCATGGTGCAAGGAGATTTACATCAAATAACCTGAAACGAAACGCAGAAGGCATGGAATTTGATTACATAAACTTATTACATTTGCAAACTGTAACGAAGAAAACTAAGTTTACTTCTCGAAATTCTTTTACTGTCTTTCCAGATTCTTGCATTTAGATTACAGGAAAATAATCATAGTCAAACAAGATACTCTAGAAGGCATTTCCCATTCTCTCGGCAACGAGTCAGAACATACGGCAAATATTAGAGACGACTAGTGAAAATTAACGGTACGCTCATCTGAGACAAACCAGCATTGATAATCTGGTAAACTGCATCCTTGCATATGATTATTTATATAAAAAAATGTCAATCGGCTAATGACCTTGAAATTATTGATATCTCTCCCAATAACTCGAGCGCGTTTTCGATTGGATGCAGGAGTGACAACAAGTCACGTGCCATGCGTCAAAACATTCGAACTCCCAAGGGAATTGTACAGTCCCAAGTAGCCAGTTCCAGGCGTTCAGATGGTGGGGAGCGGTGCGAAGTAAAAAGGAGCGCGAAAAAATAAAAGCGAGGGAGGAGGAGAGGTGAGAGAGGGAACGCCTGTTAGATTTGTTTTAATTAGACTCATCCGCCCACTCAAACCGCATCAGCTGTAGGTGGTCTTCACTTGTCAATCGAGACTGATGTTACAGCCCCATACATTTATTATTTTTCTTACGAATAAATCAAAATTTCTCAGATCAAAAATTAATATTATGTATACATAATCTTACTAAAAACCTAATGTAAGACTTTCAGACAATAGAGAGCGGGAGAAGTAATTTATTTACGGCTTTAAAACATGATTTCAGCGTGTGCGTGACAAAAAAAATTATGAATCAAGTGACAAACAAATATCGCTCATTTCGATAGAAAGCCGTTTCAATACAGATTGTTAACTCGAGTAATGAAAATGCCCAACAAACGAAGGGAAAATTTACTATTCGGTGATTGAGTGGACCTCGTCAATAGCGATAGCTGCAACCTGCTTTCCAAGCTTTCCTTTTGAAGTCCTTTTCTCCATTCCTTAGACAACCACGATTTGTGACTGCAGTACGCCTTTGAGTGAATTTTCAAGGATCATACAATTTCACAACTTCCACTTTTAATGGCTTCATCCACATTTTCTCCCATCATTGCCGCCGCTACTGCGATTTTGTTCAAATGTTCCACTTGGTCTTTCATGATGGCAATCAACGGAGTTACCACAACAATCGTAAATGGCATTCTATCCTGCCTTCATTCCAACGCACGCTTTATTCGAGGAAAAAGCTGGAAAATAAGTCTTTTTCCAAAGCCAGTAGGTGACATTGCGAAGACATCTATCCTGCCGACTACGTATTTTAAACAGTTCCTTTGCTCTTCGCGTTTAGCCTCCACGTTTGGAAAGTCACTCATCGCTGTGTTTGTTGCGAGTTCGAATTCTGGACGGGATGTAGAGTCTGTCATCACCGCCATATCGCATTTCTCGCTGTGATCGAAGACGCTCCACTGTTGACAAAAACTGTCAAAATCAACCAATCAGAGGGTATACCAGGATCTGGTATACCGGAACGCACTTTTGTTAAAAATTCTTACAAGCGTTCCCGCACCTCTCTCCCCAGTCCCCCTCTACTTTTCATCGCTTTCTTTACTTCGCACCGCTCTCCACTATCTGAACGCTTGGAACAGGCTAAGTCCCAAGTGATTAGGTCGTGTGCCTGGAAATCTCCATGGAAGTCTTTTTGCGAGTAGGGGTGGAAAATGGTTAACCAAAAATTGTCGAAAAAGAGAAACTGTGATGAACATTCAATTGAAAGGGAACTTGATTACATAATTAAACTTAGTTTTGCTTTGATTTTGAAAAAAAGATACGGTTCTGTCTTGTTTCATTATCGAAATTTTACGCCCCTATTTTCCCTATTGTTCGCAGTTTGAATCACTTACGTAGCTAACCATTCCTGTTTTAAACCGGTTTACAACTGTACACGTGAATAGGCGAGTTTCGTATTCCCGGGCGGCCTAGGACGAGCGCTTGTTTTTGTGCGAAAGCGAGGCTAATGCGGGTCACTTCTCACCGAGAAGATAAACAAACATGAGAAAACTGCGGCTGAGTTGGAGAAACAAAGCAAAATTTGAAACCTTGAAAAGTTTTGGAGGCCTCAAAAGGCTTACTTACTGAGGCTTGAGAAATCATTGTTTCAAACAGCACAAGGAAAATCAGCTTGTCATCATTAAGAAATACAACAAGCATAACCAGAAATTGACCGAAATAGTGGTCGTTGAGTGAGTTCAGTAAAAATGCGAAGATGATTTCAAAATCCCTAAAACAAAGTAATACCCTGAAGCCATTTTAATGTTATTTTCAGTCATGGTCAAAACTTCTTTAAGCCATATTTTTTTCGATCGGAGAGCACGTACTTGTCGAAAGCTTTTAAGTTAAACTGAAACCTTCTTTTTACTTGACATTTCTTTTAACGGAGCGAATGCAAAATCTTGTGTATCTGGGAAAAATAACCGACAGAGCAGACGTTCTGCATAAATTCCTTGCACTGTAAGGAAGTTAAATCGGTTTAAGGTGGCTCCGTAATTAATACAAGAGCATTTTGCTGTGACAAATTTTCCGTCATAACTTTTTCGATTTTAACGCAATGGCTGCGAAACTTTGCAAAGAACAACATATATCATTCGGCAATAATACGAAATATTCCGATTTCATTGATGGTAAATATTTCTTGAGAAATTAGCGCTTAAGAGGACCCTAATGTTCAAAGAAAATCGCGCCTAGTAAAAAAATTTGCTGATATTTTTTACTGAAATTTCTGGTATCGGCTTTAATTGATATAATAAATATGCCAGAGGAATTTCAGAAAAATCGTTGGAGCAGAAGTCCGTAACTAAAAGTCGCTCAAAATTCAGCTGTGAAATTGTTTTCGAATTTCAAAAATAAATTACTATCAGGAAGAAGGAGACACCAGTTTGAATTTTCGGGACAAGTAAATTCAATGTTTGCTAATTCTGAAAACAAAAGCCGATTGCCTATCGTGCTATTCTTTAAAAGGTACTTTTTAGTTTTAGAAGCACCATAAATTGCTCCAAACCTTGCTCTGAAGTAGAATGACTTGTTCCTCGACATTTTTAAAATATCCCTTGGCAGTTTTGGTTCAAACTCCTGCTACATACATTTTGATGTATTGCAATGCATCCTCAACAGCTTTTCTTGCTGTACGTTGTTTCCAATTCAGGAAAAAGGTATTGGGATTGTAAGCTACCTTGTATCGAAGCTCAGATAGAACTGTCCAGCACCTTTGTTTATGACCAGAAAATGAGCACGTGCGGCAGCTCTGCGAGGAATTCGCACCTCAGCCAGGGGGGACGAATGATTATGCTCTTGTATTAATTACGGAGCCACCTTAAACGAATTGCGAAGATGACTACTAAAACAGCATAAGTTTTTTTAGACATACATAAGCTTACACTTAGCTTACATTATTTCTCAAAATTTCCATTCACGCAAAGAAAAACGTACTCTCATTTCGCTTGACAAGAACTCGAACACGGAATTTTATACCGAAGATATGCTGAGCAGTTTAAACTCTACTTTACAGATATACACAAGAGTAAAATAGAAAACTAACAAATAAGATAATCAAAGGGAATAAAATACTGTGATTTTAACAAATTTTACCTTGTTCAAGCTTCAAAAGTTTACTTCTTCTTTTGGGCTTTTTTCTTTCTTCTGTTAATTCTTCTCAGCTTTTTCTACAATTTCGTTGTTTCCCTTTGGCTTACTGGTAAAGTTTAAGCTTTGAAATCTTATTATTTTTAAGATTACTATTGTTTTCCAGTGTCTCAGCGGGAAATTATCTATGTTTATTTTTGTTTTTGCAAAGAAGTCAGGGGCACCCAACGAGGATATAGTTCAGAACCACTTAACATAGCATTGTTGGACGTATTTTAGTATTCAAACGGTAGATATAGGCATATTTTTATCCCCTAAAAACTTTTCATCTGTTCGCATTTCCTAGCTGAAAATCTAGTGATCCGAAAATTATAGGGATAAAAACTTACCTTCTCGAAAATTTCAGCCAGGAAAAGGCTCCCGAAAATTCTAGGTGGCCTTGTTTAGGGCAAAAATCTGTTTAAAATGAGTAATTATACCATTTTGTAGATGTTCGAAAATCCTAGGAGAGGCAGGCAAGCAAGAAATTTTACAACAAATGCTCCGAAAATTCTAGATCTCAAATCGTCTTCCGAACAGATATTTTCCCGAAGCCAAGCGCAAAGATACAACATGAATTCGATTTTATTTCAGTAACTTAGAAATTTTCAATGGCTTTGAAATTTCACTAAAATGTTTAGCAATGATTAAACTATCAATGAAATGATTTTAAAAAAAAAAAAAAAAAGATTAACTAGTTATTAAACTGCGACTCGAGTATTTTAACAGATTATTCAGCTTGATTTCGAGCCCAGTTTCTAGGTTTCACGTCATCGTTAGTCTGTTGCTCTGGAAGCGGCGATGTCAACAAAACATACTCTAAAATTACGTTCAATGTTAAATGTGTTATTTCGCTTTGTGGCTTTTTCATGCATGCATTACAGCCAACGTTATGAAGCACCAAACACGAAGAGGTGAGACCTTGAAAAATGGGTGCGAGCCTCCTTGAGAGTCTCACTCTCGCAATTACTTATTTTACAGTAGACAGCCGTTATTGCAGAAGCTCATACCTAACTCGGACGTCTTTCTTAAAACACTTCCGCTAAAGACCGCCGATTGGCGGAAAAGCGTAGCGATGTACAAAAAACCTGTTCCAAGGAATCTACTTCGAGTTATGTATTAGATTACCAGACACCTGCCATGTGCCTTGTTCCTGTATCGCATGTGGCACGATTTCTCAATTTTTTCTTGGGAAAAATAGTCCGCGTAAGTATATTTATATGCAGGTCACCTGTTACAGGCCATCCTCCACCCGCCACCCGCTGCAGAATTCTGTCTTGAAAAACCATGGTTTCAGTATAGACGAGTGTATATTCATAACAGTTTTTAGAGAAGCTTCGCAGGCCAATACCTTTATAAATTGTAATTAGTTAAAGCATGTAATGCCGCAATATAATGGTTTTTAAAATGTCAGCTATACTTTCCACCCACAGACATATTTTTTAGTCATTTTTTTGTCTCCATTCAATTTTGCCATTTTAATAAGTTTTACGCACCGTCCTGTTAAATTAATCATAAATTTGTAAACAACCATTTCAGCATAAATATAACTAAGCGTTTAGTGCCTGAAATTGGAATAAAAAGCAGTTTAAAATCAAGAGACTGATCGTGGGCTTTTCCCTACCTTGCTAAGCTCAAACTCTTATAACCATGTAGCGCATATTAACACTGAATTTTTGCTTCTTTTCAATTTTGCTATAAGTTTTTAGTTTCCTGTTAGATAAATCATAAATTTTTAAAAACTCTTCCACTGCTGTGTTTCTTCCATTTTTACACTAGATTGAAAAAGTCCTTACAGAAAAGTGGTAACTCATGCCAAACGGCGACAAAAGCCATCGAAACGCCAGAGACTACGGACCAGTTATTTAAACGGAGTTTAGCCAGTGTTTAACAAAACCGTGTTCTAAGACATTCTCAGTTTGCCGAACGTTTTATAATTACTGTAAACACCATATATCGAGAACAGTTTCATGAAAGCATGTGCCGTAGACTAGACAAGCATTTCTATTTTTAAACCAACCTAGTACGATAAAGGAATAGATCTGAATTTCCAAAGATTTCCTAAACCGCAGTTTAAGTGAGACTTCGTTTTAATAGCCGACCCTAAACGAAGTCTATCTTAGACCGACGAAGTCTAACTTAGACCGAAGTTTCGGAAATCTTTCGACCTTTACGGATCCTTTCCTTAGAGGGTCATTTTAAAAAGGCAAATGCTTTTTTCGGTCTACGCCATATGCTTTCATTAAACTGTTCACAATGAATGGTGTTTAATGCATTAAAGCGTTCGGCAAACCTGAAAATGGATAATAGAACGGGGTTTTGTTAAACACTGGCTAAACTACGTTTAAATAACTGGCCCTAAATTTTTTACAAAGATAAAGACTTCCCTGCGTTGCCATGCTCAAACTAATAGCCATATACAATCATTGAGTCTTTTTCAGTCAGCAAAGATATATCATGTTTTGTTTTTTATACATGGGAAAAAATATTTTGATATTGTGTCAAAAGAGTTAACAAACTTTTTCTACTTTTTCCCGCCGAATAATAAAAAAATGATTTTGTAAAAAAATTATTCACACGAAAGTGTCAAGATGCATGGTCTAATTAACGTTGTGTTTAGCAGGCTAATGTGTGACGTACGCAAAGCAGAATTTACTCATGCAGTTCATCTTACCTCTTCAAAATAATCTTCCTCTTGTTCTTGTTCTTGTTCTTGTTCTTGTTCTTGTTCTTGTTCTTGTTCTTGTTCTTGTTCTTGTTCTTGTTCTTGTTCTTGTTCTTCTTTGTCTTATTGGTCTTCGTCTTTAGCAAATAAATTTATTAAGTTCGAACTGAATATCTTCAGGGGCTGAATACTTGCCAGGTTTGATCGGCATATTACGACTTGCGTCATAAAAACTAGTTGACCAGTGTTGATGTTATTTCTGAGTGACCTCTGGGTAGTTTTTTGAAACAATCGAACAGAAATACTGAATTATTAATTTGGCTAGATAACTCCTTCCTCCCTTATTCGATCCGCATAATCCTCCATTCTTTTCAATCCTTTAACCAGGGGCTTCAACTGAAGTTACAAGCATTACGAGTAAAATAATGTGAATACAGTAGTTTCTGATGAAAGGCTTTATTGTGAAGAAAAAAGGGAGCTTTATTCGTCAAATAGCCTGAAATGAACCGCTAGAGGTGATGGCCGGAATTCGATTAAATGAACTGTTTTAAACTTTGCAAACTGTGAAGACGTAAAACGTAGTATTACTGCAAATTCTTTGTTGTCCTCCAGATTAACAGAGGCTTAATCTTCTCTTCCTTGCCATACTCAAACTCTAAACGTATAGCTTGTATTAATATTACCACTGAAGTGTTTTACACATTCGAGGTATTATAGTTAAAAATTAATAACAGTAAAGATATATCATGTTTTGACTTCTTTATTTTAATATTTTGTGTTAATTTTCGAGTGTGTCAAGTAAAGAAAAGTGTATATAAATAGAGAGCAGTTTGATAAGAAGCTTCTCACACCAGTACCTAATTAAGTGATCGTAAATAATTAATGCAAGGGACACAAAATGATTTTAAAAACGTTAGCTATTGTCAGTGAAACTCGAAAAAAGGGATCAGTTTTCAATAGAATATGAATTCTCATGATAAACCATGGTTTAAGTATAGCATTGCAGTATTCTGCTTGCAGAATTTAATATCTCTATAGAAGAGTGTATATTCATAACAGTTTTAGAGAAGCTTCGCAGGCCAATACCTCTATAAATTGTAATTAGTTAAAGCATGTAATGCCGCAAAATGATATGGTTTTAAAAATGTCAGCTATACTGTCCACCCGCAGACATATTTTTTAGTCTTTTTGTTGTCTCTATTAAAATTTTGCCATTTTAATAAGTTTAACGTACCGTCCTGTTAACTGAATCATAAATTTTTAAAAACCATCTCAGCATAAATATAACTAAGAGTTTGGTGCCTAAAATTGGTGTTAAAAGCCATCTAAAAATCAAGAGACCGATCGTTGACTTCTCCCTGGCTTGCTAAGCTCAAACTCTTATTACCGGGTAGAGCATATTAACACCGAATTCTTGCTTCTTTTCAATGCCGCTATTTTATTTAATAGTTTCTAGTTTTCTGTTAGATAAATCATAAATTTTTAAAACCCCTCCCACTGCTGTGTTTTTTTCCATTTTTACACTAGACTGAAGTCCTTACAGAAAAGTGGTTACTCATGCCAAAAGCCATCGAAACGCCGGAGACTAATTTGGGGACCAGTTAACAGTTAAACGGAGTTTAGCCAGTGTTTAACAAAACTGCGTCCTAAGCCATTTTCAGTTTGCCGAACGGTTTAATGTACAGGGGCGGATCTAGGGGGAGGGTGCAGGGGGTGCGCACCCCCCCCTCCCCCTCTTTCGACCTTCAGATCCCTTCCTTAGTGGATCATTTTAAACAGACAAATGCTTTTTTCGATCTACGTCATAATGCTTTCATGAAACTGTTCACAATGAATGGTGTTTACATTAGAGCGTAATCGAGGCAAATTGAAAATGGCAAATGGAACGGCGTTTTGTTAAACACTAGCGAAACTCCGTTTAAATTACTGGCACTA
>CALNXK010000010.1:3112500-3380000 GCA_942486035.1 Porites lobata | reverse complement strand
CCCTGTCCCCCGAACATTAGCACGGGGTTCTAGCATTCGTGCTTTGTTTTCGAGCATTGTGAATAGACTACGCATGTACTGGCTCATCCCCGGTGTAATATATTTTAGTAAAATCCAACTAGTGGTCTATTATCAATGCTGCGTTCTGATTGGTTGAGCTACCACTAGGCTACATGTTATAGCCCACTAGTAGCGAAAGGCGAGGGCTCTTGGGCGGCAAAAAAGGATTAAAGTCTAGCTTTAACTAGCTAAAATGTTTTTATTCTCGATATTTTTGACCAACTAGTTGGATTTTACTAAAAAAATTATTCCTCTCGCCCTCATGGCCTCTGAGTCAATAGCCCATTCGGCCTTCGGCCTCATGGGCTATTGACTCAGAGCCCATTCGGGCTCGAGGAATAATTGTTAATTATTCGTTTTATTTGTTTTATGTACTATTGTCAGGGTTAGGCTCATTGTTAAGGATGTTTTGTAGTCTTTGTTTAACGTCAGCTGTGAGTAATAAACTATATTATATCGGAGATGAGCCCAATGTAGGCGAGTATGACCAGTTGGTTAGGACACTGGACTTGTAACCGGCCAGTGGTCCTGGGCTGGTTTTTCTTTGATGATCCCGAAATAGATTTCTCCACGCTTTGTAAATAGCCTTCTTCCAGTTGGCATTTTTAACAAGTTTTTGTTTATTTACGATATTTCTTTGATTATTTCTCGTCCACAATTCAAGCATAGCAGTGCGAAGGAAAAACAATCAAGATGAGTTACACGTGTCGAATACACTTTTGTGTACAATAAGTGGTTAAATGTTTATTTTTAGTTGAAAACATTGGGCAAATATGTTGTCGATTGGAAGCAAAAAAACGACTTTTTAAAATTTTTGTTAATTTAAACCAGTGAGCAGCACCAACCTCACTAATAGCGGAGCTCTCTCGCGCGCGAAGCACCATGGGTAAGAAAATTTCGTTGTCGTTTCCGAGAAATTTTGGTTGTCACGTGACCGTACGTCCACCCGACCGCCCGTCCGTCCGCAGCACAGACACACCAATGTAAATCGAGTATTTCTCGACGTTATTTTTTATGTTTACACTCACGTTGATAACATAGAAAGAGCTAGAGCGAGTGATTGAAAACAAAGGGGACGAATTTCCTTGGAAGAGAAACATGAAAATTTCATAACAACGGTGAGAAAATAAGAAATTACAGCGGCCAGCGAGGAGAAAATGAGCGGTATGGAAAAAATAAAAGCGAACAGGAACACAAGCAACAAAATTTTTGGTGAGCACATACGACAATTCCTCCATAAAAATAATGAGTAACTAGGAAGTTTCACGTTTTAGTCGTCATTGTAGTCGTGCAAAACAACGGCAAAGAAATGTACAAAAAAGTGTGCTGTACGTGCAAATTTGTTTTTTGGCTACTTGCCAACGAGGCAACCGAGCCAATAAGACCCCATATTTGGGCAGTGACGTCATGGTATTTACTACTTGTGGTCCGAAATTGGGTGATCCAGTGTGCAGCTGTTCGTTGTCTGTTGAAGAGGACCTAACAGGTGAGCAAGCTTTAATACGATTTCTAGTTTGAAAGTGTTATCATTAATTAGTGCTCTGGTTTGCTTTATAAATTGCATTTAAAGCAGAAGGTGATCAAGGAATAGGGTTTTACGCTCAAATTTTTGTCAGAACCAGCTTGTTCTTCGCAGCTCGATTTACATTGAGGTAGCGTGTTCGCTTCTCGACTCAGAACCAGAGTTTTCAGTGTTCTCTTTTCTTTGTAAATTGACTCTTAAGCGGTAGCTAATCAAGGAATAGGGTTATATTCTTAAAACTTTTATCAGAACCTGAGTGTTCTTCGCAGTTCGATTTACATAGAGACAGTCCTCACCTTCCGTGTGGAATGCGACGCATTTGCGAACCTTTTGTTTTGAAGACTATCATTTTATTGCATTTTATTTAAGTTTATATTTTTATGCCTCTGATACATTCCGCCCCATTCTTTCTCTTTTAACACATTTTGCTTTACACCAATTTTTTCATATGTATATTACAATGCGAAATATTTTTGTTATCCCTGATGATGATGCTGATCGGCGGAAGCTCGGAAATTTAATTTTTATTTTTAATTTCAGCAGTCAAAGCCCTCTGTTGAACTATATTATATTTTCTAACGTTTATAGTTGTGATACAATGGAATTTTCCATGATACGTATCTGCTAACTTGCTCCAATTTACCAACAAAGCCTCAAGCCATATTGTTATTGTTTAATAAAAGAGAAAGCCTAGGACGTGCTAAAGTTGTTGTTTCAAAGCTGGGTGCCATCCTTTTCTATAGCGGAATCTATTTTAAACCTCTAAAATTATCTAAGAAATCGCGAAGATCTGAATAGGCACATTCCACAAAAGATAAAAGAATTCGCCTCGTTGGCACTTGCCGGAAGGTACCCCTAGTTAGATCTATTAATTTTGATGCCATTCTCATTGCTGTCTCCGTTTACCATTACACGATTTTCCTTTTTTTGTTTATAAGTATATTAACCATTGCTTTGCTTTAAGCCCTGGCTAAGTCTATCTAGCCACCTCCACTTCGGTGAATAATTGTTGTATATTACGTCATTGACAAGTCATTGATGCCACGCGATGTGTTACACTATAGCTGTACACAACCGATACGTTATCCACTCATTGCTGCTTACACACACCGGTTTGGTATACGCTAATATATAGATTAAGCCAGGGCTAAAAGCGAAGCTCTCGATAATATTTATAGTTTGCTCAAACAAAATATAAAATCGTGTTATGCTATGCGGCGACGGCAACGAGAACGGTGAAAAGACAACAATAGGTCTAATTAGCAAAAGGCAACTTTGCATGTGCAGCACACGTTTTTTGTATATTTCCTTGCCGTTGTTTTGCACGACTACTCCGTGAAACTTCTGGAAAGTTCCATAAACTTCCTAGTAACACGTTTTATGGGGAAACTTTCGTACGCGTTCTTTTTCACTTTTTTTCCACTGCCGCTCATTTTCACCTTGGTGGCCGCTAGCATTTCTCATTTTCTCACTACCGCTACAAAATTTAATGTTGTTCTCCCAACAAAAAATCTCCCCTTTGTTTTTTATCTCTCGCTCTAGCTCTCTTCTCTCTTTTTTTTTTCTCGTTGAGCTTCGCTAGCATGTCACCTGCTTTCTTTTTTCTCTGTCTTTCTCTTTCTAAATTTGTGGACATGACAATTAATCTAAGTTTAGTACTTTAGACAACACGGATACAGAAACAATTTCCACTTTCTGTTTTCGTCTTTATTGACTCTTGAGTTGTCTCTGCTTTACAAGACCCAGGTGGCTATACGATTCCCGCCAAAATAACCTCGAGTTGCATTTAGGTTGCTATACCTGTTTAGTATATACTAAAACAGTGGATAGTGTTTTTTCGGGCGCTCTGATTGGCTACTCAATCAGTGAATATCCTGCACTATTCACTGATTCACCTCTACTTCCTCCGAGCGAGCGACGCCAAACTCGCGTAGGTTGCGAGCAAAATGCCTTCCCGGTTTGCTGCCGTAACAAACTAAGAAATTTCACAACTAATCAAGCAAGCTATTTCCGGAAATACGCGAAGAAGGTGACGAAGTTCGGTTTGGAAGTTTTAACAGGTAAAGCTTTGTCTTTTTGACTTGAATAGTTATCGGTAAAACCGGTGCAAAATTAAAGTTTTTTGTTTACAAATGCAAATTAAGCTCAAGTCTTGCGTTACTTTATTTAGTTGACTTGTTCATAAATAAACTTAAAACTAAATTTAATAATCTTTTTTACAGAATTCACAACTCCTTTAGAAGAAACTTCCCCGCAAGAGCTAAACAAAAGCCTTCAAAAGTTTTATTTGTCGCTAAGAAAAAGCGACGACCGCGGCCGTTCGGTCATCGCGCGCCAAAATTGTAATCGTTGGCAACAGTAAATGAGTTAAAAATCATCATTTTGTGCTTAATTATCTCACTGTTTTAGTATATACTAAAACAATTATTCACCTCAGTGTCGGTGGGTAGTATTGGATATTTACCGAGGCCCCGAAGCGGCGAGGTAAATATCCAATACTAGCCACCTCCACTTCGGTGAATAATTGTTATTTATTGAGTTATTTTACATTGGTATGCCTGTGGCGCGGACGGACGGGCGGACGTACGGTCATGTGATTACCAGAAGTTCCGGGATAGGTAGATTACCACATTTTCTTAGGTATGGGGCTACGCTCGCTCGCGCGCCCGAGCGTGGGGATCCGCTAAAACGGTGGATAGTAGTTATGGCGTGCTCTGATTAGCTACTCAACCTCCGGATATTCACTGATTCACCTCCAGCTCCGCCGAGTGAGCCACGCCGCGGCAGTTACAAGCAAAATGGCTTCTCAGTTTGCCGCCATAACAAACAAAGAAATTTCACAAATAATCAAAGGAGCTGTTCCCGAGACGCACGAAGATGGTGAGGAAATTCGGTTTGGAAGTTTTAACAGGTAAAGCTTTGTCTGTTTGACTTAAATTTATGCAAGAAACCGTTGAAAAAGTTTTTTGTTTACAAATGCCTGAAGCTTAAATCTTGCGCTACTTTATTTAGCTGACATGTTCATAAATAAGCTTAAAACTAAATTTAATAGTTTTTTTACAGAATGGTTTTAAATACAAAGAGAATTCACAACTCCTTTTGAAGAAATTTCCCCGAAAGAGCTAAGCAAATTCCTTGCCTCTCTATGAAGCTTTCTTGTGGCTGTGAATGGCGGCACATGATAGCCGTGGCGATGAACATAACAACAAAACGTTTAATCATACACGAGGCTGAATCAACTCACAAGTATCATCACAAACATCCGTTAGAAATCCGTAGCTCGAGAAAGAAAACTGAAACAAACGACTTACAAAACACTTGGGAAACTTGAAGAAAACCTTAGTGAAACATCAGGTTATTTCACGGTGGCCTCGTGCCCGCCAATGCCGAGGCCCCGTGCGCATGCTCCTAATAAACAAGGGGGTAAGCCCGCTGGTCAGGATACCAGCAGTTACATTGTTTTATTTATATTTATTTACCTTACCGATACGTGGAGTTTCTAAGCTTAAAAGTTAAATACCGTAAAGTTCCCATAGTAGCGACCTCCCGGAAGTAACGTCAAAAGTTTCTTACTTCTAATAACTCCTGAAACATAGCGAGTCCCCGAAATTGGCAACCCCCCCCCTCCCCCCAAAGTAGCGAGTCCCCAAAAAGTATCGAGACTAAAATTGTAAATTATTAATGTACCGAATCTTGTGCCTTTAATGCTTCCTAATTGTAATCCATGGTCAAATATTTAATGTGCAATACTGATATCTTCGTGCATTTACAAATTTATCATGATAAGGCAATTTACAACAAGGAAAACATGGCATGCCTGAAACTATCATTCGTCGTTGACGTCAGTTCACAGATTACACATGTAAAAACTACACTGATATAAAGTTCATATCGAGAACAGGAACGTTTCTCCAAGTTGAAACTGAAACTTCTGTGTACTGCACAATAACAGGAGCCCATCACACGGAGGGCTCCTAACTATAAAACGCATTTTTTTATCATGGACTTAAAGCACTGAGTTTAGCTTTCCTCGCCTCTGAATCAGAGAAGAATTCGATTTTCTCTACATCGACTGATTCAACCATTCGGTTGTCCGGTAGACCATCGATGTTGATTTTGGTTTTTGGTCCCCAAAAATAACGACCCCCCGAGAGCAACCACACCCCGAAAGTAACGAGCCCCAAAGGCTGCTCATTCCGTAACGAGGGTCGCTACTATGGTAACTCTGCGTTTTAAGTGTACAATGGGTGATAAAGAACAAGATTTTCTTTTATCTCATTCATATTTTCAATGGATGAAAAGCGCAGCTCGCGACTTAACACCATGAGGTCACTGTAGTACGCATGTGTTGTGGTTCTGCTATCTCTCTTTAAGCCAATGTCGTACACTGAATGGCCTGAATTCCTAAAGTCCATTGAGTCGCCCGGGACATTCACACTCTTTTTCATCTCTCCGTTTATGAAAAGCCTCAGGGTACCTTGGGTGGCTTTTATACGTCCCCATGTCATTGCCACGTGACTCCACTGATTAACTAAGAGAGCATTGCTGCAAAATATTAATAGCGAGGTGATTGTGATGTAATGGGTGGCATTAACTTTGTAAGCTTATTTTCCTCGATTTATTTGACTTTGAAGGACTTTTAATTTAAATGTAATTAAAATTACATTTGAATTAATTCCGAGTAGCGGATCCAAGATAGCCAACTTTTCAACGAAAAATCATTTCAACCAAATATCTGGCATTTCTGAAATATCAAAGTAACATACTGCTGTTTACATTACTTGATTGAAATATTGAAATAAAGTGAGCGAACCCAATACGTACGTACTATAATCAATCAGGTTTCGTTGACGTCAAATTACGTCACGATATCAAAAGTTACAATACAATTTTTGGAGGAAGCTCCCGATCCGAAATGAAAAATTTTACAAACCGGGGAGGCTTGATCTGCGAGACACTGACAAGTCACGGTATTTTGAAATAACCGAGTTCAATAATCGTTTTATCATTCGGTCACTGAGTTTGTTTTTAATGAATATCTATTATTTTGCCATTTTTACGCAAAAGCGCTCGCAAGAAGGAGAAAAGCGCGCTTTCATTTACGCATGAGCAGAATATTATTTGCAGCCAAACACAGTTGGACGACATTGCGCATGAGCAGACCATTATTTGTAGACCGTTATTTGCAGGTCACGTGGTAAGCGATCCGCCGATGAAAAGGAAGAAAAATTTGCATTGAATGATAAAATCAGTTATTAAATACTCAATGATTTACTCTATGATCACCCATCGATGTCCGCTTGAAGCTATTGACCATTGATTAGTCATCTGCCTTCAGATATATTTCGAATAAGAACAGTGTATGCCGCTCCGGAGTCACGCCAACCAGATGGATGTTATGACCATACCGAAATTCCAAAAGAAACAAAAATTAATGAAAATATAGTGGATATTAAAAAGGCCAAGCGAAGATACTAAACTTCTCTTTGAGTGTTAAGAAATGTTCACGCGAAAGCACGGTATTATGTGTAAAATATGTATCATAAATTTAAACTCGTCAAAATTCTTGCAAGAACTATTTTTACGTCTTCAAAACACGCGAATTTCCTTCAAAAATGTCCGCGTCAGGGGCGGATCTAGGGGGAGGGTGCAGGGGGTGCGCACCCCCCCCTGAGATGTCCTGCCGTTTTCTAATACAACTTGTATTCTGCGAAAAAAAAAACCAATGTGGTTTAATGATGTTGAAGTAGAGCAAGAGACGAGTGCACCCCCTCCTAAAAAAAATCCTGGATCCGCCCCTGCGCGTTATCGCACTACAAGGATGACACAGAATGATTTGCAAGAATGTATAATAATTAACAAGATGGTGGCAAATACGAAGGATTGTCGTTGTCGGAAACTCCCCAGTTATCTTCAGAATCTTCATTTCCTTCGCTATATCTTCGTTACTGTGAGCTACAGTCAACTCCCGCCTTGCGGACACCTCGCTATTACGGACAGCAGCAAAATCCCCGGCGAAAGTTACAGCCGTTTGACTGAAATAAACTCCCGCTATTACGGACTATCGCTACTACGGACTTACGGACACTTTATTCGGTCCCAACGTCACAATTTTATTGTTTTCTCTCTCGGTATAGCGGACACCGAGCAGCATCTTGGAATATTTGCACACATATCAAGTCTATTTTTTCTGCTTTTTGAGACTGTCTTTGTCTTTTTTTGGTCGATTTCCGCTTCTTCTGTCCATCAATCAAAATTCCTTCACCTTTTTCTCTTAACGCCCTCTTTGCAGTCTCGCTGCCATGAATAAGTTCGTCCAGTCTGTCCAAATATTTCCTTCCGCCGTAAATCTTATAAATAACTGGAAGTTCCAGTCCCAAGCCAGATCCTCGATTGATCCGTTTTCCACAGATTTCTTGCTGTTGCCCTGTGGTTAGCCCTTCTTTTCAGTACTTACCTGGAGTCCGATAACGAACTTCCAACCTGTTACAGTCTTCTTACTGAACAACAGCTGCTGGAGGCCATTGGTACTTCTCACGATGTCATGGAAATAGAGAGTGACGACGAGAATGAAATGGAAAAAGAAGATACCCCAGGTGAAGCCGAACGCTTAAACGAAACAACCACTTTGAAAAGTTTCAAGGACGTTCTGGACAGTGTCCAAAACATTTCTGCTTTTTTAATTCATAGAGGGGAGTTGAAGGTTGCTAACGAATTTAGTCTCCTTGGCGACAAAGTGGGGGAAGTTGCAATTCAAAGGAGAAGTACACAGAGCCGATTGTAACGATATTTTAAGGCAATGTGATAGCTGATGCAATCAATAGCTGATGTTCAGGTTTTTCCTTGAAAATAATTTTTTTTAGAAATGTAGATTCCTGTACTTCAGTACAGTAGGAAACCGAAACGATGCATGTGTGGACATTGCTGCAACATACGATGATTGTTTTTACGTACTTAGAAGAACTACTGTACACAAAGGGTACGTAACTCCTGTTCTGTTAAGTTCTGTTCTGTTTGTAAATAAAGTTCTGACGCTCTTTACTTGCGACAACGGGTCTGAAAAAGGTACTGGAGTTAATGAAAATGAACACACATGTGACCCCCTTCCGTAAATATGGTTTAAAATAAAAATTTTCTCGCACCCCGCTATTACGGACTCTCGCTTTTACGGACACCAAATCGCGGTCCCGAGGGTGTCCGCTATAACGGGAGTTGACTGTATATCGCTTAACTCCACAAAAAAATCAATGACCTGAAGCCGAGTGTACTGACTAACGTCACGTGAAGTCATCAGCTTTTCTTTGATCGTTTGCTCGTTCCCAGTCCCATTTCTGAAGGCATATTTTTAAAGTTCACAATACGCCACTTCCACATTTCCCATAATGCACCTTATTCGCCCCCCAAAATTTTGTGTAAGCATTGTTTTCAATTTCTCTTGGGACGGCTGTAATACCCAGGAAAAAATGAAAAAGGCATATTTTTAAAGTTCACAATTCGCCACTTCCAATTTCCCGTAATGCACCTTATTTGCCCCCAAAAAATTTTGCATAAGCACTGTTTTCAATTTCTCTTTGGACGACTGTAATACCCAGGAGAAATGAAAAACAAAGGTGGGGGGGGGGGGGCAAATAATGTGCATTATGGGAAATGTGGTAGTGGCGAATTGTTCTTTAAACTTAATATCTAAGGATCAAATTCAAAATTTCGTGTCATATCGGCACTTTAACTAAGTGAAGATACCTACCCTGTACAGGTCCGGTCGAAAAGTTTTGTACCAGATCGTTGTGCATTTGCCTCCCCACAAAAGTGACTATGCTGGTCAATAAATAATCGAAACGACCAAGGAGAAGACCAGTCGCCATAAACTGTATACTCTTTTCCCTCCAAGGTCTTCATTTTGATCCATACGGCGATTGTCAGGTTTGTGCGATGGATGGGAAGAGACGGAGTCTCCGCGAACGTCCCACTACTTCCGTCTAAATACAGAGCTGTTCTTCCATCTTGTTCCTCGTATCTTGCAGATCCCTTCAAACTGCAAAAGATATAAAGACAGTTTGTCTCATCTTACGTCGCTAATTCCTGCCACACGAAGAAATCTGAACTCTGTGGAATAGAGATTTTTTGAGATCGTACCATACTTTACACTAGTTAATAAGCCAATCCCGAGTTCCAAAAAACCCTCACTTTCAAAATGAGGCAAAGTGCACAACCTTTCTTATGAAAATGAGTTTATTTGCATGAGAATGAAAAATCATCTCTATATTAAAGGCTGAGCACCTACCCTCGTTTTTATACAGAGTCCCAGAGGAACTCGGAGATGGCCTACTGTTGATAATTCTAAAACTTATCCTAAAACAGTTTACTTACCCTCACTCACGCAATATTATACAAAACCAACGGGCTAAAAATTTTTTTTTTTTTCAAATAAGTCTTAAAGTGACTGTGTCTTGGTTTTCGAGTTCATTTTTTAAATACCAATCACGCGTGTTTTTTTTTTTGTGTGTATGTTTGACGTATTTCTTTGCTTTTTAATAAAATTGTTGTTATTTGGAATAAGAGAAATCACTTGTGAAAGCCAGAGCTTGGTGTCAAACAAATTCGCTTGCCAAACATTAGATCAAACGTTATAAACACTCACAAGAAAGAACTTTGAAAAACTGTTAGGCTAACAAGTTTTCAAAAAACACAATAGTACTCCGTTTCAATCGCCTTCATCACGTTTATCCATAGAGAGGAGAAGTCGTTAAGTCACGTTGCCATGGTAGCAAAATTTCTGGATGACAACAAACCGAAAGCGTCACTTAAAAAGTGAATTCGTACTGTCACAAACTTCATCGATGTTATTAACGTTCACTAAATTTCTCAAATGTTGGCGAAATTGTCTGGGGTTCAAACCGGAAGGACGGTATCTAAGAAGAAAAAACAGATAAAAATTGTTCTCCTACTCCATAAGGAGGGCGCGTGCAATTAGGAAGTTTCCTGACGCAGCCGTGATGCACGTGCAGAGTTGTCGTTTTGTTAATGTAAGCCTATTGCTTTTCCCTTTCTCGTCGCCGTCGCCGTAGTCGTTGCTTAAGCTCCCTCTTATTGTGATCCAGAAATTTTGCTACCATGGTAGCCTGACGTCACACTTCTCTTCTGTATTGTGTTTGAATTGTTATTTATACCTTCTTTTCATGTTCTGAGCAGTTATTTTCATGTTCCACTAAATTTGGTGCCAGTTTCCATTGTTTGGATTTTGATAAATTTCGTGACACGGCTCCTTTAAGTTCTAAAGAACACATTTGGGTTTGTAGTTAGGTCTCTTGATGCATATCAAGCCCTGATCACTATTTGACACAAATGGGCCGATCCGGACGATCCGGACGATCATATGAAAACCAGGCTTAAAAGAACACACAAGGGAAAAATACGAAGATTCTTCACTATTTCATTTATTTTCTTACCTGACTTGACTATCCGTACCATCGAGTGGCCAGAAAGAAAGGAGACCTGAAAGAAATTATCGTTGCGGTTTCAACACAGGGTAGGCCAAACACCGCGCGACGCAATTATAGCGCTTTTAAGAGAAAGTCGGTAAAGGATAAGTAATATGGATTAATTAAAGAAATATGAATTTAAAAGATGTGTACAGCGGGTTTCGAGATAATTTTTAAATTAAAACAATCTCTCCTTAAAACAGGTAATAGAGAAATTTAGATTCTAAGACGAGGACGACTACTGAAACGAGATTTCCCAATACTAAGTAGACTAAGTAGTGCAAGCGCGCGAAACAACGTCATTTTGGCGGGGAAATGTGATAGCTATCGTCATTCTACTACGAGTTTTAGCAAGAATGTCGTGGTGGCGAAAACAAATTATCAGAAATGTTAGGAGTTTTATCATTTAGCAATCGGGAGAGGGCTTAACCTCCTTCAGCGGAAATAAGCGAACTAACTTTTGTGATGAAAAAAGCACAATGATGCTTTCCGGGGAGTCTATTTTTAGAGAATTTCAGGAATTTTTGCTTGTGGAATCCGGACTCTTTGGCTTTGGAATCCGGAATATATTTCAAGAAATCCTGAATCCCACCAACAATTGGAATCTGGAATTCAAGTTCCAGTGACAAAGAAGCGGGAAACCAGGCGTCTGAATCCAGAATCCAAGACTCTGCTGTGAGGTGAGAGTTATCAATACTGACCTAACTGGTTTAACCTACCATCAGCCATGTTCCGATGACCTGATGTGGATTCATCTTTGGCTGGGATATAAGTTAACTTCTTCCAGTAAGTCAGTTGGTTTGATTTAAATATACTAGATTTGGATTTAATTACTCACTTGCAAAATTCCATGCTAACCTTTGTGCAATTGTGATACACGAATGACTGAGAACCGGGGGGGAGTACTCCTGAAAATTCTTGGTGCGGGTGTACTGCCCGGTTCTCCAAATCTTGACCGTATTTAAGACTAAAACATGTTATTTTCCACAAATGTTTTCAGACTTGGGCTCTAAGAAGTTATGTCATCATTAGTTAGATAAGAACGCTAACAAAAAGATTTCTTATTAATTCCATTTCGAATACGTATATTACTTTCTTCTTATCCATCTGACTTAATTGAAACGACAAATACATTCATGTACCCCCGTAGTTACCTCGAAAACCGTACCTAATTCCAAACAAATTCCAGACCAAACTGGGGCAAAGTCTTTTCCCGTTTTTTAAGCCGGTGTATGTTAAAACAAACCTTTAATGAATTTAACAGTCATATAAATTCGAGTCAAGTCAGTTATGTAGTCCTGAGGTCTTGTCTCCTTGGATCTGTTGTTTAGTTCACAGATTTTTTCCTCCAGCTTGTAGTTGTAGCTCTGGCATCCTGCGTCGTTTTCACATCTTATGACGCAATCAGAAGGGCGGTTTATCTTGAATGTCTCATATGTGTGACCAGTGAGCATCTTTCCATAATCTGAACCTCTGGAATTACATTGACCAGCGGCTTTTCCCAATATCCAGAAAGCAGTGTGGAGTAAAATAATAAGAGTCGGTAGTTTCTGAAACATGCAAGGCTTCATAGTGCAAGGATCTACAAGGACGCTTACCTTGACTCTTACCTGAAACGAAACGCGGAATAAATGGAAAGCGATTACACGGTTCTTTGTGTAGTTTTCGTTCGTGCTTGGTTGGGTAAGAGCTACATCTTTTCGATTTCATAGACCATAATACGTTAATAAACAAGTTATGCAACCTAGATATGCCTTGCAGCATTGTAAATTGGATTATAGACTTCTTGTCAAATAGTTCGCAACGAATCAAATTAACTAGAGGTTACTTCTCTGAGTGGTGCTCTCTCCCGTCCGGGGTACCACAGGGTACCAAATTAGGGCCGTGGTTATTTATCCTAATGATAAATGATCTCGCTATTCATTCGCCCTTTTGATGGAAATTTGTTGATGATACCACGGCCTCAGAGATCATTCATAGGGGAGATGTTAATAATGTTCAGAGTATCACTTGGTCGCATAAAAATACTTATGATGAATCTAAATCCGGAAAAATGTAAAGAGCTCAGGATTTCGTTTGCTTGTAACTCCAAGAGTTTCATGCAGTTGTCGTTGAGGGAAAAGAGCTACAAGTTGTACGTAGTACTAAGCTTCTTGGGCTCACTTTAAGTGACACAGATAATGGAATAGATGATCTTGTTGAGAAAGCCACAATAGAAAGAGGTCATACTTTTTAGTACAGCTAAAGTGGGCACAATTGCCGCGAGTAGATTTAGCAAGTACGATCTACGATAGCCCACGCTCGATACATTAAAATTGTAACATGATTCCAAGACTTTCTGGTCATTTTTCTACATTTGGTTTGGTTTTCTCTTTGCTCAATTCACTTCTGGGAATTGCGAGACAATGGAGTCGTGAAAAATTTGCAATTTTGACCCTAAGGCCTCGGAGTCATGTTAGAGTTTTAATATATCGAACGTGGGCTATTAAGACTATACAATACCAGTATTCTATGGTGCCCTGCCGGCAGTATCTTATTAATGAGCTCGTGTGTAATCGCGCCTATAACATTCCACGTGTTTTTATTAATAGGGCGAAGAACTCTTTTATTCTTGCAATGGCAAGACAGATGCCGCCATTCAATTAAGAATCTCGACTGTTTTTTGAGCAAATTGTAAATATTTTGATGTATAAAAGTTTTTAATTCTGATATATTTTAAATTATTTATTAGATTTACAATATTTTAAAATATATATTTTAATCTAGTTTTTTCCAGAAATTTGTAATGGTGTTGAAAATAATTGTATAAATCAGCCTTTGGGCTGCGAAGCGATTTTTAATGAACTATCTTTCTATCTTTACTAGACTACGTGTCTCGCAATCAAAAGCAAAACAGACACAATCATTTCGCCTTCATACATTACTCATGCCAATTCGAAGAAGTAGATTATTTCATATTCTGCAGAAGTTTCAGTCTCGAACGGCAAGTATCGAATAGTGCTAGACACAACAAGTTGTTGGGAGACAATCGCCAGGCGAACGCCTCTGATTGTTAAAAGCAAAATCGAAGACAAAATTTGCATTTAAACTATGAATATTGGTACAGTGTCCAATAAGAGAAATAGCTGGCACCATTGCGGGTTAGCGTCCGTTCGTAAAAGAGATATTTTGATTTTAATTTGAAGTCTTCGTCTTTAAAAGGTGTATACACATAGTTAAAAATTAGTAAGTATATATAACAAGTTTTTGAAGTTGTAAATAGACAAAGGCGTCAAGAATGAACGCCGTTTTTTCTTTTTTTTTGCATGCAAGCTAGGTTCGGTTTGAAATTTGAAAGTGTTGATGTAAATTGATATTAATGAAAGTTTCACGCTAGTTATTTTTATACATCATGAAGATTATGTGATGAGTTTTTTTGAAAGAATTTTATAGAGCCATTCCGTATATAAGGAAAAAAGATCCCCAATTTGAATAAGGTTTTACTGTACTTGGAATGGACTTTAGGCAAAAAATAAAATAATTTTCCAAGATCAAGAATAAAAAAATACACCAAAAGTTAATAGCGTGAAAAACTGATATCAAGCAGCATAGTGATGTTACTTTAGAGTAACTTTAGTTGTGTAGAATTTGCTTATTCATTCATTTATCACGGCTATTATTAAAAATATATAGGTTTGAAATTTACTCGCCATTTCAGTGTTTGAATTCAAACACACAGAATTCGTTTATTTTCACGGGGTTATTTGCCAAACGCTACGCTTTAAGTTCGCAATGGTGGAATTTCAATGACAGGTCTAGATAAAAAAATTCGTCTTTAACAGATTTCATTGTCATGGTAAAGACCAAAAGCCCTGTAAAGACTGCATTTTGACAAGACTTCAATCCAAAGTCAGTTAGTGGCGATCAAATTTTATGATCATCGTGCAAGGAAAGAATCGCATTTATTTAAGGCGATTGAAAAAGAGAAGCGGTATGAGTACGATCCGACAAACTGTTTCCGAAAGACTTTTTTACCGAATTTTTGCCCCTCTCGATTAAAAAGAACAATTCAAATGAAAAGTATAACTATTTTTTCTTAAAATTTATAGACAAAAGGAGTCAAGATAGAGAGATTCTCGCCGTGTTTAGGAAACCATCCGGGACATACAAGGAGAAGAACGTTTCCTATACATGGTATCTTACCTTACTGAAAGAATTTTTTCGTTTCGCTGACTTTTTTCTTCATGCAACACCACTTACCATGTAAATGTCTAGGAGCAATACCTTCCAAGTTTGAACATTAACTACGTCGCAGCGATCACAACAGATGTGTAAAATAAAGATGAAAATTTGCTATGACCCTTGTTATATCCAGCGCACGTGACATCAAAGTTGTCATAGCAACGTAATGAGTTCATAAACATATTTTACTTCCATTTGGCACATTTGCACGGGGACTAGACTCAACAGAGCCAATAGAGCACATTACGTAAGGCAGCCCGGAACTATTAAATAGCGTGTTGGTTACGTTTCTTAATCCCGTTTTTCAGCAGGAAAGATCAAACCGATTTCTATGATTTTTGGCCCCCTTAGTGAAGAATAGTGGAACTTATTAGAAAATGTTATCAATTTTCTAGGTATATACCAAAAAAAAACTTCATTTTTGCAAAAAAATATAAATAACTTTGAAAGCCTACGACATAACCTTGTACTGTTAATTATGTTGGAAAAACAGCTATTTACGATTGTTGCACTGGTGATGCACGGAAAGTATAACGATTAATAAACGTCGATTGCGTATAAATGTCACGAATATTATTCTGTATTCAAAAGTACACTCCAAAAGCTCTTTGACACCCGTTTCAAGCTTTGTTCAGTAGTAGGTGAAAAACCACCGGGGGTACTCTCTTATATAAGCCTATAGGTATGTGCCACCCCAAAGGGTAGGGTTCTTGGGCCGTTTTGGTCTGAACTGAAACGGGTATAGACTTTACCCATTTTGGCCTGGAATCGGGTTGGTTTTCGAGCGAACTACAGGAGTGTATGAACGTTTCTAAATGAGTAAGAAAGAAAGAGAAATATGCGATTTCGAAATGGATTTCAACAAATCTTTTTTGTTGCTGTTCTAATCAAAATAATGATGACGTAATTTCTTAGCTCTGAAACGGGTATGGAGTTTAGAGACCAGGTCTGAAAACGGGTGTGAAAAATGACATTTTTGGTCTGGCACAAGGTCAGGATTTGGAGAACCGGGCGGCACACCCTCACCAAGAATTCCCAAGAGTACCCCTCGGGAAACCAAAAGGTCAAAACTTGCCCAAATGACGTTTTTAGAGCCGGAAATAGAAAGAAAACAACACAGAGACATCTCTTTATGGGGTATGGACACTTTAATGGCTGTACTGTTTATGTGGATTATAACCGTTTTATCGATCTTACGATGTACTTCAAAACAAAACCTTTTCTTATACTTTATTTTGGCTTTGGAGACTTTTTTGAGCCTGGGCACCCCGTGATATGATCAGTCGACTGGGGACTCGTTACATACGAAAAATCTCCACTTGGTTTCCAGATGTAATGGTCACATCGATTCTAGGAGACCATGTGTTTAATTGCCAGATACTCCCTTCTATAGAATACAATTAATCTCGTGATCAGTATTGCAATACTTAGGTTCATACTAGACAATTAAATCTGGCAATTTCTTACAGAAAGTCCGACTAAGTAAAAATCATACGTGTGAACTGCCAAGTCCAATATGCGACTTAGACTTGTCATAAAGGAAAAAAGGCAAATGTAAAAAGCCAAATAGGAATTAATTAGGCTTACTGAATAAATCCGTTGCTTTATAGTGAATGTCAGTTAGGTCTACTAAAAAGGTAAAGGGAGCTTAAGGTGGCTCGACCAAGTATTTTTGTAGCGACACCTGCCATCTTTGAATCTCTTATACCTAAGCAAATTGATCTATAGTGTAAATCCAATTGTAATACGTGTATTACACATAGACTAAACTTTATTATGATATTATTTTTTGGGTGATCGGAATAAATACCACCTGACAATGACGTCACAATAGTTTTATCTCTAAATCGAATTTCTCCCCTTATCAGCTTTTCTTTGGAAATGCTTTACGCTACCTATCCTTTGGGTGCTTGTCTTCTGTTGTGCGAAGTTTCACAAAAATCTATAAGAGGAATTTCGAGATATCTTGGAATTTGTAAAAAAGGGTATAAATTGTCTGCTTCCTTTCGGAGCTTTCTGGAAAGTTTTTAATCACTCATTCGTTTTGCAAACGACCTTTATAAACTCTACAACCAGCTAAACGCAAGTAGACTTGTGCGATTTCAAAGCAAACATGAAAACACGTGAATCATTAAAAAGCAATTTACTGAGCTCCCTACTATCATTACGCCAACGCATCACTCGTCATCCCAGGAATCCAGTCCTCTCGAGTGTCTGATTCGGGCACAGGCGACAGAGAAAGGACTGGCGCCAAGAAAATCTGGGAAATTCTGCTTGTTCTCTTTCCTCCATTTAATTCGGCGATTTTGGAACCAAATTTTGATCTGTTTGTGTTAAAAAAAGAGATAGTTGTAAGATTATCGGCATGACGACCAGTTCGCCCAATATAAGGTAATCCGGGTTCCGACACTTGGGGAATTTTGGCTTTTGGACTCCGGAATCCCAGGCTTTGGGATCCTGGAATTCAGCTCAAGGAATCCTGAATCCCGCGTACGATTGGAATCCGGAATCCATTCGCCCCAGTTTCCTTCTCGTTTCTAAAGTGCAAATAGAATGGGGTCACCCTCGTCCTCAGGCATTTCCCCCCATTTTCTGAGGGAAGCCCTGGGGACTAAGTTGGCCCTAAATCTCTAAAAACGTCGCCAACAGCTAACCTGAGTTTCCGACAAATTCAGAGCTTCTGCCAACTGTTGTCTCTCTGTGCCCACTATATACTGCTGCTCTTCAAACAAAGATTCCAGTCGGCTTAGCTGTTCACAAGTGAAAATAGTTCTCTTTCGTCGCTTTTTCTTGATGCCAGAAAGGGCAGTACAATGCAAATTTCCTGAATCGTCTCTGTTACCTGCCAACACATTTATTTAATAGTTAGTAAAGCCCTCCTGTATTTACTCTAGTCTTGATGCAACTGAGAGACATTTGTATTTTTAAACAGTAAATGATAATCGCCCCTTGGGAACTTCGGAAAAATTACTTATGATCAAGGAAGATTGGAAGATGAGTGGTAAAGGCTGACGTGGACCAACAGTCAAGATAGAAAGAAATTAAGGATGAGATTGTGGTCGACGCCGCACAGAAAGTCTCTCAGCAACAGTAGCCAAAGGGGTAAAAACCAAGTCAACTTTTCCGTTCTAATCCATCTATGTTTTGCAAAGTTTTGTTAAACGTCATTACTTGGATAATTATTACAAAACGATCCTATGTAAGCAGTATTAGCTGCGGTTTACAAATACATGCGCTTATGATTTTACAAGAATACAACAATGACAGCTTAATCTAATTGCGTATGATAACTATGGAAACGTTTCAGCTTTGCCCTTTTTGCGCTCTTTTTCGCATTTCGAAAAAAAAAAATAAAATGTTGTTTTTGTTATACACGTACTCCCTCATCATTCCTTTGTTTTATTTATCGCATTTCTTAAAAAGAAAGAGGTCCACAAGTACGCAAAGATTTTGTTATACCTTAAAAATAAGGATTATAAAACAACTGAGAAACAGTCTAATGAGTCAGAGAATCGTTTTCACTGCGTGTTCGTCGGAACAATTCTTGATAAAACTGAGACTAGAAAACTTTTCAGCAGTCCTTACAGCTTACTGTATCTCTTAAAAAGTCATTTTCGATTTGTAATTAAGTCTCTCAGACTTACTTGGGCTGTTAAAAGTGGAGATAAATGCCCTTTCAAATTAAAGAAAAACACAAATGTAAAGAGAACTTTTTCGACTTACCACCTTGCTGATTAGCACCAACGCCACTACTTCGCTCACGCTGCACACGCGTAATATTCTCGTTTGACGGAGAATGAAAATTCTGAGATGCTAATGGGATCCCATTCACAGATCGGACTGGGGCCCTGTAAGGCTCAAAAGAGGACCTCCGCAGACTCATTAGAGAATTGACCTGAAGATGGACTTGCGATTCTGGATGCGTTTCCGTGGGGTAGAAACAACACGGTTGGAAAGTAAAACGGGTATTTCCGGGAGGTAAGGTGCATAGCGGACACAAAACCGGAGTAGGGTTAAAAGGTAAGGGATATCTAGCAATTTGCAGCATCTTTTCTCCACTCGCTTGCGCCACCGATGAAGCGATTGTTCCCCTAGTAACCACAGATGCACTGAAAGAACCTTGTTTGTAATTATCGAGGTATCGCTTACATAATAAAGCTAAATCACATTTACTCAATGTTTTTCATGGAATATTATATGATTTCTATTTGTTCAATATAATGGCATATAGTTATTAATTACCACGTCGCTTTGCATTAATTAGAGATTTAAAGTCATGTTTGACGCAAACAACAACGTGAGATTATATTCAAGGTAACAATTTTTTTGAAATTGCAAAATTGCTCGCTAAAATGAGGTTTCGTTTATAAAGGTTCTTTTTCATATGTTTTACTATTACCAGGGTTAAGAAAATCGTTTCGTTGTACCGAGGACTCTGTTATACAGAGGTTCGTTATGTCGAGGTTTAACTGTATTCAGAAAATTCCGGTTGCGAAAAACTCCCAGTTGCTTAATGGAACCGGGACTTTAACGCATTTCCGAAGAGTATGGCGGGACAACATGGTTAAAAAAGACGAGCGTTAAAATCTTCTTAACTAAGCGGTAGTTCACTTTAATAAACTGCTATATTGTGTTGTTGATATTGTTGTAGCCTGCGTAGCAAGCGTTTCCGTGCGGTTTTGGAGCAAAGACTGCGCTCAGTTTGGCTAGCGCTCTCGTTCCATGCATTTTTCGCGCGGTCAAAAAAAACAGAAAAAAATCAGGCCTTACCTCGTCGTTCCTCGGTCTTCCTTTGCTCCAAAACCACACGGAAACGCTTGCTACTAAGGTTACTATTGTTGATAAACCCTTTCGTCATCTCATATTTTTTGACAACTGCCGTGAAGAACGAAACAGGTACCTTTACTTATGAAAAGCCTTTTTTCGCAGTATTGCGACGTGTTTTGAAACATTATTCAAGTGTTACTCTGGATGCGTTTCTTTTTATTCCGTTAATTCAAGCGGATAGTCTAACCGCCCATGCCAGTAACAAAAGCTTAATTTACATTTTTTTTCCCTTCCAGAAATGAATACCCCCCCACCCCATCATCAGTAATCAATAACAGTAGTTAATAATGGGAAATACACCTAGTTATGTTAACTGAAATACTTCGGGGCAGTAGCCAGACAAACATTTTGAGAAATTTAGAGTCGCGTTTAAACGGCATACAACAGGTTTTGACTTTGTACCACGTGACCAAGTTTTCACTTTTCATGTTGATAACTATTCATTAATTCTGCAAAAAAATTACTAGTTTCTCTTAGTTATATCCATAAGAATTGTCTTGGACAGTTATCAGCTTATTTCCTTTTTTTTTTTTTCAGAAATTCTCATAGCTTGAATCTGATGTTTGTCAAAGCCCGTGAACGTTAAATCTCTCTAATTTCAGAGAAATCTGTTTTGAAGTATAGCCGACTTATCAACATATTATTTTGTAAAAGCAAAAACAAGAAACTTATAAAATTATTAGCAAGGTAACTGCCTCGGTTGCCTCTTTACTGTCTGCATATTGGAACGTGTCAACCATTCCCACAGGTAACCCAGGTTCCGTCTTAATACCACAGTACGGTTCATTGACCTTAGTATTTCCTGCAAATTTTAGGACCGTATTTTTACCCCATACAAACACTATAATTTTACTGGAACCGTACTGTGGTACTAACAAAGAGCTTGGGTTACCTGTGCCATTCCTAGAAACCAGTGGGGTCTTAAAAAGGAGGTCTTCTTTTAAATTACGAGATAAAGCTACGATGAAAAAAACTTGTTTTGCAACATTGCTGGTAAACAACTTGAGAAGCAATGTTGCGAGTTTTACCACCCACGTTCAAACCTGCCTTTCAACAAAATCAGTTTGTTGCAAGTTGCGTGAATACTGACTTCTGATTGGATAAAATTACGCGGGAGTCACGCCATACATGGGAATTACGTCACTTGCTGCAAAATGCAAATCAAGTTTTCCTTGCGCCGGTAAAACGTGCAACATGTAAAGATTTTGTTGCAAAAAGTAGAACTACTCTCTACTTTCTGTAACAGCTTTTCGCAACCTGCATCAACCTGAAAACATTGTATTAATGAAGCCGTTTTTTCTGTGGTTCAGTTCTCTTACAAGACATAACCTAAGGTCTAACCTTACTTTGACGGTTCTTCTCTGCTTTGAAAAAAATTGCAGCAAGTGCTATCTCCAGCCACCACGTTATAACAAGCGGAAACTATGACCTGATCAGCTGGTATGCCGGCCAACTTACGCAGGCTGGACGCAAGCAAAGTAATAGGCTGATTTAATTAGCAACAGAACGGGGACGTCATTTGACGACGGGAAAGCGCGCAGAAAGGGCTAAACTCGACTTCCGGTGCCCAATTTGCCGCACAGCCATTGGTCAAGCCAGTTGTTTGATTTGCGCGCGCCGTCGTCAATTGACGTTCCCGTTCTGTTGCTAAATAAGCCTAATGAAATCAATCCTTAGATATAAAATGTCAAATACAAATTTCCCTCCTCTTCTGAGTAACTCCTTCATAAAACTTTGGCACCCCAATATTATTAAAAAAAATATATCACCTAATAACACTTCTACGGTCGCGAATATATTATTTAAAGCAATTTTTTTAAAAGTAAAATAGTGAGACCTAGTGATGTTATACTGATCTTAAGATCCAGTCCACACGCACGTCATTTTTGAAAACCGAGACTTTTTTCCGTTTGGTTCCTTCTCGTAAATGCGCGTTTCTAGAAATAATGATGATGATGATGATGAATATGAAACGACGTTAAGCAAGGACGTTTTTTGAAGGGTGTCCCAGCTAAAATGTGACAGTGACATTTTTCCTAACCTTCTAGGTGACAGGCAGTCTCGGAAGTGACCGAGAAAGAAACATCATATCCCTACCCCACCCCCACCCTTGAAAGGCCTCACGAACATCAACCGGAAGTAAGGCTTTTCCCCTTTTAATATGCCTAAACGCTACTAAAATTGTATAGCTACGTGTCTTTACTCTTATACGGACGATTTGCCAAAATAATGGGTTAAACCACTGCCCAAGGATGCAAATAGTCCAATTCCAAAAGATGTGCGTCCCTCAAAAACTACTTTGCTTCAGCTCCCTATTTAATAATAAATTACATTTACATAGCATTAATTCACACATTTGTTTCTCTCAAAAATCTCTCCTCCACAAAGCTTATTTCTTCGTAACTTTCTTCTACCTCCACTGAATCATTCACCGGTAGCTTGGACAGCTGCCGGGATCTCCATACTCTGATAGTCTGATCATCGCTCGCACTGACCAGCATTTGTTGGTTCACAGGGTTGAATGCAACACAGTTCACTACATTACTGTGTCCTTTAAGAGTGGCTAGCTTGGTTCCAAAGTGTCTGTCCCAAACATGAGCACAATGATCCTCTGCTCCACTGAAGATTAAAAACAATAAAATAATTACCATATTTCCTTGAATCACAGTCATCCCTCGATTAATCGCCTCCCTCAAAAAATTGCCTCCCTTAAGTGGAAATTTTTAAAATAATCGCCTCCCTTGAATTATTGCACCCTTCCACCCTTCTCGCCATCTTCTCTTTCTTTTATCCCCTCCCCGTCAAGTTAAAGTGGAGTCTGATCAGGCAAAACTGATCAGTGACCATTCAAGCTCTGAAGCCGAGGACATTGCCATTGAAAATTAATCATGAAACCAAATTTGGAACACTTAAAAAGCCCTTGTTCAGTCTATTTGACGTGATCACACTCCCATGGTTCACTGTGTCTGGCCTGTTTCTCAAAAGTGCCGGTAATCACAGGGTCTGGAGAGCATTTTTGATCACATTTTAGGTAAACCTATTGGTTAACAACACAAATTGGACTGTTTTTTTAGCTAGGATCCATGCTTTTATTAGTAAGATTCTTATTTTATTATTTTGCTTTGGGCCTGTAAAGTTACCAGGACTTTCAAGATATGGACCTCCGACTACAGTTCAAGAGGTCTGGGTTCAGACCCGGGCCTGGGTCATTGTGTTTAGTTCTTGGGCGAGACACTTAACTCTCGCTGGCAAATTTAGTAATGGGGGAAAACCCTGTGACAGACTGGCGTCACATCAAGAGGAAGAAGAAATATTCCTAGTTGCTTCATGCTACAGAAACCAGAATAAGTTTTGGCCTTATAGGCCACTCCTTGCCTTTTTGTCAGGGGCACCCAACGAGGATATAGTTCAAAACCACTTAACAAAGCATTGTTGAGCGTATTTTAGTATTCAAACGGTAGATATAGGCATATTTTTATCCCCTAAAAACTTTTCATCTGTTCGGATTTCCTAGCTGAAAGTCTAGTGATCTGAAAATTATAGGGATAAAAACTTATCTTCTAGAAACTTTCAGCCAGGAAAAGGCTCCCGAAAATTCTAGGTGGCCTTTTTTAGGGTCAAAATCCGTTAAAAATGGGTAATTATACCATCTTGTAGATGTGCGAAAATCCTAGGAGAGGCAGGCAAGCAAGAAATTTTACAACAAATGCTCCGAAAATTCTAGATCTCAAATCGTCTTCCGAACACATATTTTCCCGAAAATTGCCGTTGGGTGCCCCTGTTTTTGTATGGTATGCAAGTAGCAGACCTAGGGACCCTGACCCCCTTTATATGAAACCGTCAGTCAAGCTTAAAAGAGAAGGGAGCTTATAAACTTTCTTCTCCTGAAAAGGGGGGCTTATTAGAGAAGAGGGCTTATTTGAGAGGGATGGGGATGGGGGGCTAATTTAAAGAGAATGTTATTACCTTCAAGTTCTTAAATAGAGTAATAATGATGTAAAAAAATTCAGGTTTGGAATAAAGCCTTGCCCGGTCAGGGCAAGAAGTGGCTCTGGGTAAACAAAATGAGAGCGTTGCTTACCCAAAGTGCAAGCTGGAATTCAAGTTTCTTTTTAACAATTTTGTTTATTTGGATTGACCTAAATGTGAATTATATTGTGAGTATGGCTCTTGGAATATTTGGTGCGATAAATGGAGGTCTTACCTTGCAACAAACTTGTCTGCAACATTAAGAAAAATAAAGAAGCAGCCATCATTAGGAGTATATGCTTCATGGCCAGTATGAACACCAACAAGTTTGTATGTGGCCAAGCTGTAAACCCGCAAGGTTATTTCACTGGAGATTTCTGGAGGAGAAGCAATTAGCCCTGGAGCAATTCTATCTTTCCCATCTTGCTGTTGCCAAGGGCGACAATTGACATAGAGAAATTGGTGATCTGGTGACAAGCTCATGCCAATAATGTGAGCATTGGTTTCGATACAATGTTCCTCTTCTGTGTAACACGGTTCATAGCCAACTTCACCTGTTTTGCCTCTTTCCATGTAGCTACTGTTTGTATGGCTGTTTCTAACTATGGACAGTTTCCTTGTGGCATAATCTCCATTTTCAAGTTTAAGCCATTTGAAGACAATCTGATGGGGGACATAAGTCACCGTGCCATGGGTAAAAATCAAGCAAACACGATCATTTCTTTGCAATGCTGAGGAACCTTTGGCAGGTCGTGAACTACACATGCCGCTTGGCCTGGCTACAAGAACAGTTCTCACAGAACTAGAATTGTAATTAACAACCCGGGCCAGTTTTGTTTGATGGTCTTGACTAAAACCATTTGCACAGTTTGCCCACAACTCTGAAGTAGATGAATCGTTTTCCATGAATTCAAATGTGCCTGAAATATAGTATCTTTCTGTTAGCCAAGCTCCAAACACATCATATGGTTCACTGTTTACACAATGAAGTACACCAACTGCATTGAATCCTTGAAGCTGAAGTATGAAGATTTCACCTGTAAAAGCAAACACAGTCTATAGCAACAGGCATAAAAAAATGTAAAGGACAACAATGTCATAGCCTGCGCCACAGACGAAACTAAACTCTGGTTAAGTCCATCTGTGAAACAGCGCTGATATTCTTGTTTTGGGCCCCCACCTGTGTACCAGGATTTGAATACTTGTCATGATTTGCCAATAGGTCGTTTTCACTGTCACGCAACAAAAAAATAAATGGAAACCGCCCAGTGGAAGAAGCCAAGAAAATGAAATGTTATAAAAGACTAATATATAAAACAATTTGTCCAAGTCTCGGGTCTTTGTCGTCCACAGTTTCTGAGTCATTTGCTGAAACGTTTCATGTACCTTTGTAGGGTTTTGTATGGAGACGCCATATTGCTGCACCGTTTGGTGCACCAATATGGCTGCTGGAAATCCACAAAAACATCTGGAGTTCACTTTTCCTATAAAAACTCTTTCTTTTCACTTGAGAATTAGTATTCATGCACATAAACATACCTTCTAATACTTGAAATGGTTATACTGCTGAAAATCAAGAGGAGAGACTTTTTTTTCAATGAGACAGCATTCCTGTTTTGGTGTTACGCACTGTGAAAACTCGGAAGTTAAAAGTGTTGTATTTTTGAAATGAAACATGCTATGGGACTGGAAACGTGTACAAAGATTTAATTTTTGTTTATCCTCGACCTAGTATCAATAAGAATTCGTAAAACTTAGCTATTTTGACTTTATAATTTGATGACATCACTATGAAAACCATCTATAAGGTTGAAAGGAAATTCAAAACACACTTCTAGTAATGCGCTGAGTCTGTAGGGGGCCCAGAACAAGGATCTTAGCGCTGCTTCACAGACATTACTAACTGGGGTTAGATTGCATGTACATCTGCAACACAGGCTACAATTTCATTGCCCCTTACAAAACACAACCATACTTGAGACTGTTGTCCATTTGACCCAAAGGCTTAAAACGTTCTTTATGCAGTTGCAGATGTCTTTCCCCAAAATTTGCATTCAACCTTTTTTTTCTGTTTTGCCAATAAAAATTGAAAACAATAATTATTATTGTCAGTTACATCTATCACTATCAACTTTAACTAAACACATGATTTGCCCCTGAAACAAAGTGAAATTGTATTGACCTGAGATCTCAGACTATCAAAACCTTTGTATTGATCAAAGCAGTGTACAGTTGGCTCTTTCTTAACCGATACCTTTATAAGATGGACACCTAGATTTGGTCCCTGTCTTTCTTTGCACCCTTGATGTGACTCTCTATAAAATGGACATCTCTCTAAGATGGACACTTACTGCTGGTCCCAAAGGTGTCCGTCTCAAAGAGAGTTGGAATTTAAGGGTTCCTTGATAAGTTGTCTTATCATCTTCGCCATCATCATCATCATCATCATCATCATCATCATCATCATCATCATCATTGTCATCATCATCATCACCATCATAATTATCATTTATTCTCATTATATTATTATTATTACTATTATTATTATCATTATTGTTATTAAGGGTTCCTTGAATAAGTTGTCTTATCATTGTCGTCATCATTATCATCATCATCATCATCATAATCATCATCGTCATCATCATTATCATCATCATCACCATCATCATCATCATTATCAATTATTCTCATATTATTATTATTATTACTATTGTTATTATCATTATTTTTATTATTGGGGCAAACAAAGCATATTATGGAAAGTGTAAAGAAGGCAAATGAAAAGAACTCACCTCTAAAACTCAAGTCTCGCATCTTATTAACCCCTGATACGAGAAGGAGAGTGTTGGTTTTATTGAATTCACAAAACTGAACATACTCCCAATTGTGATCTTCAAAGTTTATCTTTTCCACCATTTTAACACGATGGAAATCGTAGACCCGCCAGAGAATCACGCTGCAATCTTTCGAACTTGATGCCAAAAGTTGACCATCGTGTGAAAAAGTCACGTGAAGAACTTCATCGGTGTGTTCCTTCAGTACCTGGCCTTCCACTACAGGGGTGGTTTGGTAGATTCTTTTATATTCTTCGAACCAAGAAGATGATTTAACAGGAAGCTCAATGTTGTCGCCTGCTCTGTTGAGTAAAGTCATTTGAAGCAAGTGTTTCCAGAGCAATTCATCCTTCGAAACGCGATTCCAGTTTCGACAGACTTCACCAGCAAGTACAACTTCATTCGGAGAAAGAAAACAAAAAATGTGCAGCAGGAGACTGTCTGGAAGATTTCTCCAAATGTTGTTGAATCCGACCAACATCGGTGATTTAGTTCTTGCTATAGACATTTGAATAGAATTGAAGCTTCTCCCCTAAACTCGTCTGTAGGTAACAGGAAACGAAAAATAAAAATTCTTCCAACTTTCTATCAAGCATACGTTGCGATCCGACATTTTGTTTAGCTTTTCAGTAGTACCCCGTTATATAAGCCGTCACCAAAGGTCCCGAGCGATCTCTGGGATGGGAGGACCTCGGACCCCTTTGCCTTTTTTGACAGGTAACGCTGTTCTTCTAAATATGGCCAAATAGGAGGTGTGTATCTTAATTTGAACCAATCAACGTCAAGGTCATCCAGCAATGCCCCTCAGTCCTATTAGTCAACCGGATGTCTTCTAGCGGTAAAATTTAAAATGGCGGAATCAGAAGAGGCCGAAGTAGATTATTAAGCTGTTTTGAACGTCAGCAAAGAGGTAAAAATAGTCTTTCAGAGAGAAAGAAAAAGAGAAACATTTGATCAGTCATATAAAGTGCATTTTATTTCATTTCAGCCAAACGATCATGGACTTAAAGCTGCTTACAGACTCAAGTGCATGTCATATCAACTTGGGAATCAAGACCCGCGAAAAAGAAGGTAAGGTTTAAAAAGCTTAAACCTTGCTCGCACTAAGCAAACTTTTGTTTGTTTTGCAAAAAATCTGCCAACAGGGAGCTATTTCAAGTGTGAATGATTTTTTTCACCCGCCAAAATTTTTTCAACTGTCACCAAAGTTCAAAGATGGCGTCCAGAAGATTTGAAGGCGTACAATTTTTTGTCAGGCCACAAACTCTCTATTCCTTACAATTAACAGCTACCCTTCACCATGTTATACAACAAGGTTCTTTGACCTAAATTTTAAAAAGTACGCAGCCGTTTTCTTAAATCCTTGTTAATATGACCATCTCCTCCTGGGAATTTTGCCGAAAAACTTGTTTTGAAGCTAGTCGAGACATTTACTGCTTTTGGGAAAGCTTTTTGGATCGCGGCTCAGGAGCGAACAGCTTAATACCACCAGAGTTCCATGGCTTTTATGTGGTCTCATGAAGGATCGTTTCACTGTAGACATTGTAATTATTTAGCAGTAAGATTTAGTTTACATTTAAACATCATGCCGGTACCCTCTGCTTATCCTCGCAGTAGCCAACATATAGATTTAGCCAGGGCTAAAAGCGAAGCTTCCATTAATAAATTTATAATTTAAATCAAACAATAAATTTGTAATCCACAAATCGGTTAACTCAAGGGCACATTCATGTTACTTTTGAGGGAAAGGCTAAGTCATTTTAGAGTGAAACATCTTACATCGACTTGATAGCCTTACCGTATATGTATAGCCAAAAAATAGCAAACATCTTCGATCACATTCAAGAGCCATAATGGCTCTTGATCACAGTAGATTAGGCGTCGAAAGTCTTGCCAACAAATCTGGGATTGTGTAAACCAACCTTTTACACTTTATATACATCACATCTGAGGTGAGACAGTACTATTATTATACAGACCTTGGACAGAATGCTGTATTTCACAATTTTTCAAGACAAATTGCACTTAGTCAATATTCAGGATGATCAATCGTGTGCTTTTAGTGAAACCGTTCTAAAAATTTCCAAAATCATCCATGAGGCCAGCCGGTTCTCATTTCTAGTGGGAGCTGTCAGTGTGGTGGAGTGTTTGAATGAACTTTAATAGAGTTATGCATCAACATAATAACGAATTTATTATTATTATTTTTTTGTTATTTAATCATGGTTTCAGTTACCGGTATAACGATGTGTAATCTTATAAAGCATTTGATACGTGTGACAATTTTAAGTACCCCTGCAAGCGATGTTGATGAACAATGAAAACAAACAGCACGGACAAGTGATTAAAATTACAAGAGAGACTACTAACAATCAACAAAAGAAATATAATTCGGTGAAACATTTGCAGAGACAACAATTTTCATTAACGAAGACAAGTATTTAAGTTTCTCTAAAATCCTGAATCTTTACAACTGTAAGCTTAAAGCTTAAGCTTAAGTTAAGTATGTTTTACTTTAAGCCGGCCTCCCAGTGTTTGCTTTTTTCAAAGATGAAGTCGTCGAAGCAAGAAAATCGCTCAACGTTTTCTTTCTACAGCCAAATTTATAACTAAATATTCATCGGAACGTTTTCTTTCTATTTGCAGTGAGAAAATATATCTGAAGGCCTTTTAAAGTTCTGTAAGCTTATATCAAACCTACAACCCCGGACAAAACTGTTGAGACAATTCCATCGATTTTCTAACTTTTGCGCCCTACTCCCGTCTCCCCTAAACACAAAAAGTAAACCCCCTCCCCACCCCCTATTCAAAGTTGCCTTGGTCTAAAAACCAACGTGTATAATTACCATGCTATCCTAAACAACTTTGGATAAGGGGAGGGGGGAAATTGGGCATTCATTTGACGGAGGTTTCAGTTTTTGCCGGGGTTGTCTGCGGACTGTTTTCGGTATTCTTTAACTTTCATAGCAATTACCTCAAGTTATAGTCCTCTTTTTTGGTCAAACTGATAAAAGCCATTGTTTCAGCATACTTTTTTTTTCTTTTGAATGCGAAATAAAATTTTTATAGTAAAAATTGAAGTTATAACACTCTGATTACATGATCTGTCAAATGACATTTACTCTGGGACGTTACCATGGGCTGACTTTCAACGGCTTACGTGTCCGTAGACGCTTTGCCTGCTCAAATGATGACATTTATATGTAATTGCCAGACAAAATGGATCTCTCGAGAACTTCCGATAGTGACGAATCATTTTCAGGAGGCTTGGAATTATCGCTTGAATCACTAGGTGAGAGGAAGGTTAGTGCGCTTATCTGGTCACTTACAGTCACGCGAATTTGGCTCATTTTTCCATCCCGCGAGTAATTTGCCTTAGCAGTGATTACATTGTTCGCCAAGTGCAGTGCAAAGATCCTACACTTAATAGGACAACATTGCCTCAGTTACAGCAAATGTGGAATTGTGTACGAACAGGAATGTGGTATGATGGATCTCTCATTTCTCCACGCAGATCCCGCGGGAACAATAACGGGCAATCCCTTGATGTGTAAGGTACTTTGATGAGCTTGTTATGCAACAAAAACGGAGTACTTTTTCTCGCAGACGGTTAACTTAACGAATAAAGTACAGCAGAGGAAAGAAACATCGGTTAACGACGGTTAACAACGGTTAACAACTTTTCTGAAGAAAAACAACAGTTAGACTATCAGTTTCCTTTAATATATTCTGTTAACCGCTGTTAACCGTTGTTAACCGTTGGAATAAACATGTGCGTGCCTGTTAATCGTTTATTTCAAGCGTTTACGGTGCTTTCAAGCATTTTCCATAGTATATAGAACCTTTTTGTTGATTTTCAAGCATTAAAAAGACCTTTTTACTTAAGGGAAAACTTTTTGACACTTGTGTGTAACTGTCATGAAATGCGCTGTTTTTTTGGCCACAAAAGAACTGCCATCGCCTGACAATATGTTTTCGCTGTATTTGTGATCAAAGAGGCATTGCTTTCCCTACACATCCTATTTCTACCCATTTTGGAAGTTCTTCATTAATATTTGTTCTTTTGGCCTTGGTTGTCATAGAAAAATTAACGGTTTTATCGGCATGGATTCTATTATTCTCTCAAGTAAATAATCTGGTATATATGTTGTAAATTGTACTAATTACACACTCGGTAAACGCGGGTATTGTTAACTCGGTGAAGCTTACTTTTCCAGTTCTACTCTAACTACATGGAGAAAGTTGTCAGTGCAACTAAGTATCACTACCTCTAAGGGGTATTTTTAACTGCTCCGGCGCATTCTTGAGTCCTCGTGCATGACCTGCACACCACGCACTATTATTTTTGAACAGGACAGTTGTCCTGCGCAAATATAATAAATACCCAGTCTTATCTAATTTATTCGACATGTAAGCACAATTAACGTTGGTAAAAAGGCCGGAGGTAAGGCTCCTATTAAGATATCATACTTGTGACACATAGTAACTTCTTAACCGTGGCCACCAACCACAATTTATTTCTCAATACTTTTTCTGTAAACAGCATGATTTCTTTCTCATTTAGGTATAAGGTTTCTAATTTATGGCTAAATTTCTATTAAGTGCATAATAAATGCGTCCTAATTCTTTTTATGACACCTTCTTTCGCAGTCACAAAGCTTTAGACAAGTACAACATCTGTGCAAAAAATCAATACCCTCCGACCTTACATTGTGAAGTTACAGCGATTTGAACAACTGGCCTTCACAGACAACCCCGGACAAAACTGTTGAGACAATTCCATCGATTTTCTAACTTTTGCGCCCTACTCCCGTCTCCCCTAAACACAAAAAGTAAACCCCCTCCCCACCCCCTATTCAAAGTTGCCTTGGTCTAAAAACCAACATGTATAATTACCATGCTATCCTAAACAACTTTGGATAAGGGGAGGGGGGAAATTGGGCATTCATTTGACGGAGGTTTCAGTTTTTGCCGGGGTTGTCTGCGGACTGTTTTCGGTATTCTTTAACTTTCATAGCAATTACCTCAAGTTATAGTCCTCTTTTTTGGTCAAACTGATAAAAGCCATTGTTTCAGCATACTTTTTTTTTCTTTTGAATGCGAAATAAAATTTTTATAGTAAAAATTGAAGTTATAACACTCTGATTACATGATCTGTCAAATGACATTTACTCTGGGACGTTACCATGGGCTGACTTTCAACGGCTTACGTGTCCGTAGACGCTTTGCCTGCTCAAATGATGACATTTATATGTAATTGCCAGACAAAATGGATCTCTCGAGAACTTCCGATAGCGACGAATCATTTTCAGGAGGCTCGGAATTATCGCTTGAATCACTAGGTGAGAGGAAGGTTAGTGCGCTTATCTGGTCACTTACAGTCACGCGAATTTGGCTCATTTTTCCATCCCGCGAGTAATTTGCCTTAGCAGTGATTACGTTGTTCGCCAAGTGCAGTGCAAAGATCCTACACTTAATAGGACAACATTGCCTCAGTTACAGCAAATGTGGAATTGTGTACGAACGGGAATGTGGTATGATGGATCTCTCATTTCTCCACGCAGATCCCGCGGGAACAATAACGGGCAATCCCTTGATGTGTAAGGTACTTTGATGAGCTTGTTATGCAACAAAAACGGAGTAGTTTTTCTCGCAGACGGTTAACTTAACGAATAAAGTACAGCAGAGGAAAGAAACATCGGTTAACGACGGTTAACAACGGTTAACAACTTTTCTGAAGAAAAACAACAGTTAGACTATCAGTTTCCTTTAATATATTCTGTTAACCGCTGTTAACCGTTGTTAACCGTTGGAATAAACATGTGCGTGCCTGTTAATCGTTTATTTCAAGCGTTTACGGTGCTTTCAAGCATTTTCCGTAGTATATAGAACCTTTTTGTTGATTTTCAAGCATTAAAAAGACCTTTTTACTTAAGGGAAAACTTTTTGACACTTGTGTGTAACTGTCATGAAATGCGCTGTTTTTTTGGCCACAAAAGAACTGCCATCGCCTGACAATATGTTTTCCCTGTATTTGTGATCAAAGAGGCATTGCTTTCCCTACACATCCTATTTCTACCCATTTTGGAAGTTCTTCATTAATATTTGTTCTTTTGGCCTTGGTTGTCATAGAAAATTAACGGTTTTATCGGCATGGATTCTATTATTCTGTCAAGTAAATAATCTGGTATATATGTTGTAAATTGTTCTAATTACACACTCGGTAAACGCGGGTATTGTTAACTCGGTGAAGCTTACTTTTCCAGTTCTACTCTAACTACATGGAGAAAGTTGTCAGTGCAACTAAGTATCACTACCTCTAAGGGGTATTTTTAACTGCTCCGGCGCATTCTTGAGTCCTCGTGCATGACCTGCACACCACGCACTATTATTTTTGAACAGGACAGTTGTCCTGCGCAAATATAATAAATACCCAGTCTTATCTAATTTATTCGACATGTAAGCACAATTAACGTTGGTAAAAAGGCCGGGAGGTAAGGCTCCTATTAAGATATCATACTTGTGACACACAGTAACTTCTTAACCGTGGCCACCAACCACAATTTATTTCTCAATACTTTTTCTGTAAACAGCATGATTTCTTTCTCATTTAGGTATAAGGTTTCTAATTTATGGCTAAATTTCTAAGTGCATAATTAATGCATCCTAATTCTTTTTATGACACCTTCTTTCGCAGTCACAAAGCTTTAGACAAGTACAACATCTGTGCAAAAAATCAATACCCTCCGACCTTACATTGCGAAGTTACAGCGATTTGAACAACTGGCCTTCACAGACAACCCCGGACAAAACTGTTGAGACAATTCCATCGATTTTCTAACTTTTGCGCCCTACTCCCGTCTCCCCTAAACACAAAAAGTAAACCCCCTCCCCACCCCCTATTCAAAGTTGCCTTGGTCTAAAAACCAACGTGTATAATTACCATGCTATCCTAAACAACATTGGATAAGGGGAGGGGGGAAATCGGGCATTCATTTGACGGAGGTTTCAGTTTTTGCCAGGTTGACAGGAAAAAATAGGCATTTTCGCGATTTGTCTCAACAGGTTTTGTCCGGGGTTGTAGGTCAGATCATTGACTCAAATCTTACAAACGTGCACAAACTTGCCACATAAACTGTGCTCAACTTCATGAAATTAGATATAACAAAAACAAACATCAAATACAAATAATTACTCAGGCTTACCATTCGAAATTCATTTCCTCAAAGCTATCAAGGAAGGCCACAGTTGCTTGAGACTTTTAAACCCTCTTACGCATTAAGCAAGGTGAAAAACGAAAACGATGCCATCCGAAATCAGATTACTGAATTTTGACAAGTGATGTATTTCTCAACCAAAAACCCAATAAACAAACCAGCCATGAATAACAGAAGACTCTTGATAGCAGCTGTATTTCATTTTGTACATCCAGTGGAAAAAGACAGTTAAAAAAACATCACAAGTTAACACAAAACTCTGTCAGCTTCAACTTCAAAGTAAACAACTTTTAAGATGCTGCATAAATTCTCCGCATGAACTCACCTGTCAAATTTTGACCAATCAGAGCATAAGAATTGGACATAGAGCGTGACCAATGGGTGACCATGGTAAGAAAAGGTCTTCCCCACCTGTATTTTTAAAAAACTGGCTGAATTTTCGTGTCCGAGGTCAGTTTGAAATCAAAATCGTAACAGTGCAGGGCCATAGTGACATAACATATATTTCATGTGAATCATTGGAAAAAATAAACTTGAGCCTGCGATCATTTGAAACTGGTAATTTGTCTGCGAATAACTTCAAAAGAATACTCGACCTCGATGGGTGGACACTCGAGCCCGCGGTACGGTCAGGTGATACTGGTCAGCAGATACCCTGTTTTGACAGCTGTCAACTGATCACAGCATTGATGTGCAATTAGTTTTTACTAGCTAGAAAGTTTGAGAGTAAACATTGATTTCCCTGTGATGCGGACAGACACTTGGTCGCTCTGTGTACGGTCACGTGATTACCAAATTTTCTGGGATGGGTTGATTTACTTAGCTATGGGGCTCCACCCACTCATGGCGCTTCGTGCTGCGCATGGAGCTCCCCTAATAATTACTGCCTTTACGTAAAATTGATCGTACAAGCAACTGTTTATTTGCACTTGTTTTACAAATTGCTGTAGAGTTATTCAGTACAATTCAAAAGTCTTATGAGGGTACAAGGTATGGTACCCATGTACTACAGTGTACTGTATGTAGTACCACCCATTGAAGAAGCACCGTGCCAGTGTAATCAAAAATAATGTTTCTGTTTTGAAGAAACACCACATTAATTTTATGGAGTGGAAAATTTAATTAGTGGCATGGCAATAATAGGTATTATTATTTGAGTAACAGCAATGCAATGCCCCACAGGTCTCCACAAGTACTTCTCTTTCACGTGTTTTATCTCCTAATACTCAAGCATGTCTTAGATTATAGCCCAGTTTTCTGCATTGATGGGAAAGAAAACATTTTAAGTTAAGAAAGACCTTTAACACTAGCTAACAAAATAACTTAGTACATCATGTTACATTACTGCCAAACACAGGTCCCAAAATTGGTGACTTTCACCACAAGTTTAGTTGCCAAATTGTTTTACCCTCCATGGCGACCAAAATGGTCACAGCTTGGAGCGCTGTAATGACTGTCTGAAAAGATTATACATAGAAGATTTATGTACATCTGGGGTGCTTTCCATTCAACAAACATCCCGGTTTGAAATTTCGGAAATTCCACATTCCCATAGCCCTCGCGCAGACGAAATTAAACTCTGGTTAACTCCGTCTGCGAAACACCGCCGAAATCCTTGTTCTGGACTTCCAGCTGTGTACCCAGATTTGAGTACGCGCCACGATTGGCCAGTTAAAAAAGGCCTTTGTTTTGTTTGTCGTGATCGCCAATCAGGTTGAAGGGGAATTCGAAACGCACTTCCGGTAATTCGTTGAGTCCGTTGGGGGTCCAGAACAAGGATCTCTGCGCTGCTTCGCAGACGGTACTAATCAGAGTTTAGTTATCGTCTGCACGCAGGCTAACATTCCCAGTGAGGGTTGCCGAATGGTACCTCGAAAAACGTGGGTCTCGGAAAATTTTGGCAGGATCTCGAAATCTCGGAAGCGTTTTTGATAAGCCTCAAAGTGTCGTTTTTTCATGGTTTGTTTTTACTTTTTTGAGTCTCGAAAATTTTCACCAAAGGGTCTCGGGCTCGGATTTCTAACTAGGATCTTGGCGTCTCGGTGAGTCTCGGATTTTACCATTCGCCACCCCTCCAATGGAACGGTACATTCTTGTTACACAGACCCGACCCAAGCCACCGTGCGTTTGGTTATTAGAGACCTTCGCATTCTAAGACAAGAATGACTTCGAGTACAACATTTTCTCTATACTAAGTAGTAAGCACGCATAAACAAGCGTCATTTTGGCGGGAAAATGTGATAGTCATGGTTATTCTGCTACGAGTTTTAGCGAGAATGTCGTGTTAGCGGACACAAGTTATTAAGTGTTATAGGTTTTATTATTTTGTGGCTGGCAGATAGCTCAGAACCTCCTTCAATCAAGTAGCCTGTGTACAGATGTCCCCCCTCCCTCAAAAGAAATCGGGAGAAGAGACGTCTGTGAATCACCAACGATAATCGTGTTCCCGTTTCCCCGGAATGTTCGGGACAGCCTCTGATTGGTTGTAATGTTAATGCCATGACGCAAATAATTTCCGGTGTTGCGATTGGTGAATGAATCTCAGAATAGATTCCCTGGGGAAAAACTCAGCCTTTGTGGACAGCTTACCGCATTTATATTTTTTTACTTGGATTTTGGCTTTCTGGAATAGGCATGTGAAATTAAGACCACTGATGTTTGCTGCACCGGTTGCGGGTGGACGTACAGAAATCAATGCTTAATCAGAGATCTTATATCTGGATTTTAGTGTGGACATCGCGTGAAGAGGTTCGGCTAGCCTGTGTACAGACGCCAGGGCTATTTTTTGGCCTACACGTGCCGGTCATGTCTCACAGAATTAGGCAAAAGTAAGGCTATTGTAGTTTCTTGCTGAAGAGAAGTGAACGATCCTTTACTTGAAACCTACTCAAAATCATTGAATGGATCAACTCCTGCATAAAACGCTCGACTGGAAATGTAAACAGTGCTTCTGAGATCAAAATTCTGTCAAACCAAAAACCACAGGAAATCGATGTACAGTAACAGACAGACTTTATGAGCTAAAAAAAACATTAACAAAAAGAAAAACTTTAAAAGCATGAAATACTCATTTTAAATGACATTTTAGCTAGATATTCTAGGTAGAGCCTAGCCTAGCAATAAATGTTGAGAACATCCGAGAGAATAACTGCGTACGTGCTCTAAAAGAGTCCCCAGTCGTGTTGGTCTGTCAACACCTTTTCAACTGTCAGATACGGTGATTCACAGACATCTCTTCTCCCAATTTTTTCTGAGGGAGGGGGGACGTCTGTACACTGGCTATCAATCAAGATAACAGTGCTAATTTGTTTGGTGAAAAAGATTTACAATGAAGCTATCCGGGGTGCCTATTATTTGAGAATATGCAGAAAAACTTTATGTTAAATCTCGTACTTGTTCTCATCCTAGAATCTAAAGGTCTCTATTGTTCTTGTAAGCAGGATATGAAAGAGCGGTAATGGAGACAACAATTTTGTCAAATGGAACGGGACATTTTGGTTCATCAGACCGAGATAACCGGACCGGTCAAAGAGGACCACCTTCAAAGCTGGTCCTGAATATTCCGCTCAGACCAAACTGAAATGGTCCATTCCATTTGATGTACAATGTACCAACCAAAATTTCTGGAACTTTGGGTTGAATGGAAAAAGAGCCCCCGATTTTAACCCCTTGTTTTTTCATGGTTTTTTAGTCCTAAGTAATCCTGAAGTAAGAAGTATTAAAATTATGTTTATGGACAGAAGGGACTGGATGCAGGCTGGGAGGCAAGATTGAATGTTCAGGTAAAGACACTTTGCCTCTTGAAAAACAAAAGACTGAAATAAGCCACTCTCTTTCAGGTTACTGAAAGACGGAGAACACATGCTGAAGTAAGTACAGCACTGGAAAGAATTAACCCTGAACACTGAATGTGTTCATGTAATGATAATGTAACGCAAAATGGAGCACAAGAGGTACGCAAAAGGAACACAAAGAGAATGCCACAAATTTGTGTGAACGAGAACGCGTTCCTTGCCAGAAGAACGCGCTCCTTAAAGTGCAAATTTCAGACCTTCTTTGGGAAAACGTACAATAACGATAATCCGTTAGCCGTTAGAGACTAACAGATAATAAATGGATAGCTAACGACTTTTCTAATGCTCTAATGGTTTGTCCAAACACGCTTACAAAATAATCATAAGACTTATGATTATTTTGTTCCAATGCTCCAATGGATTGCTCTTGGGATCTAACGGTTGATTTTAAACAGCTAACGGTTGGTCTGTCTAATGTTTGCATTTACTTGTAAGAGGATTGTGAAAATCACCAGTGATGAATTCGACGGAAGTCTTGTCTGGTCTTATCGACTTTCGGGCAAATTAATCGCAATATTCAACAGGTCGTGTGTTTTTCGGGGAATACTCTTTAGCACATGAATTAATAATAATTTCTTTATAGTTTACATTGAACATGTATCTTGATTGCGGACTCGATTACAGATTAGTCTTATAAAACTGAAGCTAATCGAGAACAAACGTCGTCTATCTCGGCACTTATTTCTTGAACTTCTTGTAAACAAGTTTATGCAAATTTCTGTTGACATTGAGCCCATTGCGATAAAGAGTTGCATGACGACCCAAATAAAAGCTTTGCTGTATTTTATTGACTTCTAATAAAGTCATGCTGTTTGTCGAACAGATTTCTTGCCAAATCAACTTTTGCGCTAAAATATTTACAATCTGTTTCTTTTTTGTGGAGGAGACTTTCAATCATGTGCTAGGCAACGAAATAGATCAAGTTTCACCAATGTTCATTTCCGAGCATCAATGCAAATATAGGACGCAAAACAAATGTTTGGAGATTTGTTCTTTAAGGAACCCACCTGAGGTTTTTTGTAATACCCAAAGTTTGTTTAACTGCAAGTGTATGTCATTTCAGGAAGTTTAAATACCTGTTTGAGGAAATTTACGCTTCACTATTTAGTACCTTAAGAGTCTAAAGACGCCACTATTTGTGAGTTCTTCGACTGATGCTAATGTTTAATGAATGTTCATTTAAACAGGCGAAAACCATTTGAAAGGGCTACAGGGATTACAAAATAATTTTTCTAAGGCGATGGTGTTACAGACCCACAGAAAACACATACATTGATGTTGATTTTAAAGGTGCAGTTGAGTGAAAAGCTGGCTTGACTATTAGAAAAGTCTGCTCAGTTTTTCCTTACCTACGGCTGTACATCCCTGTTCATATTATTATGTTTTTCATATTCCTTTGAAATGATCAATACCATTTCTTTCTCAAGGCCCCTTTGACTCATACAGATAGATCCACACTCTTGCTTCTCTGAAGATTACTGCATGTAAGAGTGGAAATGGCAGTGGCAGCATGTCAGTATCAGAGAGAAGAATACTACCACACAAAGCATGGGGAGAAGTGGAGAAGTAAGTCTGCTTGATTGTGATCATGTCAGGCCATCTAAGCGGGGGAGGGGGGGTTGGGTTGGTTACATACAGTATGCCCCTAGTCTGAATTTCAAAACCTGTCATTTTGCTTATTGAGGAGAAAGTCATGTCGCTGTCAATATCTACCCTAACAGGGCCTCGATAATAGGGACTTTAAGATCCAATGAAGCAACGACACGAGAACATCCAAAAAACAATGGGCTAGTTATTATTTTAAATGAAGTTTATCCAGTGTTTAACAAAACCATGTCATCTGTCAGTTGAGCTGTGATGTTATTGGCTGTGAAGACTCGTAATCAGTAATTGGTGCATTTCGATCCATCTATTGTCACACTATAATTGTTAGTCAAATTGTCAGTTCTCTAGTCGTTCTCTCGTAGTTAGTTTTGCTTAATCTCGTCAATAAGTCATTTATATGGTGCTGGTAACTGTTGGCTACGATTCAGTGGCATTTGTTCTAAGTTAGTAAACCAGCTTTCTAGAGTAAGACGTTGATGGTAGTCTGTAGAATACGACATAGACATGTACATGTCACAGAGTCCCAGTCAATTTGATGTTTCGCCTGTAAATGGTGCTCAGCAATGTGATTGTTGATGTCACCATTCCTTGTTGCTCATTTGTGTTCGGTCAGTCGCGTGCTTAGGTTTCTACCGGTTTCACCAATGTAAGAAGCCTGGCAGTCACAGCATTTGATCTTGTATACTGCTCCCTGTCTGTCCTCCGGTTTGTCTTTGTTACTAAAAATGTTGTTAAGATAATCAGTCTCATCTTGAAGGCTGTCAGGTGAGTTGCAAACTAGTTGCGCTCATCTGGTCAAAGTCCAGATAGTAGTATCCTTGTGAGAGGTCGGGTTGTATGAAGACTGGTCTAGTAACTGGTCGATATGTGTTGTTTTTCTGTGAATAGTCGTTGTTGCCATCGGATGTCCAGACTTTGTCAATAATGCCTTCTGTGATGTCATTATGAAGATAATGTAGAATGTTACAATGGCATTGTGTCAAGTCCTCCTGAATGTTGGTTGATATGGTATTTAAAATTTATCTTCCTTTATTACTCTTGCTTCCATGCCAAAGCCAACTTTGTTGTTGATACATTTGAAATAGTAATTTAAGTCTTTCTGATGTTTTCGTTCTTAATTTCATTTCAGGCAACATTTGAAGCTGGAAATGGTCCCACACCAACTCTGCAAGCATTCTCAAACCTTACACAGAGAAGGTAGTCTATTTTATCTTTTCTGTTAACATTAACAGTTTGTGGGGCTTTTTACATTTTTACATGGAGGGGGGAAGATGCTAGTGCCAGGAAGACCTTGATGGTGGATCATCCTATCGCCATATGTTTTGTGTATTTGGTTTACATGCAAAGGGTTGTACTTGTCCCTAGTGCTAGGATCTTCCTTGTGCTGGGGTCTTCTTACAAAATTAATGTACAAACTGTAGAAAGATCATAGCATCATGTTAACTGCCTTTGTTTGGAAGATCCTAGTACTAGGGACAAACCAGACAAAAATGGTGAGTGGCCGTTTAGTGTCTAATCACAGCAATACAGGCTATCCATTAATTTTTATTTGGCATTACCAAAAGTTGATTACTGTGATAGTTCTGCTGAGAGTTAGTTATTAATGCTAGTAGAGAGAGCGGAAGGACCCAAATTGTATTTTTGTTTTTGTGGTTCCTCCTTGAGCCACATGGACTGAAATTTCTGCATGTAAACCCAACATAAAGTTGTTTCACCTTCTAGGATCTTTCTGATACTAGGATCTTCTTCCCTCTTTAAAACAGCCCCTTCATGTTTGTCACAAGGATATTGCCGTCTTAGGTTCATTCTGCGCTGAAGTCCTTACTTAGCTCCTTTTAGTACCCATATGCTAAAATTTGTTAATGCTATTGTTGTGTTAAATAACTGAAGCGCACCATTATATTTGGAATTCAATGATGCAAAGATATGTTTACCTTTATAAAAATATAGCACCTTTGATCGCTTAATTTATAATTGCCACTGTGTAATTTATTGTGTGACAAATCCTTTCTTTGCTCTTCATAGTTAGCATTGCAGGAATTGTGATTGGAAGTCATGGACAGGGGATGTCTTTGGGAGTGAATGGCAGTAAGTGAACATATATTTGAATAATCATTATTATGATAACATTTGCTGGGGGAAATTTTGAAATCAAGCTACAACTAGTTCGTGACTCATTTTCCTCACGGGGAGCGGAGTGAAAAAATATGGTCGAATCAATATAATTATGCTTGTTACTCTCAGTAAAAAACAATCTTAAAAGTTAAAAAAATTAAAGATAATTGTCAACAATAAAAAACTTATTATTTTCTTGTAATTTATTATTATATTTTATGACTGCATGCGTCAAGTCTTGTCCCTGTGAAAAGAGTTGTGACTGTGGTGCCTGCTGCAATATTATATATTTAGTTTTTATAGGTACTAACAATATTTTCTCTTGTTACTTAACTCAGTGCTTTCTTGGCAACTCATCAAGCACATAGCGGGATATTTAACTTACAAGGGCAGGCTGAACTCTTCCATGAACACAACGGTGGTGAAGGTAACAGAACAAAGTCAAATGAAGTTTACCATGCAGGTAATGACTTAGAATAATAAAATAAATAATTTCAAACATTTGAAAAAAATAGAGGGACTGTACCAACATCACTGTGACTCTCATTCGCAAAGGGTGTTGTACCAGCAATGCAGGCATTTGATTTGCCGTTAGACAATAGATGTTAATTTGCATTGATAACAGGATTAGCTTAAAAATGCCGACACTGACTAGTCGTTGACAAGTCTTTGTTTCTATAAAATCGATCTCGACGGTCTTACTGAAAAATAGGGTCTGTGAACAGTCTATCTCTCTTCCAAAACATTTCTTTATTTCATCACTTCAAACTTTAGAATTGAGAATGAAATCCTTTTAAACATTTGCATTTCAAATATTTATGTCATCCTTCCAAGCATTTAAATTCCAAAAATCATCCTTCCAAATATTTGAATTCTGTTTGTCATTCTTCCGAACATTTGAAATCTAAGTGGCATCGCTCCAACCATTTGAATCCTGAATGTGTTCCAAAAATTTTAATTCGACATAAAAACTTTCCAAATATTAGAATTCTTATACTGTAGGTAATACAAATTGTATTACCAAGAGTGATATTTCAAAATTGTTTTTATGTAATTTCATGAGCTTTTAGGCTGGTGAAATCTGAGACAATTTTGAATATTGTGAGTGGTATTTGTTCCAAATATCACATACAAATCATGCTATCATTTGTTTATACTACTACCTGCAAAGGTTTTGTAATTTTCATATGTAGGTTTCTCAAATTAAGCTGAAATACCACCGCTCTAAGCCAATCAAATTGCAGAAATTTCTCATTTAGTAGTATAATGAATGCTATCCTTCCAAACATTGGAATTCTGCCCTTATTCGTCCACTATTAGAATTCAGGCCTTGTCCTTCCAAACATTAGAATTCTGGCCTTATCCTTCCAAACAATTTAATTCTCTGACCTTATCCCTCCAAACACTGGAGTTGTGACATTATCTGTTTAAATATTGGAATTCTGACCTTTTCTTTCCAAACATTGGAATTCTGACCTTATTCTTCCAAACACTGGAATTGTGACCTGATTGTTTCAAGCGTGGGAATGCTGCCTTATCCTTCCAAACATTGGAATTCTAAACGTTGCACAGCAGAGGTCCCAACTGTTTTCTTTCATTTGTAGGTAACCGAGAACATACAATTAGACCAACATGCACTTGACAACATGCACTTGTTTTACCAACTGAATCCTATGCTTTATATCCGGCACAAAATGTGCCATTACACTATTCCCTCCCCAATGGAAGGAATTTCCTGTTACATTGTCACTTGAAGTAATAAAACAAAAGGAAGTCAGTCAGTTAACTTTTGAAGGTTTATCTCACTGAAAGAATGAACGGGTTCCCTGCAGTGTTCTTGCTTTCTTCAGCAATTTTGGTTTCAGTGTCTTTATTGGCTCCTTGTCCTCTAACATCTGCTGTAGGTAATTTAGAATCAATTCACCATAACGGTTTGGAGGTTTTCTGTTACGTACTGGTCTTTGGTTCTGGCCAGTGGGCTGTTCAACTTCTGCCTCGTGTTCATCTTCTTTTGTCTCCTGCCCGCTCATCTCACCATTTTGAACATCTTCTGCAAGTCCACCTCCCTCGGTATCTGATATATCTACTCCCTGCTCACATTCACCACCAAGTTTGAGTTTTCCAACGAGAGTCGTATCAGTAAGGGAGTACTCATACTCCCTCTTGCCTGGCATATCACAACCTCACTGGGAAGCTCATCATGGGCCCCAACCTTGATAACCTCTTCTTTGCTTGGCTAATCATCGTACCAGGCTCCACAGCCTCTACCCCACCAAACATTGGAATCTTGATCTAATCGTTACAAAATTTGAAATTCTCATCTAATCCTTGCAAAATTTGAATTCTAGCCTTATCCTTACAAACATGCGAATTCTGATCTTATCCTTACGAACACTGGAGTTCCTACCTTATCCTTACAGACATTGGAATTCTGGCCTTTCAAAAATTGAAATTTTTATTTTATCGTACCAAACACTGGAATTCTGACTTTATCCTTCCAAACATTGAAACTCTGGCATTATCCTTCCAAACACTGGAATTCATCCTTTATCCTTTCGAACATTAAAATTCTGATTTTGTCCTTACAAACATTGAAATTCTTGCCTTATCCTTCGAAACATTGGAATTCAGACTTTATCCTTTCAAGTATTGAAATTCGGACCCTTTCCTTTCGCACATCGTAATTCGACAGTTATCCTTACAAAATTTGTAATTTAGACCTTATCGTGACAACCATTGTAATTTGAACCTTTTCGTTATAAATATTGTAATTCGGACCTTAGCGTGACAAACATTGTAATTCGGACCTTTTTCTTGTAAATATTGTAATTCGGACCATATCTTTTGAAACATTAGAATTCGGACCTTACCGTTAAAAATTGCAATTCAGACCCCATTGTTACAAACATTGTAATTTGGACCTTATCGTTACCAACATTGTAATTCGGACGTTTTCCTTACAAGCATTGTAATTCGGACCATATCCTCTCAAACATTGCAATTGGGACCTTATCGTGACAAACATTGTAATTCAGACCTTTTCCTGATAATTATTTTAGTTCGGACCTTACCGTTACAAACATTGTCATTCGTACGTTTTCCTTACAAACATTGTAATTCCGACCTTATTGTGACAAACAATGTAACTTGGACCTTTTCTTTATAAATATTGCAATTTGGATCATATCCTTTCAAATTCTGTAATTCGGACCTTATTGTTACAAACTTTGCAATTCGTACCCTATTCTTTCAAACATTGTAAATCAGACCTTTTCCTTATAAATATTGTAATTCGGACATTTTCTTTACAAACCTTGTAATTCGGACCTTTTCCTTAGAAGCATTGTTATTCGAACCTTATTCTTACCAATTTTATTCTTTGGACCTTTTCCTTGCAATCATTGTAATTCAGACGTTTTCCTTACAAACTTTGTAATTTGGACCTTTTCCTTAGAAACATTGCAATTCACACCTTTTCCTTATGAATATTGTAAAATGGACGTTTTTCTTACAAACATTGTTATTCACACCGTATCCTTTCAAACATTGTAACTCTGACCTTATCGTTACAAACATTGGAATTCAGACGTTTTCATTACAATTATTGTAATTCGGACCTTATCGTTACAAACATTGGAATTCGGGCCTCAAAAATATTGAAATTCGAACCATATCCTTACAAACATTGTAATTTGGACTTTATCCTTTCAAACATTGTAATTGGGACCTTATTCTTACAAATATTGTTACTCCGACCTTTTCCTTTCAAACAGTGTAATTGGGACCTTATTCTTACAAATATTGTTATTCGGACCTTTTCCTTTCAAACAGTGTAATTGGGACCTTATTCTTACAAATATTGTTATTCGGACCTTTTCTTTTCAAACAGTGCAATTGGGACCTTATTCTTACAAATATTGTTATTCGGACCTTTTCCTTTCAAACAGTGTAATTGGGACCTTATTCTTACAAATATTGTTATTCGGACCTTTTCCTTTCAAACATTGTAATTGGGACCTTATTCTTACAAATATTGTTATTCGGACCTTTTCCTTTCAAACATTGTAATTGGGACCTTATTCTTACAAATATTGTTATTTTTTCAAACCTTTTCCTTTTCAAACATTGTAATTTCAAACATTGTAATTGGGACCTTATTCTTACAAATATTGTTATTCGGACCTTTTCTTTTCAAACATTGTAATTGGGACCTTATTCTTACAAATATTGTTATTCGGACCTTTTCCTTTCAAACAGTGTAATTGGGACCTTATTCTTACAAATATTGTTATTCGGACCTTTTCCTTCCAAACATTGTTATTCGGACCTTTTCCTTTCAAACATTGTAATTGGGACCTTATTCTTACAAATATTGTTATTCAGACCTTTTCCTTTCAAACAGTGTAATTGGGACCTTATTCTTACAAATATTGTTATTCGGACCTTTTCCTTTCAAACAGTGTAACTGGGACCTTATTCTTACAAATATTGTTATTCGGACCTTTTCCTTTCAAACAGTGTAATTGGGACCTTATTCTTACAAATATTGTTATTCGGACCTTTTCCTTTTAAACATTGTAATTGGGACCTTATTCTTACAAATATTGTTATTCGGACCTTTTCCTTTCAAACATTGTAATTGGGACCTTATTCTTACAAATATTGTTATTCGGACCTTTTCCTTTTAAACATTGTAATTGGGACCTTATTCTTACAAATATTGTTATTCGGACCTTTTCCTTTTCCTTTTAAACATTGTAATTGGGACCTTATTCTTACAAATATTGTTATTCGGACCTTTTCTTTTCAAACATTGTAATTGGGACCTTATTCTTACAAATATTGTTATTCGGACCTTTTCCTTTCAAACAGTGTAATTGGGACCTTATTCTTACAAATATTGTTATTCGGACCTTTTCCTTTCAAACATTGTAATTGGGACCTTATTCTTACAAATATTGTTATTGGGACCTTTTCTTTTCAAACATTGTAATTGGGACCTTATTCTTACAAATATTGTTATTGGGACCTTTTCCTTTCAAACAGTGTAATTGGGACCTTATTCTTACAAATATTGTTATTCGGACCTTTTCCTTTCAAACATTGTAATTGGGACCTTATTCTTACAAATATTGTTATTCGGACCTTTTCCTTTCAAACATTGTAATTGGGACCTTATTCTTACAAATATTGTTATTCGGACCTTTTCCTTTCAAACATTGTAATTGGGACCTTATTCTTACAAATATTGTTATTCGGACCTTTTCCTTTCAAACAGTGTAATTGGGACCTTATTCTTACAAATATTGTTATTCGGACCTTTTCCTTTCAAACATTGTAATTGGGACCTTATTCTTAGAAATATTGTTATTCGGACCTTTTCCTTTCAAACATTGTAATTGGGATCTTATTCTTACAAATATTGTTATTCGGACCTTTTCCTTTCAAACAGTGTAATTGGGACCTTATTCTCACAAATATTGTTATTCGGACCTTTTCCTTTCAAACATTGTAATTGGGACCTTATTCTTACAAATATTGTTATTCGGACCTTTTCCTTTTCCTTTCAAACATTGTAATTGGGATCTTATTCTTACAAATATTGTTATTCGGACCTTTTCCTTTCAAACAGTGTAACTGGGACCTTATTCTTACAAATATTGTTATTCGGACCTTTTCCTTTCAAACAGTGTAATTGGGACCTTATTCGGACCTTTTCCTTTCAAACATTGTAATTGGGACCTTATTCTTACAAATATTGTTATTCGGACCTTTTCCTTTCAAACAGTGTAATTGGTACCTTATTCTTACAAATATTGTTATTCGGACCTTATCATTATGAACATTGTAATTCAGACGTTTTCGTTACAAACATTGTAGTTTGGACCTTATTCTTTGAAACACTTTCATTTGGACGTTATCGTTTCGAATATTGCAATTTGGACCTTTTCCTTTGAAACACTTGAATTTTAACCTTATCCTTTCAAACACTGTAGTTCGGACCTTTTCCTTAGTAACATTGTATTTCGGACCTTTTCCTTATAAATATTGTAATTTGGACCTTGTCATGTCAAACATTGTAATTCGGACCTTATCGTTATAAACATTGTAGTTCGGACGTTTTCCTTATGAGTATTGTAATTCCAATCCCTTTCAAACATTGTAATTCACACCTTACCATTACAAATTTTGTAATGCTGACCTTTTTCGTACAAACATTGTCAGTCGGAACATATCCTTTCAAACATTGCAGTTCGGACCTTATCGTCACTAACATATTAATTCGGACCTTAGCGTTACAAGCGTTGTAATTCAGGCCTTTTGGTGACAAACATTGTAATTCGGGCCATATCCTCTCAAACATTGTAATTCGGACCTTTTCCTTATAAATATTGTTATTTGGACCTTTTCCTTATAAACATTGTAATTCAGACCTTATCCTTTCAAACATTGTAATTCGGACCTTTTCCTTACAAGGACTGTTATTCGGACCTTATTCTTACAAATGTTGTTCTTTGGAGCTCTTCCTTACAAACACTGTAATTCAGACACTTTCCTTACAAATATTGTAATTTAGACGTTTCTCCTACAACCATTGTTATTGGGACCTTTTCCTTACAAAGATTGTAATTCGTACCTTATTGTTACAAACATTGCAATTTGTACCTTATTCTTTCAAACATTGTAATTCGGATTTTATCCTTTCAAACATTGTAATTCGGACCTTATTCTTACAAATATTGTTATTCGGACTTTTTCCTTACAAACATTGTAATGCAGACCTTTTCCTTACAAGAATTGTAATTTGGACCTTATCGTGACAAACATTGTAATTTGGACCTTTTCATTATAATATTGTAATTTGGACTGTATCCTTTTGAAACATTGTAATTTGGACCTTAGCATTACAAACATTGTAATTCGTACCTTTTCCTTACACGGATTGTTATTTGGACCTTACTCTTACAAATGTTGTTCTTTGGACCTTTTCGTTACAAACATTGTAATTCAGACAGACCTTATCCTTTCAAATATTGTAATTCAGACCTCACTGTTACAAACACTGCAATTCAAACGTTTTCCTCATAAACATTGTAATTCCGACCTTCTCCTTACAAATATTATAATTCGGGCCATACTCCTTTGGAACATTGTAATTGGGACCTTCTCCTGACAAACGTTGTAATTCAACCCTTTTCTTTATGAATATTCTAATTCGGATGTTTTCCTTACAAACCTAGTAATTCGGACCTTTTCCTTACAACGATTGTTATTCGTGCCTTATTCCTCAAAATGTTGTTCTTTGGAGCTTTTCCTTAGAAACATTGTAATGCGGATACTTTCCTTACAAATGTTGTAATTTAGACGTTTTTCTTACCACCATTGTAATTGGGACCTTTTCCTTACAAACATTGTGATTTAGACGTTTTCCTTACAAACATTGTAATTCGGACCTTATCGTTACAAACATTGCAGTTTGTACCCTATTCTTTCAAACATTGTAATTCGGATTTTATCCGTTCAAACATTGTAATTCGGACCTTATCCTTACAAATATTGTTATTCGGAAATTTTTCCTTTCAAAGATTGTAATTCTGACCTTTTCCTTATATATTTTGTAATTTGGACGTTTTTCCTACAAACATTGCAATTAGGACCTTTTCGTTATAAATATTGTAATTCGGACCTTATCCTTTGAAACATTGTAATTCGGACCTTAGCATTACAAACATTGTAATTCGGACCTTTGCGTTAGAAATATTGTAATTCGGACCTTATCCTTTTTAACATTGTAATTCGGACCTTTTCCTGTTAAATATTGTAATTTGGACCATATCGTTTGAAATATTAGAATTCGGACCTTATCGTTAAAAATTGCAATTCAGACCTCATTGTTACAAATATTGTAATTCGGACTTTATCCTTTCAAACATTTTAATTCGGACCTTATTCTTACAAATATTGTTATTCGGACCGTTTCCTTTCAAATATTGTGATTCAGACGTTTTCCTTACAAACAGTGTAATTGGGAGCTTATCCTTTCAAATATAGTAATTAGGACCTTATTATTATGAACGTTGTAATTCGGACGTTTTCTTTACAAATATTGTAATTATCGCTTCGAATATTGCAATTCGGACCTTTTCCTTTGAAACACTGTAATTTTAACCTTGTCCTTTCAAACATTGTAATTCAGATTTTATTCTTACAAACATTGTAATTCGGACCTTTTCCTTATAAATATTGTAATTTGGACCTTGTCATGTCAAACATTGTAATTCGGACCTTATCGTTATAAACATTGTAATTCGGACGTTTTCTTTATGAATATTGTAATTCGAACCCCTTTCACACAGTGTAATTCACACCTTATCATTACAAATATTGTAATACTGACCTTTTTCTTACAAACATTGTCATTCGGAATTTATCCTTTCAAACATTGCAGTTGGGACCTTATTGTTTCTAACATTGTAATTTGGACCTTAATGTTACAAGCATTGTAATTCAGACCTTTTGGTGACAAAATTGTGATTCGGACCTTTTCCTTATACATCTTGTAATTCGAGCCATATCCTTTCAAACATTGTAATTCGAACCTTTTCCTGACTAACATTGTAATTCAAACCTTTTCCTTATAAATATTGTAATTTGAACGTTTTCCTTACAAACCTAGTAATTCAGACCTTTTCCTTACAAGGATTGTTATTCGGACCTTATTCTTACAAATGTTGTTCTTTGGAGCTTTTCCTTACGAACATTGTAATTCAGACACTTTCCTTAGAAATATTGTAATTCAGACGTTTTTCTTAGAAGCATTTGTACCCTATTCTTTCAAACATCATAATCCTTATTTTATCCTTTCAAACACCGTAATTCGGACCTGTTCTTACAAATAGTGTTATTCGGACTTTTTCCTTACAAACATTGTAATTTGGATCTTTTCGTTATAAATATTGTAATTTGGACCATATCCTTTGAAACATTGTAATTCGGACCTTTTCCTTACAAGGATTTTTATTCGGAACTTACTCTTACAAATGTTGTTCTTTGGACCTCTTCCTTACAAACATTGTAATCCAGACCTTATTGTTACAAATATTATTATTCGGACTTTTTCCTTTTAAATATTATAATTTGGTCATATTCCTTACACACATTGTAATTCGGACCTTATCCTTTAAACATTGAAATGGTGACCTTTTTCTTCTAAATATTGTAGTTTGTACCTTTTCTTTACATACATTCTAAGTGGGACCTTATCCTTTCAAACTTTTTCTTTTGGTCCTTTTGCTAGCGGGCCTTGTAATTCAGATGTTCCGTTACAAACATTGTAATGCGGACCTTATCCTTATAAATATTGTAATTTGGACCTTATCCTTTCGAACATTATAATCCAGACCTTATCGGTACAAATATTGTAATTCTGACGTTTTCCTTAAACATTGTAATTCGGACCTTATCCTTTCAAACATTGTAATTGAGACCTTTTCCTTATAAATATTGTAATTTGTACGTTTTCTTTACACACATTATAAGTGGTACCTTATCATTACAAACTTTTTGATTGGGTCCTTTTGCTTGCGGGCCTTGTAATTTGGATGTTTCCTTACAAACATTGTAATTCGGATATTATCGTTACAAACATTGTAAATCGAACCGTATCCTTATAATTATTGTAATTTGGACCTTGTCCTTGCAAAGATTGTAATTCAGACCCTATCGTTACAAATATTGTAATTCGCACGTTTTCCTTAAACATTGTAATTCGGACCTTATCCTTTCAAACATTACAATTGGGACCTTCTTGTTACTAACATTGTAATTCCGACCTTTTTCTGAAAAACATTGTAATTGGGACCTTATCCTTTTAAACAATGTAAATCGGACCTTTTCCTTATAAACATTGTAATTCACACTTTATCCTTTCAAACATTGTAATTCGGATTTCATTGTTACAAACATTATAATTCTGTCCTTTTCCTTATAACCATTTTCATTCGGACTTTATCCTTTCAAACATTCTAATTCAGACCTTATCGTTTAAAACGTTTTAATTCGGACCTTATTCTTACAAACGTTGTAATTCGGACTTTATCCTTTTAATCATTGTAATGCGGACCTTACTTCTACAAATGTTTTTCTTTGGACCTTCTCCCTTCAAACATGGCAGTCTAGACGTTTTCCTTTGGAAACATTCTTATTTTCACCTTCTCCTTTCAAACATTGTAATTTGGACCTTTTCCTTATAAAGATTGTAATCCGGACCTTATCCTTTTAAACATTGTTATTCAGATATTTTACCTTACAAACATTTGAATAGCGACCTTTTTCTGACAAACATTGTAATTCGGACCTTATCCTTACAAACATTGGAAGTCTAACCTTATCGTTACAAACATTGGAATTCGGACCTTATTCTTCCAAACTCTGGAACCTGGACCTTGTACTTTCAATCATTGCATTCCAGACATAGTAATTCTGGCCTCATCCTTATAAAGTTTGCAATTTTCTTCTTACTGTTCCAAACGTTGAAATTGTGATTGACGTTTTGGCTTTATCCTGTTAAACGTTAGAATTCTGATCCTATCCTTATCCTTCAATTTCACACTTTGTCATTACAAACATTGGAATTCGTACCTTATCCTTTTAAACATTGGAATTCACTCCTTATCCTTTTAAACATTGGTATTCACAGCTTCTCCTTACAAACACTGGAATTCCCACCTTATCCTTAGAAATGCTTTAAGTCTGGCCTTTTCCTTTCAAACATATGCACATTATCCTGCCACACATTTGAATATGGACCTTATCCTTCTAAACCTTGCAATTTGGGCCTCATCCTTTCAATCATTGGATTTCTACCTTATCCTTTCAAACATTTGAATTCACACGTTGTCATTTCAAACATTGGAATTCGCCCCTTATTGTTTGAGACATTGGAATTCCGATCTTATATTTCAAACATTGACTCTGACCTTTTCGTTTCAAATATTAAAATTTGCACCTTATCCTTGTAAATATTGGAATTCACACCTTCTCCTTAGAAACAGTGCAATTCTGACCTCTTCCTTTCAAACATTAGAATTCGCCAGTTATCCGTTCAAACATTGGAATTCTTACCTTATCTTAGAAACGTTGGAATTCTGACCTTATCCATTAAAACTTTGGAATAAGCACCTTTTTTATTCTAAACAATGGAATTCGCAGCTTTTTATTACAACCATAGGAATTCGCACCTTATCCTTTCAAGCATTCAAATCTGCACATTATCCTTTCAAACATTGCAATTCGCACCTTACCCTTTCAAACACTGGAACTCGCACGTTATCCTTTCGAACACTGGAATTTGTACGATATCCTTTCAGACATCGGAATTCGCACCTTATCCTTCTAAACACTGAAATTCTGACCTTATTGTTATAAACATTGGAGTTTGAATTTCTCACCTTACCCTTAGGAACATTGGAACTCAGACCTTTTCCTTACAAACATTGGAATTCTTACCTTATCCTTTCATTCATTTCAATTCGCACCTTATCCTTTTAAATATTGGAATTTGCACCTCATCCTTCTAAACATTGGAATTCTGACGTTATTGTTATAAACATTGGAATGTTGACCTTATATTTTCAAACACTGGAATCCTCACCTTATCCTTTCAAACATTTAAATTCGCACCCTATCCTTCCAAACACTGGAATCCCACCTTATCCTTTTGAAGATTTGAGTTCGCTCCTTTTGGTTTTAAACATTGGAATTCGCACCCTGTCCTTACAAACGTTGGAATTCGCACTTTATCCTTTCAAGTATTGGAATTCGTAAATTATGCTTTTGAAACATTAGAATTCGCACCTTATCCTTTCAAACATTGCAATTCGCATCTTATCCTTTGAAACATGGAAAGCCGCACCTTATCCTTTTGGAATTCGCAATTTGTTTGTCCTTACAAACAATCTAATTTGCACCTTAACCTTACAAACGTTGGATTTTGCTCCATATTCTTTTAAAAATTGGAATTCGCACCTCATCCTTCCAAGTATTGGAATTGGTATCCTATCCTTCCAGACATTGGAATTTCACCTTATTCTTTTAAAGATTGGAGTTCACTCCTTTTCGTTTTAAACATTGGAATTCGCACCTTGTCCTTCTAAACATTGCAATTCGCACTTTATCCTTCAAGTATTGGAATTCATATCTTATGCTTTTGAAACAACAGAATTCGCACCTGATCCTTTCATAATATGTGTTAGGATCTTATCCTTGCAAAAGTTGGAATTCACACCTTATTCTTCTAAACATTGGAATTCGTACCTTATCCTTTTGAACCTTGGAAGTCGCACCTTACCCGTTGAAACATTGGAATTCGCACCTTATCCTTTTAAACATTGTAATTCCTACCTTTTCTTTTTAAACACTGAAAATCACACCTTGTCGTTACAAACATTGGAATTCGCGTCTTATCCTTTTAAACACTGGAGTTCGCTCGTTCTCCTTTCCAACATTGGATTTCGCACTCTATCCTTTCAAACATTGGAATATGGACCTTATCCTTCTAAACCTTTGAATTCGCACCTTATTTTTTCATTCATTGGAATTTGCACTTTATCCTTTCAAGTATTGGACTTCGCATCTTATGGTTTTGAAACATTGGAATTTGCACCTGATCCTTTCATAACATGTATTTGGGTCTTATCCTTGTAAACACTGGAATTTGCACCTTATCCTTTCAAACACTGGAATTCGCACACTATCTTTTCAAACATTGGAATTCTAAATTTGTCCTTACAAACATTGGAATTCGCACCTTATCCTTTCAAACCTTGGAAGTCGCACCTTATCCGTTCAAACATTAGAATTCACACCTTAACCTTGTAAACACTGGAATTCGCACCTTACCTTTAAAACATCAGAATTCGAACCGTATCCTTGTCCTTACAGACGTTACATTTCGCACCTGATCCTTTCATAATTGGTTCTCGGATCTTATCCTTGGAAACATTGGAATGTTTACCGTATCCTTTCAAACATTGGAATTCGTACGGTACCTTTTCAAACGTTCGAATTCAAAACTTGTTCATAGAAACATTGGAATTTGCACCTTATCATTTGAAACGCTGGATTTCAATCCTTTTTCCTTGAACATTAGAATTAGTACCTCATCCTTTCAAACGTTAGAATGTGCTCCTTATCCTTACAAACATATAAATTTTGACGTTATCCTTTCAAACTTTGGAATTTTTGCCTTATTACAAACATTCAAATTCTCATGTTATCCTTAGAAACATTGAAATTCTGACCTTATCTTTTAAATCACTGAAATTCTGACCATATCCTTGTAAACATTAGAATTCGCACCTTATCCTTCTAAACACTGGAATTCGCACCTTATCCTTTTGAACTTTGGAATTTGCACCTTATCCTTTCAAACATTTGAATTCGTTAGTTATCCTTTCCAGCATTGGATTTCACACCTTATCCGTTCAAACATTGGAATTTGCTTCTTTTAGTTTTAAACATTGGAATTCCCACCTTGTCCTTACAAAAATTGGAATTTGCACTTTATCCTTTAAGTATTGGAATTTGCATCTTATGCTTTTGACAGAAATATTGGAATTCGTGCCTGATTCTTTCATAACATGTATTTAGGTCTTATCCTTTAAACACTGGAATTCGCACTGTATCCTTTCAAACAGTGGCTTCGCACCCTATCTTTTCCAATCTTGGAATACTAAACTTGCCCTTACAAACATTAGAATTGGCACCTTATCCTTTTCAACCTTGGAAGTCGCACGTTATCTGTTCAAACATTGGAATTTGCACCTTATCCTTTTAAACATTGGAATTCGAACCTTGTCCTTACAAACACTGGAATTGGCATTTTATCCTTTTAAACATTGGAATTTGCATCTTATCCTTTTCAACGTTGGAATTCGTACCTTATCCTTTCAAACACTGGAATTTGCACCTTATCCGGTTGAACATTGGAATTCACATCTTATCCTTTCAAACATTGGAATTCGCACCTTATGCTTTCAAAGACTGGATTCGAACCTTAAACCTTTCGAACATTGGAATTGGCATCTTATCCTTTTAAACACTGGAATTGGCATCTTATCCTTTTAAACATTGGAATTGGCATCTTATCCTTTTCAACATTGGAATTCGTACCTTATCCTTTCAAACATTGCAATTTGCACCTTATGCTTTCAAAGACTGGATTCCAACCTTAAACCTTTCGAACATTGGAATTGGCATCTTATCCTTTTAAACACTGGAATTGGCATCTTATCCTTTTAAACATTGGAATTGGCATCTTATCCTTTTCAACATTGGAATTCGTACCTTATCCTTTCAAACATTGCAATTTGCACCTTATCCGTTTGAACATTGGAATTCACATCTTATCCTTTCAAACATTGGAATTCGCGCCTTATCGTTTCAAAGACTGGATTCGCACCTTAAACCTTTCGAACATTGGAATTGGCATCTTATCAATCTGAACAGTGGAATTCGCATCTTATCCTTTCAAGTATTGAAATTCGCACCTTATCCTTTCAAAGACTAGATTCGCACCTTAAACCTTTGGAACATTGAAATTGGCATCTTATCCTTTTAAACACTGGAATTCGCATCTTATCCTTTTCAACATTGGAATTCGTACCTTATCCTTTCAAACATTGGAATTTGCACCTTATCCGTTTGCACATTGGAATTCACATCTTATCCTTTCAAACAATGGAATTCGCACCTTATCCTTTCAAAGACTGGATTCGCACCTTAAACCTTTCGAACATTGGAATTGGCATCTTATCCTTTTAAACATTGGAATTCGCATCTTATCCTTTCAAACATTGGAATTCGCACCTTATCCTTTCAAAGACTGGATTCGCATCTTATCCTATAAAACATTGGAATTCGCATCTTATCATTTCAAAGATTGGAATTCACACCCTATCCTTTCAACGATTGGAATTCGCACGTTATCCTTTTAAACAATGGAATTCGCATCTTATCCTTTTAAACATTGGAATTCGCACGATCTGATCCTTTCAAACATTGGAATTTGCACCTTATCCTTTCAAAGACTGGAATTTGCATCTTATACTTTCAAACATTGAATTCGCATCTTATCCTTTTAAACATTAGAATTCGCATCTTATCATTTCAAACATTGAATTTGCACCTTATCCTCACAAACACTGGAATTCGCATCTTATCCTTTTAAACATTGAATTCGCATCTTATCGTTTCCAACATTGGAATTGTACCTAATTATCCTTACAAACATTGGAATTGGCACCTTATCCTTTTCAACCTTGGAAGTCGCACGTTATCTTTTCAAACATTGGAATTTGCACCTTATCCTTTTGAACATTGGAATTCGAACGTTGTCCTTACAAACACTGGAATTGGCATCTTATCCTTTTAAACATTGGAATTCGCATCTTATCCTTTTCAACATTGGAATTCGTACCTTATCCTTTCAAACATTGGAATTCGCACCTTATCCTTTCAAAGACTGGATTCGCACCTTAAACCTTTCGAACATTGGAATTGGCATCTTATCCTTTTAAACATTGGAATTCGCATCTTATCCTTTCAAATATTGGAATTTGCACCTTATCCTTTCAAAGACTGGATTCGCACCTTAAACCTTTCGAACATTGGAATTGGCATCTTATCCTTTTAAACATTGGAATTGGCATCTTATCCTTTTCAACACTGGAATTCGTACCTTATCCTTTCAAACATTGGAATTTGCACCTTATCCGTTTGAACATTGGAATTCACATCTTATCCTTTCAAACATTGGAATTTGCACCTTATCCTTTCAAAGACTGGATTCGCACCTTAAACCTTTCGAACATTGGAATTGGCATCTTATCCTTTTAAACATTGATATTCGCATCTTATCCTTTTAAACATTGGAATTCGCATCTTATCATTTCAAAGATTGGAATTCACTTCCTATCCTTTCAACGATTGGAATTCGCACCTTATCCTTTTCAACATTGGAATTCATACCTTATCCTTTCAAACATTGGAATTTGCACCTTATCCGTTTGTACATTGGAATTCACATCTTATCCTTTCAAACATTGGAATTCGCACCTTATCCTTTCAAAGACTGGATTCGCACCTTAAACCTTTCGAACATTGGAATTGGCATCTTATCCTTTTAAACATTGGAATTCGCATCTTATCCTTTCAAATATTGGAATTTGCACCTTATCCTTTCAAAGACTGGATTCGCACCTTAAACCTTTCGAACATTGGAATTGGCATCTTATCCTTTTAAACATTGGAATTGGCATCTTATCCTTTTAAACATTGGAATTGGCATCTTATCCTTTTCAACACTGGAATTCGTACCTTATCCTTTCAAACATTGGAATTTGCACCTTATCCTTTTAAACAGTGGAATTCGCATCTTATCCTTTCAAGTATTGAAATTCGCACCTTATCCTTTCAAAGACTAGATTCGCACCTTAAACCTTTGGAACATTGAAATTGGCATCTTATCCTTTTAAACACTGGAATTCGCATCTTATCCTTTTCAACATTGGAATTCGTACCTTATCCTTTCAAACATTGGAATTTGCACCTTATCCGTTTGCACATTGGAATTCACATCTTATCCTTTCAAACAATGGAATTCGCACCTTATCCTTTCAAAGACTGGATTCGCACCTTAAACCTTTCGAACATTGGAATTGGCATCTTATCCTTTTAAACATTGGAATTCGCATCTTATCCTTTCAAACATTGGAATTCGCACCTTATTCTTTCAAAGACTGGATTCGCATCTTATCCTATAAAACATTGGAATTCGCATCTTATCATTTCAAAGATTGGAATTCACACCCTATCCTTTCAACGATTGGAATTCGCACGTTATCCTTTTAAACAATGGAATTCGCATCTTATCCTTTTAAACATTGGAATTCGCACGATCTGATCCTTTCAAACATTGGAATTTGCACCTTATCCTTTCAAAGACTGGAATTTGCATCTTATACTTTCAAACATTGGAATTCGCATCTTATCCTTTTAAACATTAGAATTCGCATCTTATCATTTCAAACATTGGAATTTGCACCTTATCCTCACAAACACTGGAATTCGCATCTTATCCTTTTAAACATTGGAATTCGCATCTTATCGTTTCCAACATTGGAATTCGTACCTAATTATCCTTACAAACATTGGAATTGGCACCTTATCCTTTTCAACCTTGGAAGTCGCACGTTATCTTTTCAAACATTGGAATTTGCACCTTATCCTTTTGAACATTGGAATTCGAACGTTGTCCTTACAAACACTGGAATTGGCATCTTATCCTTTTAAACATTGGAATTCGCATCTTATCCTTTTCAACATTGGAATTCGTACCTTATCCTTTCAAACATTGGAATTCGCACCTTATCCTTTCAAAGACTGGATTCGCACCTTAAACCTTTCGAACATTGGAATTGGCATCTTATCCTTTTAAACATTGGAATTCGCATCTTATCCTTTCAAATATTGGAATTTGCACCTTATCCTTTCAAAGACTGGATTCGCACCTTAAACCTTTCGAACATTGGAATTGGCATCTTATCCTTTTAAACATTGGAATTGGCATCTTATCCTTTTAAACATTGGAATTGGCATCTTATCCTTTTCAACACTGGAATTCGTACCTTATCCTTTCAAACATTGGAATTTGCACCTTATCCGTTTGAACATTGGAATTCACATCTTATCCTTTCAAACATTGGAATTTGCACCTTATCCTTTCAAAGACTGGATTCGCACCTTAAACCTTTCGAACATTGGAATTGGCATCTTATCCTTTTAAACATTGATATTCGCATCTTATCCTTTTAAACATTGGAATTCGCATCTTATCATTTCAAAGATTGGAATTCACTTCCTATCCTTTCAACGATTGGAATTCGCACCTTATCCTTTTCAACATTGGAATTCGTACCTTATCCTTTCAAACATTGGAATTTGCACCTTATCCGTTTGTACATTGGAATTCACATCTTATCCTTTCAAACATTGGAATTCGCACCTTATCCTTTCAAAGACTGGATTCGCACCTTAAACCTTTCGAACATTGGAATTGGCATCTTATCCTTTTAAACATTGGAATTCGCATCTTATCCTTTCAAATATTGGAATTTGCACCTTATCCTTTCAAAGACTGGATTCGCACCTTAAACCTTTCGAACATTGGAATTGGCATCTTATCCTTTTAAACATTGGAATTGGCATCTTATCCTTTTAAACATTGGAATTGGCATCTTATCCTTTTCAACACTGGAATTCGTACCTTATCCTTTCAAACATTGGAATTTGCACCTTATCCTTTTAAACATTGGAATTCGCGTCTTATCCTTTCAAATATTGGAATTTGCACCTTATCCTTTCAAAGACTGGATTCGAACCTTAAACCTTTCGAACATTGGAATTGGCATCTTATCCTTTTAAACATTGATATTCGCATCTTATCCTTTTAAACATTGGAATTCGCATCTTATCATTTCAAAGATTGGAATTCACTTCCTATCCTTTCAACGATTGGAATTCGCACCTTATCCTTTTAAACATTGGAATTCGCATGATCTGATCCTTTCAAACATTGGAATTTGACCCTTATCCTTTCAAAGACTGGAATTTGCACCTTATACTTTCAAACATTGGAATTCACATCTTATCCTTTTAAACATTAGAATGCGCGTCTTATCATTTCAAACATTGGAATTTGCACCTTATCCTCACAAACACTGGAAATCGCACATTATCCTTTTAAACACTGGAATTCGGATCTTATCGTTTCCAACATTGGAATTCGTACCTTATCTTTTCAAACATTGGAATTTGCACGTTATTCATTTAATCATTGGAATTCGCATTTTATCCTTTGAAACCTTGGCATTCGCACCTGATCCTTACAAACACTGGAATTCGTATCTTATCCTTTTAAACATTGGAATTCGCATCTTATAATCGTTCCCAACATTGGAATTCGTACCTTATCCTTACAAGCATTGGAATTGGCACCTTACCCTTTTCAACCTTGGAAGTCGCACGTTATCTGTTCAAACATTGGAATTTGCGCCTTATCCTTTTAAACATTGGAATGCGAACCTTGTCCTTACAAACACTGGAATTGGCATTTTATCCTTTTAAACATTGGAATTTGCATCTTATCCTTTTCAACGTTGGAATTCGTACCTTATCCTTTCAAACATTGGAATTTGCACCTTATCCGGTTGAACATTGGAATTCACATCTTATCCTTTCAAACATTGGAATTCGCACCTTATGCTTTCAAAGACTGAATTCGCACCTTAAACCTTTCGAACATTGGAATTGGCATCTTATCCTTTTAAACATTGGAATTCGTATCCTATCCTTTCAAATATTGGAATTCGCACCTTATCCTTTCAAAGCCTGGATTCGAACCTTAAACCTTTCGAACATTGGAATTGGCATCTTATCCTTTTAAACACTGGAATTCGCATCTTATCCTTTTCAACGTTGGAATTCGTACCTTATCCTTTCAAACATTGGAATTTGCACCTTATCCTTTCAAAGACTGGATTCGCAGCTTGAACGTTTTGAACATTGGAATTGGCATCTTATCCTTTAAAACATTGGAATTCGCAACTTATCCTGTCAAACATTAGAATTCGCACTTTATCCTTTCAAAGACTGGATTCGCACCTTAAACCTTTCGAACATTGGAATTGGCATCTTATCCTTTTAAACATTGGAATTCGCATCTTATCATTTCAAACATTGGAATTTGCACCCTATCATTTCAACGATTGGAATTCGCACATTATCCTTTTAAACATTGGAATTCGCATGATCTGATCCTCTCAAACATTGGAATTTGCACCTTATACTTTCAAACATTGGAATTGGCATCTTATCCTTTTAAACATTAGAATTCGCATCTTATCATTTCAAACATTGGAATTTGCACCTTATCCTCACAAACACTGGAATTCGCCTCTTATCCTTTTAAACAATTGGAATTCGGATCTTATCATTTCCAACATTGGAATTCGTACCTTATCCGTTTAAACATTGGAATTCGCATTTTATCCTTTGAAACCTTGGAATTCGCACTTGATCCTTACATAACATGTATTTAGGTCTTATCCTTGAAACACTAGAATTCGCACCTTATCTTTTCAAACACTGGAATTTTAAACTTGTCCTTACAAACATTTGAATTTCCACCAAGTATACTTTTAAACATTGGAATTCGCACCTGATTGTTTCATAACATGTATTTACGTCTTATCCTTTAAACACTGGAATTCGCACCTCATCCTTTCAAACATTGGAATTGGCACCCTATCTTTCCTAACATTGGAATTTTAAACTTGTCTTTACAAACATTGGAAGTGGCACCTTACGCTTTTAAACATTGGTATTTGTGCCGTATCCTTTTAAACATTGGAATTTGCGCCTTTTCCTTTCAAAATTGGAATTTGCACTGTATCCTTTCAAACATTGGAATTCGCACCTTATCCTTTCAAACATTGGAATTCGTGCCTTGTCGTTTTAAACATTGGAATTTGCACCTTATCGTTTCAAAGATTGGAATTCGGACCTTATTCTTTCAAACAATGGAATGCGCACCTTATCCTTTCAAGCATTGGAATTCGCACCTTATCCTTTTAAACATTGGAATTCGCGCCTTATCCTTTCAAACATTGGAATGCACACCTTATCCTTTCAAAGACTGGATTTCGCATCTTATCCTTTCAAACATTTGAATTCACACCTTATCCTTTCAAACATTTGAATTCGCACTTTATCCTTTACAATATTGAAATTTGGACCTTATTTTTTTAAACCTTGGAATTCGCTCCTTTTCCTTTTAAACATTGGAATTCGCACCTTATTCTTTTAAACGTTGGAATTCGCTTCTTATGCTTTCTTAACTGGATTTGGGATCTTATCCTTCTAGACATTGCAATTCGGACCTTTTTCTTACAAAGACTGGAATTCGCCATTTATCGTTACAACTACTGGAATTTGAAGCATATCCTTCTAAATACCGAAATTCGCCCATCTCAGCGGAAACTGTCACATGTGATTTCCCAAGCTTTTCAGCAGTCGCTCCCTCAGATGTTGGCAGCTTTTTGGGAGAGCAGAGCGTCAAATTCTTCCAGCAGTACGTCTGGCAATTCCAGCGCGGCCTCTTCTGCGATAATCCTACATCGACCTCGACTGGTTGTTGCTCGTCGTTTTTAGCAGGTAGCGTGACTGAAACATCTTTTCTTTGTACTTATTTGGTCATTGGTATTCCTATGGTTCCTCGTGCTTCTCAGCCGCCCTTCCCGGCTTTGTTGGCACCATCCTCATTTGATTCTTACTTGGTACCGTCGACCAGCAGCCCGACCTTGGCGCCTTCGGTCGGGAAAGCGTTCATAGTTGGCCCTGGTTACGGGCTAATCCCAGGGAAAAGTGGTGGCCAAAATCACCAGTGGCACTACTTGTTGTCCCTGCCAAAAAAAGGGTATTAGAGATCACCGACATTCTCACATTGATTCAGACCTTTACCATTTAGCAGTGGATCTTCTGCTGTACTTACCCTTCTTGGTGGCAGGATACTACTCAGTATAAGTTACTGATCGGTTAGACAGCCTGTCAGTTTCCCGGACCAGCTTGGTTAAATTACAGCAGGGCATTCAGGAAGGATGCTGCAGCCTCTCTTCTAGCCAATTGGTCTAAGATGAACCTGGATTTATATAACTTCCACATCTTGCATCCAGCACCGTTACTGGTCAATCAGCACCTCGTTCGACTTCTCTGCCCCATACCTCAGCCTCGTCAAACTTCCCGCCCAAGCATTCCTTCGACCCCATTCAGTATTGTCGATCCTGGAGCGATGGTGCCTGTCGCTGTTCTCTGGGTTAATGTCAGTATTGGCATGTCTGTGAACGATGCGATGGTCAACTGCCCCTTTCGAGCATACAAGGGGTCTCTGTGCTCCCGCTCCCTCACTCCATCCAGGGGAAAATGCTGTTGGCGTTAACAACAAGGTTGCCTTGCAGGTGGCAGCCCCCTCTTGTGTAAATAGCATTAATAATTCCTTGACTGTTCCTTGTTCCACGTTTGCGTTCACTAGTGTTGATTCCCAGTAGAAGATTGGACTGCCTTGAATTTCTTGTTCTTTCAATGAGTCCTGCTCGTCTTCATTGGCTCTGTCGTTGCATCAGCCACTGCTTCCTGCCTACAAAGTTTCTCCTACAAGAGTGGAAAAATTACGCCAGGGAGTGCTCACACATCCAGATCAATCTTTTGTAACCTATGTCCTGGATGGTCTTCAGAATGGGTTTCGTGTTGGTTTCAGCCCTGATTCAGTCTCCTTAAAATCGACCATACACAATATGTCCTTTGCTAGTCTTCAGCCCTTGGCTATTGATGACTACCTTCACACGGAGTTAGCTAAGGGTCGCGTTGCTGGCCTCTTCTCTTCCCCTCTGTTACCTTACCTTCACATCAGTCGTTTTTGAGTCATCACCAAAAAATGCCAGCCAGGCAAATGGCGCTTGATTCTGGATCTTTCTAGTCCTGATGGTCACACTGTGAATGACGGCATTAGAAAAGGCCCTTTCGCAGTTCAATATATGAAAATGGATGACATTGACGGGATCATGTCACTTGGTTGGGACACTTTGCTTGCGAAGTTTGATGTGGAAAGTGCCTACCACATCTCCATACACCTCAATGATTGTTATCCAAAAAAACACCAGCCAGGCAAATGGCACTTGATTCTGATCTTTCTAGTCCTGATGGTCACACTGTGAATGACGGCATTAGAAAAGGCCCTTTCGCAGTTCAATATATGAAAATGGATGACATTGACGGGATCATGTCACTTGGTCGGGGCACTTTGCTTACGAAGTTTGATGTGGAAAGTGCCTACCGCATTATTCCCATACACCTCAATGATCGTTATCCAAAGAAACAGCAGCCAGGCAAATGGCGCTTGATTCTGGATCTTCCTAGTCCTGATGGTCACACTGTGAATGACGGCATTGGAAAAGGCCCTTTCACAGTTTAATATATGAAAATGGATGACATTGACGGGATCATGTAACTTGGTTGGGGCACTTTGCTTGCGAAGTTTGATGTGGAAAGTGCCTACCGCATTATTCCCATACACCTCAATGATCGTTATCTTCTTGGCATGCAGTGGCAAGCCAATTACATGGTCATGGACATGGCCTTATTTTTTGGTTTGCGTTCAGCGCCTTACATTTCTTCTTCAGTTTCGGACCTGGTGGAATGGGTTCTCAAAAAACAGTATGACGAGCTTTCTCCTTCATTATCTGGACGATTTCCACACCCTGGGTCCTCCCACGTCTCAGATGTGCCAACGGAACCTAGACACCTGTATCCAATAATTCCAGTATTGGGGGATTCCCTTTCACCCTGGCAAGTTGGAGGGCCCTTCTACTCTCCTTACTGTTTTAGGAATAGACCTCGATTCTCAAAGAAAAATTTGATCGTATCCACACACTCCTGGTCTCCTGGTCACAAAAACGCCATTGCACACGAGAGGAGCTGGATTCCTTAATTGGCAGTCTTCAACATGCATGCAAAGTTGTCCCTTCTGGTCGGACCTTCCTCCGTCATATGATCAATCTGCTCCCAGCTTTTCACAGCGAGGACCATCCTATAAGGTTTAATAGAGGATTTCATTTGGATTTGTCATGGTGGCTTGAATTCTTCGAGTCATAGAACAGGTACAGGTTTCTGTTGTCTCCTCTTTGGGCTCCCATTCCAGATATTCATGTCTCCTGTCACGCTGCTGGCTCCATTGGATGCAGGGCTATTTTAGGTAGAGACTGGTTCGCAGGGAGATGGTCTCCATTACAGATCCCCTTATCCACTGGCCTACAAAGAACTCTTTCCGATTTTTTTGGCAGCTTCCCTGTGGGGTCATCTGTGGTCTGCAAAGCGAGTGGAATTCAGTTCTGACAATACAGCAGTGGTCAAGCTGTTGCAGTCCAGTAGATCACGAGATTCGAACTTGATGGTGCTGCTTTGTCACCTCTCCCTGTTGGCGGCCCGGCCCTCCTTTGCGTTTACTGCTTGTCACATTCCTGGAAAATCAAATGCCATAGCTGACGCCATTTCTCGTTTTCAATTTCAGCGTTTCCATGACCAGGCTCCTTATGCATCTCCTATAGCAACGCCAGTACCTCCTTTGGTCTTGGCCCAGCTGCCTGTACTTTAGACCAAAAGTGCCAATTTTATCTCTCCAATGGTCCGGCTCCTTCAATCAGACGGGTGTATCGTTCAGCGCAGCGTCAGTTCATTGATTTCTGTACCTTAGATGGCTTCAAATGGTTCTTTACTGCCCACTAATGAACAAACCTTGCTGCGTATTATTTTGTTCCCACCTAGTGGATCGTGTACATCACTCCTCAATAAAGGTTTATCTTTCAGCGATACAGTCCTTGCACATCAATCAGGGTTTCCCTGATCCCTTGGTGAACTGTCTCCAACTTCAGCGTATTCTCCAGGGCATTAAGTGCCACTGAGGCTCAACTCTCCCACAACACCATCCAGTGACAGCCGACCTCATGCAGATTGTCCAGCGTTCCTTGGATACCCACAACTTGGAGTACGTCGTGCTGTGGGCTGCCTGTTGCCTAGGTTTCTTTGGATTCCTAAGGGCTGGGGAGTTTCCACCCTTGACTCATCCATTCATTTAACCGTTCAGGACCTACAAGTAGATGCTGAGGTTAATCCTTCCAGGCTTCGCGTGTGCATCAAAGTTCACAAGCCCCTTCTCCGAACCTTAGTGCCATGGCTTGCAGGTCCCTTTGGCTTGGTGTGGGGGCTCATGGCAGGGTCGCGCTGTTGTGCCAGTCATCGGGGCATTATTTCAATCTAGGGGCTGGCTGCCAATAGTGGAAGCCCCTGGATATTCCAGGCACCAAACCTCCATTTTAGCGATGCAGTTGTGAAACATTGGAAATCACACCTTATCCTTTCAAACATATGAATTCGCACCTTACTCTTTAAAACATTGGAGTTCGCACCTTATCCTTTTAAACATTAGAATTCTTACCTCATCTTGTCAAACATTGGAATTCGAAACTTTTCCTGACAAACATGGGAGTTCGCATCTTATTGGTACAAACATTGGAACTTTCATCTTATCGCTTCAAACATTGGAATTCTGACCTTATCCTTTCAAATATTGGAATTCGGACCTTATCCTTTCAAACATTGAACCTTACACCTTATCCTTACATACATTTGAATTTGCCCCTTACCTTTTGAAACATTGGAATTCGCACCGCATCTTAAGAAACATTGAAATTGTGACCTTATCCTTGGAATACACTGGATTATCGGCCTTATCCTTCCAAACATTGGAATTCGCACCTAATTCTTTCAGACATTGGAATTCATAGCTTATCCTTTCAAACATTGCAGTTCGCACCTTATCCTTTCAAACTTTGGAAGTTCCACTTTATCGTTCTAAAGACTGGAATTCTGACCTTATTGTTAAAAACATTGGAATCCCTGCCTTATCCTTAGAAACACTGGAAATCTGACCTTTTCCTTTCAAGCTTTAAAATTCGCGCCATATCCTTTCCAGCACTGGAATTCGCACCTAATTGTTACAAACATTGAAAGTTGCATCTTATCATTTCAAACTTTGAAATTCTGACCTTATTGTTACAAACTTTGGAAGTCTCACCTTACCCTTTTAAACACTGGAATTCAGGCCTTGTCTCTTTAAACATTAGCATTCGAAACTTTTCCTTACAAAAATGGGAATTCGCAACTTATCATTCCAAGCACTGGAACTTTCATCTTATCGTTTCAAACATTAGAATTCTGACCTTATCCTTTCAACTACTGGAATTCGCACCTAATCCTTTCAAACATTTAAATTTGTACCGTATCCTTCTAAACATTGGAATTCTCACCTTATCCTTTTAAACATTGCAATTCGCATCTTATCCTTCTTAACGTGGGAATTTACACCTTATCCTTTCAAACATAGGAATTCGCACCTTATCGTTTGAAACATTGGATTTCACACCTTATCCCTCTAAACATTGGGATTCTCTCTTTGTCCTTTCAAGTACTGTAATTTGTATTTTATCCTTTTAAACATTGCAATTCGCACCTCATCCTTTCAAACACTAAAAATTGCATATTGTCCTTTCGAAAATTGCAATTCGCTCCTTATCCTTTAAAACATTAGAATTCATACCTTGTCCTTACAAACTTTGGAATTTGCCTCTTATCCTTTTAAACATTGGAATTCGCACTTTTTCCTTTAACCAATTTGAATTCGCATCTTATCCTTAAAAACGCTAGAACACTGGCATTCGCACCTAATTCTTTTAAACATTGGAATTCCTACTCCTTATCCTTTTAAACATTAAAATTTTTACCTTATCCTTTTAAACACTGGAATTCCTACCTTATCCTTTTAAACATTGGAATTCCTACCTTATCCTTTTAAACATTGAAAATTATTACCTTATCCTTTGAAACACTGGAATTCCTACCTTATCCTTTTAAACACTGGAATTCCTACCTTATCCTTTTAAACATTGAAATTTTTACCTTATCCTTTTAAACATTGAAATTTTTACGTTTTTCTTTTAAACATTGGAATTCTCAACTGATCCTTTTAAACATTGGAATTCCTACCTTATCCTTTTAACTATTGGAATTTCTACCTTATCGTTTTAAACATTGGAATTCCTACCTTATCCTTTTAAACAATGGACTTCCTACCTTATCCTTTTAAACACTGAAATTCTCCCCTTATCCTCTTGAACACTGGAATTCCCTCCTTATCTTTTTGAACATTAGACTTCCTACCTATTCCTTTTAACCATTGCACTTCCTACGTTATCCTTTTAAACTCTGGCATTCCTACCTTTTCCTTTTAAACATTGGAATTCCTACCCCATCCTTTTAAACATTGGAATTCCTACCCTATCCTTTTAAACATTGGAATTCCTACGCTATCCTTTTCAACATTGGACTTCCTACCTTATCCTCTTAAACATTAGAAATCCTAACCTATCCTTTTAAACGTTGGAATTCCTCCCCTATCCTTTTAAACATTGGAATTCCCACCTTAGCCTTTCAAACATTGGAATTCCTACCTTATCTTTTTAAACATTGGAATTCTCACCTTATCCTTTCAAACATTGGAATTCCTACCTTATCCTTTTAAACATTTGAATTCCCGCCTTATCCATTTAAACATTGTAATTCTCACCCTATCCTTTTAAACATTAGAATTCCCACCTTATCCTTTCAAACACTGGAATTTCTACCTTATCCTGTTAAATATTAGAATTCCTACCTTATTCTTTCAAACATTGGATTTCCTTCCTTATCTTTTTTAAACTTTGGAATTCCTACCTTAACCTTTTAAACATTGGAATTCTCACCATATCCTTTGAAACACTGAAATTCTCACCTTATCCTTTCAAACATTGGAATTTCTACCTTATCCTTTTGAACATTGGAATTCTTACCTAATTTTCACAAACATTGGAATTCCTTCCTTATCCTTTTCAACATTGGAATTCCTACCTTATCCTTTTCAACATTGGAATTCTCACCTTATCCTTTGAAATATTGGAATTCCTACATTTTCCTTTCAAACAGTGGAATTCCAACCTTATCGTTTTAAACACTGGAATTCCTACCCTATCTTTTTAAACATTGGATTTCCCACCTTATCCTTTCAAACTTTGGAATTCGTACCCTATCCTTTTAAACATTGGAATTCCTACCTTATCTTTTTAAACATTGGATTTCTCACCTTATCCTCTCAAACACTGGAATTCCTACTTATTCTTTTAAACATTTAAATTCTCACCTTATCCTTTTAAACATTGGAATTCTCACCCTATCCTTTTAAACATTAGAATTCCCACCTTATCCTTTCAAACATTACAATTTCTACCTTATCCTTTTGAACATTGGAATTCTCACCTTATCCTTTGAAACATTGGAATTCCTACCTTTTCCTTTTAAACATTGCAACTCCCACCTTACCCTTTCAAACACTGGAATTCATACCTTATCCTTTTAAACATTGAAATTCCTACCTTATCCTTTTAAGCATTGCAATTCCTACCTTATCCTTTTAAACTTTGGAATTCCTACGCTATCCTTCGCAACATTGGACTTCCTACCTTATCCTCTTAAACCTTAGAATTCCTTCCCTCCTTATCTTTTCAAACGTTCGAGTTCCTTCCTTATTCGTGTAAGTATTGGAATTTCTACCTTATCGTTTTAAACATTGGAATTCCTTTCTTATCCTTCTAAACATTAAAATTCCCCCCTTATCGTCTTGAATATTGGAATTCCTACTGTATCATTCTAAACATTAGATTTCCTACCTTTTCCTTTTAAACAGTGGAATTCGTACCCTATCCTTTTTAACATTGGAACTCCTACCCTATCCATTTCAACATTTGACTTCCTACCTTATCCTTTTAAACATTAGAATTTCTACCCTATCGTTTTAAACATTGGAATTCCTACCTTTTCCTTTTAAACATTGAAATTCCTACTTTATCCTTTTAAACACTGGAATTCCCACCCTATCCTTGTAACCATTGGAATTCTCACCTTGTCGTTTCTAACTTTGGAATTCCTATTAAATCGTTTTAAACATTGGAATTCCTACCTTATCCTTTTAAACACTGGAATTTCTACCCGATCCTTTTAAACATTCGAATTCCTACCTTATCGTTTTAAACATTGAAATTCTCACATTATCCTTTTAAACACTGGAATTTTACCCATATCCTTTTAAACTTTGGAATTCCCACCTTATCCTTTTAAGCATTAAAATTCCTACCTTATCCTTTTAAACATTGGAATTCCTACCTTATCCTTTTAAACACTGGAATTCCTACCCTAACTTTTTAAACATTGGATTTCCCACCTTATTCTTTCAAACTTTGGAATTCCTACCCTATTCTTTTAAACAGTGGAATTCCTACCTTATCCTTTTAAACATTGGGATTCTCACCTTATTCTTTCAAACAACGGAATTCCTACCTTATCCTTTTAAACATTTGAATTCTCACCTTATCCTTTTAAACATTGGAATTCTTACGCTATCCTTTTAAACTTTAGAATTGCCACCTTATCCTTTCATACATCTGAATTTCTACCTTATTCTTTGAAACATTGGAATTCCTACCTTATTTTTTCAAAAATTGGAATTCCTTTCTTATCTTTTTAAACATTGGAATTCCTACCTTATCCTTTTAAACATTGGAATTCCTACCTTATCCTTTTTAACATTTGAATTCCTACCCTATCCTTTTAAACACTGGAATTCCTACGTTTACCCTTCAAACATTGGAATTCCTACCTTATCGTTTTAAACATTTGAAATCTCATCCTATCCTTTTAAACACTGGAATTTTAACCGTAACCTTTCAAACATTTTAATTCTTACCTGATCCTTTTAAAGAATGGAATTCCTTCCTTATTCTTTTAAACACTGGAATTCCTATTCTATCTTTTTAAACATTGGAATTTCTACCTTATCTTTTTAAACATTGAAATTGTCTCCTTATCCTTTTAAACATTAAAATTCCTACCTTTTCCTTTTAAACATTAGAACTCCCACCTTATCCTTTTAAACTTTGGAATTCCTACCTTATCCTTTTAAACATTGGAATTCCTACCTTATCCTTTTAAACATTGAAAATTATTACCTTATCCTTTTAAACACTGGAATTCCTACCTTATCTTTTTAAACATTGCAATTCCTAACTTATCCTTGTAAACTTTGAAATTCTTACCTTTTCGTTTAAAACATTGGAATTCTCACCTGATCCTTTTAAACATTGGAATTCCTACCTTATCCTTTTGAACATTGAAATTTTTACGTTATCCTTTTAAACATTGGAATTCCTACCTCAACCTTTTAAACATTTGAATTATCACCTTGTGCTTTCAAACATTGGAATTCCTATCTTTTCCTTTTAGACATTAGAATTCCTACCTTTTCCTTTTAAACACTGGAATTCCTACCTTATCCTTTTAAACATTGAAATTCCTACCTTATCCTTTTAAGCATTGCAATTCCTACCTTATCCTTTTAAACTTTGGACTTCCTACGCTATCTTTCTCAACGTTGGACTTCCTACCTTATCCTCTTAAACAATAGAATTCCTTCCCTCCTTATCTTTTCAAACGTTTGAGTTCCTTCCTTATCCGTTTAACTATTGGAATTTCTACCTCATCGTTTTAAACATTGGAATTCCTTTCTTATCCTTCTAAACATTAAAATTCTCCCCTTATCGTCTTCAATATTAGAATTCCTACCTTATTTTTCTAAACATTAAACTTCTTACCTTTTCCTTTTTAACATTGGTATTCCCACCTTATCCTGTCAAACTTTGGAATTCATACCCTATCCTTTTAAACATTTGAATTCCTACCTTGTCCTTTCAAACATTGGACTTCCTACCTTATCCTTTTAAACATTGGAATTCCTATCTTATCTTTTTAAACATTGGAATTTTCACTTTATCGTTTCACACACTGGAATTCCTACCTTATCCTTTTAAACATTTGAATTCTCACCTTATCCTTTTAAACATTGGAATTCTTACCCTATCCTTTTAAACTTTAGAATTGCCACCTTATCCTTTCAACATCTGAATTTCTACCTTATTCTTTGAAACATTGCAATTGCTACCTTATTTTTTCAAAAATTGGAATTCCTTTCTTATCTTTTTAAACATTGGAATATCTACCTTATCCTTTTAAATATTGGAATTCTTACCTTATCCTTTGAAACACTGGAATTGCTACCTTATCCTTTTAAACATTGGAATTGCTACCCTATCCTTTTAAACACTGGAATTCCTACGTTTACTCTTCAAACATTGGAATTCCTACCTTATCGTTTTAAACATTTGAAATCTCATCTTATCCTTTTAAACACTGGAATTTTAACCGTAAGCTTTCAAACATTGGAATTCCTACCTTATCCTTTTAAAGAATGGATTTCCTATCTTATTCTTTTAAACACTGAAATTCCTACCTTATCGTTTTAAACATTTGAAATCTCATCTTATCCTTTTAAACAGTAGAATTTTAACCGTAACCTTTCAAACATTGGAATTCCTACCTTATCCTTTTAAAGAATGGAATTTCTACCTTATCCTTTTAAACATTGAAATTCTCTCCTTATCCTTTTAAACATTGGAATTACTACCTTTTCCTTTTAAACATTGAAAATTATTACCTTATCCTTTTGAACTCTGGAATTCCTGCCTTATCCTTTTAAACATTGCAATTCCTACCTTATCCTTTTAAACATTGAAATTCTTACCTTTTCCTTTTAAACATTGGAATTCTCACCTGATCCTTTTAAACATTGGAATTCCTACCTTATCCTTTTAAACATTGGAATTCTTACTTTATCCTTTAAAGCATTGGTATTCCTACCTTATCCTTTAAAACAGTGAAATTTTTACCTTATCCTTTTAAACATTGGAATTCCTACCTTAACCTTTTAAACATTTGAGTTCTCACCTTGTCCTTTTAAACATTGGAATTCCTATCTTTTCCTTTTAGACATTAGAATTCCTACCTTTTCCTTTTAAACACTGGAATTCCTACCTTAACCTTCTAAACATTTGAATTCTCACCTTGTCCTTTTAAAGATTGGAATTCCTATCTTTTCCTTTTAGACATTAGAATTCCTACCTTTTCCTTTTAAACACTGGAATTCCTACCTTATCCTTTTAAACATCGAAATTCTTACCCTATCCTTTTAAGCATCGGAATTCCTACCTTATCCTTTTAAACTTTGGACTTCCTACGCTATCTTTCTCAACGTTGGACTTCCTACCGTATGCTGTTAAACAATAGAATTCCTTCCCTCCTTATCTTTTCAAACGTTTGAGTTCCTTCCTTATCCGTTTAACTATTGGATTTTCTACCTCATCGTTTTAAACATTGGAATTCCTTTCTTATCCTTCTAAACATTAAAATTCTCTCCTTATCGTCTTCAATATTGGAATTCCTACCTTATTTTTCTCAACACTAGATTTCCTACCTTTTCCTTTTAAACATTGGTATTCCCACCTTATCCTGTCAAACTTTGGAATTCATACCCTATCCTTTTAAACATTGGAATTCCTACCTTATCCTTTCAAACATTGTACTTCCTACCTTATCCTTTTAAACACTGGAATTCCTATCTTATCTTCTTAATTATTGGAATTCTCACCTTATCGTTTCACACACTGGAATTCCTACCTTATCCTTTTAAACATTTAAATTCTCACCTGATCCTTTTAAACATTGTAATTCTCACCCTATCCTTTTAAAGATAAGAATTCCCACCTTATCCTTTCAAACATTGGAGTTTCTACCTTACCCTATCCTTTTAGACATTGGAATTCCTACCTTATTCTTTTAAACACTGGAATTTCTACCCTATCCTTTTACACATTGGAATTCCTACCCTATCCTTTCAAACATTGGAATTCCTACCTTATCCTTTTAAACATTGAATTCCTACCTTACCTTATTGAACATTGGAATTCTCACCTTATCCTTTAAAACACTCGAATTCCTAAGTTATCCTTTTAAACATTTGAATTCTCACCTTATCCTTTTAAACATTGTAATTCTCACCCTATCCTTTTAAAGGTTAGAACTCCCACCTTATTGTTTCCAATATTGAAATTTCTAGCTTATCCTTTGAAACACTGGAATTCCTACCTTATTCTTTCAAACACTGGAATTCCTACGGTATGCTTTTCAACATTGGACTTCCTACCTATCCTTTTAAACATTAGAATTCCCACCTTATCGTTTTAAACTTTGGAATTCCTACCCTATCCTTTTACACATTGGAATTCCTACCTTATCCTTTTAAACATTGAATTCCTACCTTACCTTATTGAACATTGGAATTCTCACCTTATCCTTTAAAACACTCGAATTCTTAAGATATCCTTTTAAACATTTGAATTCTCACCTTATCCTTTTAAACATTGTAATTCTCACCCTATCCTTTTAAAGGTTAGAACTCCCACCTTATTGTTTCCAATATTGAAATTTCTAGCTTATCCCTTTAAAGACTGGAATTCCTACCTTATTCTTTCAAACACTGGAATTCCTACGGTATGCTTTTCAACATTGGACTTCCTACCTATACTTTTAAACATAAGTATTGCTACCCTATCCTTTTAAACATTGGAATTCCTACCTTCTCGTTTAAAACATTGCTATTACCACCCTATCCTTTTAAACATTTGAATTCCTACCTTATCCTTTTAAACACTGGAATTCCTACCCTATCGTTTTAAACATTGGAATTTCAACCTTATTTTTTTAAACTTTGGAATACCTACTCTATCGTTTTTAAACATTGGATTTCCTACCTTATCCTTTCAAACATTGGAATTCCTACCTTATCCTTTTAATCTTTTGAATTCCTACCTTATCGTTTCAAACACTGGAATTCCTATCTTGTCCTTTTAAACATTTGAATTCTCACCTTATCCTTTTCAAACATTGTAATTCTCACCCTATCCTTTTAAACACTGAAATTTCTACCGGATCCTTTTAAACACTGGAATTCCTTCCTTATCTTTTCAAACATTGGAATTCCTACCTTATCCTATTAAAGGTTGGAATTTTCACCTTATCCTTTTAAACATTGGAATTCTGACCCTATCCTTTTAAACACTGAAATTCTCACCTTATCCTTTTAAATACTGGACTTCTTACCTTATCCTTTTAAACATTTTAATTCTCAGCTTATGCTTTCAAAGTTTCGAATTCCTACCTTATCGTTTTAAACATTGGAATTCCTACTTTATCCTTTTAATGATTGGCATACTTAATTGATCCTTTTAAACATTGAAATTCTCACCTTATCCTTTTAAGCATTGAAATTGTCACCTTATCCTTTTAACCTTTGGAATTCTTACCTTATCCTTTCAAACTTTGAAATTCTCACCTTATGTTTTTAAACATTGGAATTCGTACCCTATCCTTTAAAACTTTCCATTTCCTACCTTATCCTTTTAAAGATTGGAATTCCTTCCTTATCCTTTTAAACATTGGAATTCCTGCCTCATCCTGTCTAACATTGGAATTCTCACGTTATCGTTTTAAAGATTGGTATTCCTACCCTATCCTTTTAAATATTAGAATTCTCACCTCGTCCTTTCTAAGACTGGAATTCTTACCTTATCGTTCAAAATATTGGAATTCTCACCTTATCCTTTCAAACATTGGAATTCCTACTCTATCCTTTTAAACATTGGAATTCTCACCCTATCCTTTTAAACATTGAAATTCCTACCTTATCCTTTTAAACAATAGAATTCCTACCTTATTCTTTGAAACTTTGGAATTCCCACCTTATCCTTTTAAACATTGGAATTGTTACCTGATTCTGTTAAACATTGAAATTCTCACCTAATCCCCTTCAACATTGGAATTCTCACCATATCCTTTTAAACATTGGAATTTCTACCTTATCCTTTAAAAATTGCAAATGTCAACTTATGGCTTTAAACATTGGAATTGCCACCTTATCCTTTTAGACTTTTCAATTCTCACCTTATCCTTTCGTACTTTGCAACTCCTACCTGATCCTTTTAAACATTGCAATTCTTACCTTATCCTTTGAACCATTAAAATTCCTACCTTATCAATTTAAACATTGGAATTCCTACCTTTTCCTTTTAAATATTGGAATTCCTACCCTATCCTTTTAAACATTGGAATTCCCACGCTATCCTTTTCAACATATGACTTCCTACCTATCGTTTTAAACATTAGAATTGTTACCGTATCCTTTTAGACATTGGAATTCCTACCTTATCTTTCAAAACATTGGAATTGCTACCCTATCCTTTTAAACATTGGAATTCCTACCCTATCGTTTTAAACACTGGAATTGCCACCTTATCCTTTCAAACTTTGGAATTTCTACGCTATCCTTTTAAACATTGGAATTCTTACCTTATCCTTTCAAACAGTGGAATTCCTACCTTATGCTTTTAAACATTGCAATTTTCACCTTATTTTTTGAAACACTGGAATTCCTACCTTATCCTTTTAAACATTTCAATTCTCACCTTATCCTTTTAAACACTTTAATTCTTAGATTATCCTTTCAAACGTTGAAATTTCTACCTTATCCTTTTAGACTTTTCAATTCTAACCTCATCCTTTCGTACATTGCAAGTCCTACCTTATCCTTTTAAACATTGGAATTCCTACCTTATCCTTTTAAACATTGGAATTCCTACCTAATCCTTTTAAACATTGGAATTCCTACCTTATCCTTTTAAACATTGGAATTCCTACCTTATCCTTTTAAACATTGGAATTCCTACCTTATCCTTTTAAACATTGGAATTCCTACCTAATCCTTTTAAACATTGGAATTCCTACCTAATCCTTTTAAACATTGGAATTCCTACCTTATCCTTTTAAACATTGGAATTCCTACTTAATCCTTTTAAGCATTGGAAATCCTACCTTATCCTTTTAAACGTTGGAATTCCTACCTAATCCTTTTAAACATTGGAATTCCTACCTTATCCTTTTAAACATTGGAATTCCTACCTTATCCTTTTAAACACTGGAATTCCTACCTAATCCTTTTAAACACTGGAATTCCTACCTTATCCTTTTAAACATTGGAATTCCTACCTTATCCTTTTAGACATTGGAATTCCTACCTAATCCTTTTAAACATTGGAATTGCTACCTTATCTTTTTAAACATTGGAATTTCTACCTAATCCTTTTAAACATTGGAATTCGTACCGTATCCTTTTAAACATTGGAATGCGTACCTTATCCTTTTAAACATTGGAATTCCTACCTTATCCTTTTAAACATTGGAATTCCTACCTTATCCTTTTAAACATTGGAATTCCTACCTAATCCTTGTAAACATTGGAATTCCTACCTTATCCTTTCAACCATAAAAATTCCTACCTTATCCTTTTAAACACTGGAATTTCTACCCTATCCTTTTAAACATTGAGATTTCTACCTGATGCTTTTAAACACTGGAATTCCTTCCTTATCTTTTCAAACATTGGAATTTTTACCTTATCCTTTTAAAGATTAATATTTTGACCTGATCGTTTTAAACATTGGACTTCTTACCCTCTCCTTTTAAACACTGGAATTCTCACCTTATCTTTTAAACACTGGAATTCTTACCTCATCCTTTTAAACATTGGAATTTTCAGCTTATCCTTTCAAAGTTTGGAATTCCTACGTTATCGTTTTAAACATTGCAGTTCCTACCTTATCCTTTTAAACATTGGAATTCTCACCTGATCCTTTTCAAGATTGAAATTCTCACCTTATCCTTTTAAACATTGGAATTCTCACCTGATCCTTTTAAAGATTGAAATTCTCACCTTATCGTTTTAAACATTGAAATTCTCACCTTATGCTTTTAAACATTCGAATTTCTACCTTCTCCATTTAACCACTGGAAATGTTACCTTAGGCTTTCAAACTTTGAATTTCTTACCTCATCCTTTTAAACATTGATATTCTCACCTTACAAACACTGCAATTCGTACCCTATCCTTTAAAACTTTGCAATTCCTACCTTATCCTTTTAAAGATTGGAATTCCTACCTTATCCTTTAAAACATTGGAATTCCTACTTTATCCTTTGTAACATTGGAATTCTCACCTTATCCATTTAAAGATTTGTATTCCTACCGTATCCCACGAGGAGCCGCAAGGGGTGATTTTTTTGCGCGGCATCTGGCGGCACATCAAAGAATTTGGAATTGAAGGGCAAATTCCTAGAATACCTTCGCCTATTAAGCCAGAGAGAAGGTGTTAAAAAACCTCGGGATCCTAAATCATATGTCAATCAAAATATCACTTGTAGCTTTTACTAATGAGGAGCTATCACGCCGTGAAGCTAAATTAGACATATCGAAACATCACATCACATCACATGCATCATATGGTCACGTTTTCACAAAAAGCAAAGCGGTATATTATAAAAGGGCCCTCAAATCTCGGCGAATCGATGCTGGTTTTAAGTCCAGTACATAGGGATAAGCATTTTCTGGTTAAGAGAAAGGAACTATAGCTGCTTTTCCGGAAACGTTTTTTTTTCATTCGGGCTAGCTAGAAAACTTTAGTCTATTTTGTTCCTGGACATCTTTAAAGCGCATTTTATTAAGATACGTGTTCCCGCTTTATCAGCCCTTTCATATTCTATTCCATCATGTATTCTGTAAATGTATTAGTATGTGAAATAAAAGATTTGTAAAAGCTACAACTCTGGCTACAACCGGAAATACGTTTGCGTTCGCGATTCAAGTTAATTGTTCCTTTAATGACAGTGAAATTTAATTTTTAACTCGCCGTATCTCGGCTTAACAAAAGGAAATTGTCATTTTCGATCTTCCATTTTTAAAGGCCAGTTTGCTCTTTAACAATGCCGTCTTTAAAAACAAAGTGTTCTACCTGTTTTCGTGAATTCCCAACGCAAAGATCGTTGAAGAAACATTGTGAAAGGAAGGGGCATAATTTCCAGGAGAGAGACATTGAATTTTTTAATCATGGTGAGACCGAGCCTGTGTGTTTGCCTTTACCGAGAAAAGTGCCAGCGTCTGATGAGGCCGCCTACAAACAGTTCTTGAACGGCGTTGTAGAACTGATAAATTCCTTTTTAAAGCCAGATGTAAAAAGTAAGTGGATAAAAATAGACCTCATCATGGTACCGATAGCACATTTTGAAAACCTTCTTTTTGATCTGGGATTGTCAAAGCCATTTTCGGTAAGAGAGGCACGGCATCCACCGCCACTTAAACAGGATTCTTCAACTTGTTTTTGGTACAATGTTTTTGATGCATCTTCCCTCAACAATATTTTCGCAACGACTTCAGTGCCGCTAAAGTGGAAAGCCTATTTCCGAAACAACGAGGAGGTACGTGCTCCACTTACAGCCGTGGAGCTCTCTGCAAAAGACAAGGTGGCTTTAGCCCGGCAACGCGCGGGTACTCGTTGGGGAGCAGCAAAAGCTACGTCCGAGAAACCAACAGCAAGACGCTCATTAAAATGCGAAGAAGGAGAATGGCCCCGCACCCGCGAATTTCAGCTGCAGTGGTGGCCGAAAGTTTATGCTCATGCAAACTGTGGACATGTCAAGCTAAGGTTTTTCGTGGAACATGTGTCACTTTCCAATTGAAAACCACCCTTCGGAGTAAATACTTTTGTCTATTTAATGCAAGTTAATGTTATTTTTCTTCATGTTAATAACCTCGGTGCAAGAAGACTTTTATATCCGGTAACTTGACAACATTTTATTGTTACCTTTTTTGAATGGATATAAGAAGAACTGGAACACGTTAGTAAAATGTGTTGTAAATAGTATTTGTTCTTGTTTTGATCATGTTATATGAACGGATTGCTCTAAAAACTCACAATATTTAATCTGTTTTGATGCATTTGAAAGCTAACTGAAATGTACATAGATTTTAAATATTAAGTATCTCGCATTAAAAAAACCTGTCACCCTTAATACAATTTGTAAGAAAACCAAAATAGAACGACGCATTTGAGAGGTTTTTCTATAATAAAACTGTAACTAAACTTTGCTTTTAGAGTGTACAATGAAACTGATACCAGACGGTAAAAGCCTAACTGCAGCGAAATACCCGCCACGCGGGCAAAAATAACTTCCAAAACCAAATTGGTTTGGATTTCCAGCCGGTACTGTCAGTACTGTTTCTCTTTGTGCATTGTTACTCTGTTAAACATTCCTTTAGCTTTTCAATTGAAGGCCGACTTTGTGGAGGCTGGATAAGAGTGTCTCCCACAATTGGAGGGAAATTAAATTTCAAAAGCCTATACACTGACTTGATCATAAAGCAAAAAGCAAAAATGTCAGTTTTAACAGATGGTTTGCATGTTCCGTCGATCAACTCTGGGGCAATGTAGCTGTTCTTGTAGTTTCCTCGCACACAGACTGGTTTCGCAGTAGGTTTCTTCGCTTTTACTGCCAAAACACTTTTCCCGAAGTCGATGATTACAGGTCTTGGGCGCGGAATACTTTCACTCGTCTCAAGGACTACATTGTTGCTCTTCAGGTCATTGTGTATGTAGCCGCATTGGTGAATGTGTTTCAGGGCATCTGCAACCTCACAAAATATTTTCTGCCAGTCCTTTTTCGCTATCTTCTTCTCCTTTGCAGCTTTGATTAGGGTAAGGCTGTTATCCCCGCTTCCATGAAACTTTAGTACGATGCTGACTGGCTGTTGTTGCAGGACCACCCCGAACAAAAGAGGTATTCCAGGATGGTCACCTAGCTGCTGTATAACTCTAGCCTCGTGGGTAGCCTCTTTCCTACGCCTTTCGAAGCCTCTGTCCGTGGAGGAACTGGACGCGCCCTTGTATTCTTTAACGACAACTTCGATATCACGGTATTTTGCGAGGAAGCACGTGCCGAAAGTACCGCTTCCAATGGGCTTTGATCCCATCACTCGCCTTAAATTCGATGGGCTGATTTCTTTGAGCGTACTGCTTCTTGACTGAGCAATGTTCTGAGCAACTCCAGCTGTCTGCGTTGTAGGTTTCAAACGTTTGTTGGTTCGGCTTTCCTCCGCATTTCGATTGAGAGCGGCAGAAACCAGTCGTTTTCCTCTTGAGAAATCTCTCTTTCTGGCATCCTGACCCTCTGCGCTGTTCTGCTTACTGGCGTTTTGCGGCTTCTGCTCCTGCCTTCCTTCATTTCCAGCAACGCCAGCTTTCTTTCTTTCCTTTCGGCGTTTCTTCTGAAGTTTTCTTAAATTTTTGTAGTGACTGTTACGCTTCTTCCTGGTCTCACTATCTTCGTTCTTCGCTGATTCTCGCCGGCGTCGCTTTCTATCTTTCTTTGAGTCATTCATTGAAGCTCAAGTCTTGGTTTTGAACCCGATCAAAGTGGCAATTACGTGCTAAACTTTGGAATTGTAGTGGAATTTTTACTGCATCTCAATTTCTATTGTGTACGAATTCGCATAACAAAGGTCACTGTAAGATGTCGCTCTGTGATTGTTCTGAGTGTGGGGCTTTGTTTGACTAATTGATCAATATCAAACGTTCTCGAGCGGAATCTCGCAAGTTTTAATGCTAAGCACTTCATATCCCCTTTTTGACGGGTAAGGGTCAAGTCTCCATTATTTTCTCGTCAATACCCTTATCCTCCCATTTTGAACCTAATCATAAATTCCGGCACATGAAAACTTTGTATGAGTTAGTTATGTTGGACAGATTTTATTTAGGTCGACCCGCATCTCAGTTGGCCATCGCTTTATAAATCTGGTGGCTCTTAAAAGAGCCGTTGGTTTTGTTACCCGTAGAGTACAATGTCAAACTTTAATTCCTACGTCCGACACTACAGGGTTTCCTTGCGGGAGTGCAATGCAAGGCTTCCCCCTTCTACCTCCAGTTCCTTCGTTGCTGTTGTCTTTCCGCATAAAAGGTAGGAATTCTTCATAAACCTGAGTGGCCAAATGGTAATTTGCACCTTGCAGGAAAACTTGAGGCAACCTTTAAACAAAACAAGAAAGTTAACACTCGTGGAAAATTAACCTTCAGAGCCTGGGCACAAGTAGAGAGACCGCTGCTCATGAGTCGCGCTAAGTTTTGAAGTTTTGCTGAGTCCTGAGGAGACAGATGAGACCAGTAAGACGACTGTTATCGACTAGTAGTTGACTGTGATACGTACTAATTACATTGCACATGATTCGATCTACTGGTTTAAGAGGGTCAGTTAATGTTTTCTCAACGTAAGCGACAGCCAGGCGAGAATAACACAAACAGGTAAGGCGAGAAAATGAATGCTACTTCATCCTAATTGTTAATGCAACATAACTTAATCATAAAGCTCATTGGTGTGTCGCGAGTCATAGATACAGATACAGAGGAAAGCTTAAAAACAGGACTACAACGTTAAGAGAGATTTAAGTACAAATTAATGACACTACGATATGGTATGGGGCGGGGGCGGGAGCGGGGGCGGCGGCGGCTTGGCTGCTTTAGTTTGGGTCGTTTATTTCAAGCTTCCAGCTGCGACCGGATTTTTCTCTGAGGCACAACTATCCACTGTACTATCGCACTTCTTATCTCTTATGTTTCATTTACTATTTCTTGACCAAGGCATATATTTTGTGATTAAGTACTACTGTCTGACTAGGGGAATTTTCATTCTTAAGTAAAGTTGTTACTTCTGTTGTTGCATAATTATATAATTGGCCTAATCACTTTTGTATCCAAACATGGTCAATCCCATGCAGGTATTCTCTTGGGTACAACTGTAGAATGCATGGTGAGTTTGAAATAGTTCTTTTTATCTATAAGTACCAGGCTGTCATTAGTAGCCAGCAAAATGCTTTTAAAGCCAGCTAAGTACTGCAGCAAAATTAGCCATCTATGCTCAGTTTTAACATGGGTAAAACATAGCAAAGTTAATATAAGAGGATTTGAGTAATAAACGACCAGCTACTGTTTTCTGAGAGACCGGCTTCCTAGAGACAGTTTTATCCCGATGTTCAGAAGGATTGCAAAACACTGGAAATGCTGACAATAATAGTATTAACTAATTGCAAACTGAGGCAAATGTTGAAAGGTACTGTACATTATTTTCATTTTTTGCTTACCATAGGTTAATCCAATAGCTCTCTGTTAATCACTGCGTTTCATATCTAGGGACAATGAGACAAAAAGTAAATAATGATATTCTTAGCTTTAGAGTAACCATCAGGTATGTTCTACCCACGAGGTTACAAAGAGGAAATGGTGTGATTATTAGGGTCTTTGTGTAACCATCAGGTATGTTCTACCCACGAGGTTAAATGGTGTGGTTATAAGATCGAGTCTTTGTGTAACGATCAGGTATGTTCTACCCACGAGGTTACAAGAAGGAAATGGTGTGATTATTAGAGTCTCTGTGTAACCATCAGGTATGTTCTACCCACGCGATTACAAAGAGGAAATGGTGTGATTATTAGAGTCTCTGTGTCATCATCAGGTATGTTCTACCCACGAGGTTACAAAGAGGAAATGGTGTGATTCTTAGAGTGTCTGTGTAACTATCAGGTATGTTCTACCCACGTGGTTACAAAGAGGAAATGGTGTGATTATTAGAGTCTCTGTGTAACCATCAGGTATGTTCTACCCACGAGGTTACATAGAGGAAATGCTGTGATTATTAGAGTGTCTGTGTAACCATCAGGTATGTTCTACCCACGTGGTTACAAAGAGGAAATGATGTGATTATTAGAGTCTCTGTGTAATCATCAGGTATGTTCTACCCACGCGATTACAAAGAGGAAATGGTGTGATTATTAGAGTGTCTGTGTAACCATCAGGTATGTTCTACCCACGCGGTTACAAAGAGGAAATGGTGTGAGTATTAGAGTCTCTGTGTAACCATCAGGTATGTTCTACCCACGAGGTTACAAAGAGGAAATGCTGTGATTATTAGAGTGTCTGTGTAACCATCAGGTATGTTCTACCCACGCGGTTACAAAGAGGAAATGGTGTGATTATTAGAGTCTCTGTGTAATCATCAGGTATGTTCTACCCACGAGGTTACAAAGAGGAAATGCTGTGATTATTAGAGTCTCTGTGTAATCATCAGGTATGTTCTACCCACGCGATTACAAAGAGGAAATGGTGTGATTATTAGAGTGTCTGTGTAACCATCAGGTATGTTCTACCCACGTGGTTACAAAGAGTCAATAGAGTGGTTATAAGATTTTAGTGTGTCCTGAGGTTTTAATGCTGGTCTCTTGTGAATCATGTCAGCATATACAGCATCAGTTTCTTCCTGTAGTAGTTGGATTCTTCAAAGGTCCACATGATTCGACTAGGGGGCACTCTCTCTTCAACGATGATATCTTGACCTAGTAATATAACTCCCATCCCACAGCTTCCACCACCAGCTGTCTTACCATCAAGTCTCTGCAGAGGCATGCCTATTCGCCTATACTGCTGTGTGGAAAAGTGATTACCGGTAAGTGCCATTCTGTCAGCAACTGATGGGAACATGTCTCTCAAAAGCTTGACCAAAGTACCCACAGAGTTACAGAGATTTTCTGGTGGGGCAACTTTGAGTCCATCATCATACCATATAGCCACCATGTCAAGGTCAACACAGACAAGGCCCCAGTGATGTTTGTCTTCCATGTGTACTGGCATTAGGATAAGTTTAAGTTCATTTGGATGGTGGAGGTCCTTTTGAATGACAGTTTTGATAGGGTCCAAATCTTGATTTTCCAACCATGACAAGGCTTCAGCTGGCAAACACAGAATTGAACTAGTACTCTTTGTTTGTTTCTGACTACTGATTAATGACTTCTTCAAGCAATAATCAATAATAAAGTTGTCAATGTAACGCTCACCAACCAATGTAGAGACTGATTTGAAATCAACATTAATTCCATCAAGGGAAGTTACCACACGCAATGGGTCATGGGGACTGCTTTCAAAAAAGGTGCAGAGGTATTTGATTTCAGTTTCTCCAAGACTAAACTTGTCAGGGTTGAAATGGAGCCATGCCATTTCATCTCTAAAGTTGTGTTGCATTTTTGCAATGGAGCAGTATCTCAAAAGGATGTCAATGCCAGTAGTATCGAAGTTTCCCAGTGTACCAATTTTGACTCCACTTGGATCATCCTCATCATCTAACTGGATGGTATTTCCGTCTATCAACTGTGCAGAGCAGGTGCTAATGATCTTGTGTGCTATTGTCATTATGTGTTCAGAAGGACGACTCTTAAGTGAGTAAGGATTGTCCTCTTGAAAGTTACCAAAAATAGGCACAACTTCTGTCTCACGGATTATATTTGTAACTGGAGGCAGTTTAATCTGTGACAACTCTTGCCTTGTTGCAGTTTGTGACATGCATAACTTCAGAGGTTCTTGCACAGGTTTTAGTGATTTTGGTATGCTGACAGGGCTTTGAATTTGCTGGGTTGGTTGGGACTGCTGTTTTGCACTCACTGCAGATGGCAGTGGACAAGAATTTGCTTTGGGAGCAGGGAAAAGGCATCTTTTTTGCAGGTTTGAACTTCTGCTCTGCCTGTGACTCTTCACCTTTCTTGCCTCTCTTTGCTAAGGGGATCGAGGAGACAGTGGAGTGCAATTCAGGGTTTGGTAGTATCTATCTTCCCATTCATCATGGTTGTACTCGAAATCGGGTAAGTCCTCTTCATTAACAAAGCAGACCTTGCTTTTGTCATAGTGATAACCAAGGTAGTCTTTGCCAAATAGGTTGTCCATTAGCTTGTTAACTGTTGCTATCCAAGCTTTATCCTCAATGGACCATTCTGGCTTTGGTTTAGTAGAGGGCCAGCCACAACCACGAAAGAAGAAGCTCTTTCCTAATTGAAAGGTAATTAAAATGGATTACTAGTGTGAACATGCAAGAGGTTAATTTGCAAGTAGAGTATCGTACATAAAATCGTAGGTTTGCTTTTTATAATAATATTAGAATGAAAATTTTACATGTTAATTATTGTATTGCAAAGTATTATATATACATCACCTCTGTATTTTGTTTTTAAATTTAGAACATTATTCTGGCTTTGTAAATTCACCTGATGAACCAGAGCACTTTTTTGCCTGCTGAAAGCATAGTCGGAGATACAACAGCTTTGTTGAATAGTGATGGAGGAACATCTGCTCAACTAAAATATTGAAAGAAATATAGAGGTTATTATAGAATTTGTATTGTATTGTATGTAGTAATGTTATGAAGGTAGAATAATTTTTGAATGGTGCTGTTTTTGTCTTCAAAGATCTGTTTTATTCAGGAAAAGGTTATTTACACTGTATTTATTACTAGTAATTAAAATGGTTTATATATAGAATATGCAGTTTGTTCAAACAGAACTATGATTTACCAATCTTTTGTTGGCATTAACTCAGCAGTCAGTATTTAACAAATGTACGGGTAATAAAATCGCAGAGATATTGTAGCAATATTACAGGTGTGCTTGGAAAAGGTCTGAGAGACTTCCTGTTAAGTAATTCGGCTCTATTCAAATCCATATAGTGACTTAAGGCCATATTCCACATGCTCCAAGTTTGTTTTATAGACTTCTAAATCCACTCACTTGATGACTCAGATGCCGTTGAATCATGATTTGTGCAATGAGCATACAGCTGCCTGTGAACTTTGTGTGCTGCTTCAAAACCTTGGTTTGAGTATCGTGCCATTGACTTGAAGCGACGCATGAGCATTGGACTGTGTTCAATGGTCATATGCCCATAGTCACCTGTACCAAGTCCTAGGCCAAATAGTTCACGACAAAGAAATCCCCACTCTTTGCACTGTTTGGGATGAAATAAAAGCACTCAGGTGTTAAACATTACAGGCATTTAAGTCAAGTTACATAATACTATAAATTATAAATTACTATAAATTCAATAGTGACTAAGTTGTTACCTGGATATCATATTTATCAATTTCATAATCTTCATCATCCTTAAACACTCTGTGGCGTATAACTGAAGCAATATCTTTCCACTGAGAGAACACCTGAAGTGCACAATAACAAAATCAACATTTTTATAACTAAATTAAGATTGCTTCATATCATTGCTGCAGGCCGATAATACTATATGGATGTTACCAATATACTAGGCCACATTCATGTGAACTACTAAATTAAATAGATTATAATTTATAGTGAACTGTTTCAAACCTCTTTGTATCTTAAAATTTCCAGTTCTGCAGCGTATTGGCGCAATGCAAGTGCGTTGTCAGCTTGTTCAGCGTTAGTGTACTTGTCCTCTAGGTCTTTAGAGCATTGTTCCCAGAATTTCTTTTTTTTTTATTCTTCAAGATCTATAGAAAAATATTCTTCAAGATCTATAGAAAAAAACTAACATTAATTTACCAAAAGGTAAATGAGGCAGACTGAAAATAACAAAGCACTAAATTTCTTTCATCATAAGCTATGCAGCTGTAGGCCAGATAGCTGATGACTTTTGGGCCAGGTTGTTTGAAGCCAGGTTAAGATAACTCGGGGTTACTGCAAAATTTGAATATTAGAGTTTAATACTCTTTGCCTACAATTGATGATTGGATACTCTAAAAAGAATAAAGAAATTTACCCGAGAGAGCGCTTTTGATAAAAAGATAAAGAAACCTACTGTAGTTTAATGCTAACCAGAATGCAGACAACTGGGCCTTGAATGGAAAATCATTTCTAACATGGCTTTTTTTTAATTAAACTGGAATGTTGAAAGTGTATACAGGTCGTAATGCCAGATTCAGCTAAATATTGTGCTTTCTATTTTGCCAATTGCAGGGTAAATATATGAAGTCTTTCCCCACCTGTGCCAGCAATAGCAACAGTTTCCAAGCCCTCTGCTCCATTGTCCCGTTGAAATTCACCACTCTCAAGTAGGTTTCTGTAATACTAATAGCAAGAAACAGTTAACATTAAAAGACTGATTGTCAGTGTATTGTAGCTGTAACTAATCTGGGACAACATTCTATGACTTACTTTCATTATTATTGCCTTAATGAAGGTCATACTTCACTATTTAGTTGTACTCTAATATTTCCTGATTGTGGTGATTATATAATATACATGTGAACATGAAAAGTGCCCCTCATTGACAATATTCAGTGTATAAGATAATATATATCACAGTAGAATGAAGTTAAACAAACCTCTGTTCTTTCTTCACAGTAAGATATTTTAGCAAGAACAGAATCCTCAGCAGCTTCCTTGTCTGGAAAAAGATTCATGACCTTTTGAACTGGCAAGGAAGAATCCACTATGTCTTCATAGTTGTTCAAGAAAGCCTGTTCAGTGTTGCCTGCAAATAAAATTAGGTAAAAATCCATTAGTCTGTAAAGTCACATTAATTCTTGTTATAGCATTACTGTTGAAGTTAAATATTTATAGCATAAATAAGGAAGACTAAACAGCCGTCTGTATATAATTATGTAACTGTAACTCTACAGTATATACTTTATTGAAACCTGTATGAGTGGACACCCAATTGTGACTCTAATGCTACTGGCTGCCTTATGGATGTTTCTGCTAATAATAAAGATTTGGTTTAAAGAAAATATGGGGAAGTATGCTGGAACTTACTGGCACTTGCATCTGTTTACTGATTATGCAGGGTTCTTTGTTATAATTCTACCCCCCACTGTAGGCCACATGTCTTTCCTATACCTTGGGTACTTTAAGTCCTTTTTTACTAAAAACCCAACAGCAACAATTTATTCTTTTCCGAATTCTTTCCTTCATATTTTGTGTTATGCACATTTTGTGTTATGCACATATGTTGCGCACTTCTTTTTTTTTTTTACATTTGTATTGCATTTTGGCCATTCAGGCCCTGTGTTAAAAACCATGATCAGAACATTCAAGTGAATAAGGACTCAGCCCATGTCACAAATGATTTGAATTGTAAAAATAAAAAGTAATTATTATCGATAATGAAAAAGATGCATCATAACATTATGCCACATGTTAAACTTAAAAAATACATCACTCAGGTACCTGAAAATGATCTAACTTTGATGTTGTGTTTGTCTACATCTGTTTGTTGGCCTTCCTTCAGCTTTACAACGATGCGATCTTTAACCATTGTTTCTGGCCCATATTCGGACAACACGAGGTTGCATTCCTTTAGTGATCCACATCTGTGTGCAGTGAGGCCCAGGGATGCAAGAAGTTGCTCTGTGTTTCTAAGCTCACAGTGGAGGGCACAGAGATTAACATCAGAAACTTCAACATCGAAGAAGATTAACAGATCATCTCTCACACCCGTCCACCTACATTGACAAGGTGATAAAAATTAATAATGATACCTGTTGTATTAGTATGCTAAATAATATATAATAATTGTTGATATAATTAAAATCAGCCTCACTTACCTCGTTTTCAAGTTTAAAATTCCAAGTAATATCTTATCTGAAGCAAGGTTAGTGAGGCTGATTTAAATAGCAAAAGAAGAATATCAAAGTAATGCCCATTTTTGCATGGAGTCTATTGTGAAAGAAAAAAGTGTTATATATACTTTATTAAAATCCAAAATCCATACAAAATAGTTTATTTGATTATAATATTTATATCAAGTCATATCTTACTTTCCAATGTTCCCCTTGGCCTTTAAAAAGCACTCAGCACACGTTTCATTTGCAGGAACCCCCTTGCAGTTGCAACCCTGACAAAAACAATCAGATTGTATTATTATATTATCGTTATATGGTATGTATCATTATTCTCAGCCTATTACTACGACTGACTTTGTTTTAGTTCTGTCCTAACAAAGTGAAACACACCTTTGTTATCCATATTCAACCATGCCCAGCTTGTACTTAAGAAAATAATATTATTATTTATATTTAAAATTATTTGTATAATCCCCAAGCATCATACCCCCTTTATGCCATTAGACAGAAAGGGAAAATAAAGACAAATTAATCATAAAAGGTAAAAATAAACCATTGCAAATACAGCTGTTGGTTATTCTTGAATTTCTTTACTACTAAACTCACCCGGATTGCTGTACAAAAAAGGCAGGCTTCTACTCCTTTTCCATGCCCGCCCAACTTGACTTCCTCACCAGTTTTTCTTTGTGTGCAGAGCAAAAGAGCTTTGTAGTCAGCTGTAACTGTTGTTAAAAGAGCAGTCCCTTATCATATGATACTAAAACAAGCCATTTACAGATTAGATGAAGGTAACTGCATGAGTTACACTGTCTTAAGAGCATCATGATGAAAAGTCTTAAATATCATCAGTCATGCAGTTGAAGCTTTGTTGACTAACTGTGATGAAAACAATCTTTACAGTAGTAAAAGGGTAAAACAGGTTGAACATAAGTACTAAAAGCCATATTATTTAAATACACATATTTTACGCAGGACCCATGAATTACAATCATAAAGTATTTATTTTCTAGAAAGGTAATTAAATGAAAATGAAGTAATAATTAGAACTGTTGCTCCATGAGTCCTTAATTTTGGTAGCTAGTGAAAACCCGTAGAGTGTGGTTTCTATTGTACCACATATGGATGTTGATATTAACAGGAATATTCCATTACAACTCTCTTGAGGAAATCTGGTGACAGAGATAGTGGTGAAATAGAATAAGAGGATACACACCCGTAAATTTAATTTTGTAGTGCTTGCCATCAACTGTTAGGCCATGTTTTTCAATGTGCTTTTTTTGTGCAGTGAGGTCTCTCAGTAGCAATTCCAGGTTTCTCCTGAGGAAATGGTGACAAATTATTCCTTGCAGAACTCCTTAACTGTTATATATAATCATGATAGTTTAGAGGTACTGAACACTTGGATCCAACTATGCTTTCAATGTTTTTTTTTTTTCTTGTGACGTTCATCACAAAAAATCCCCCAACTTTGATTCATTCTTAATTATTTTAAAAATGTTAACAATGATTTTTAAAATTAATATTAAAAATGATTCATAGTCAGGGTTATTATTTAGTCAGGGAAAATAAAAAGGAAGACAAAAATTTATTAATATTATCGCTGAGTGCATAATGGAATCTGGGCTTTTCAGACTGATTGATATACATTGTAACTGACAACAATAGTATTAATTGAATTTCTTAATAAATAAGTAAAAGAAAATAAGACTTTTGCACAAATTAATTCTATAAAGATACTGAAACTACCCATGACTAATAAAAAGGAACACAGCAATGGCAGGAATAATTTTTATCTCTGCATTATTGTTATTGTTGTTATTGTTATTATTATTATTATTATTCCTGTAAGAAAACTGCAGGGTAATGTATCATCAATAATTTAATTATGACCTATTTTTTAACTGCCATATTTTTCCTTTGTAAATGCTATATTTTATAGACACAGACCTTGTTTCTGTACAGTTGGCTATTGCGAGAGGATAGACTGCTTTGCAGCTTTGGCTTGATGTGAAAGGGGTGTCAATTGGCGTAAGACCAGCCAATACTTGAGATTTTCCTGAAACAAAGTTAATGTTGAAGTTCCCTTAATCAGGTAATTTAATTATACAATTTGTCAAATATTACACAAATGCACATACCCAAAAATAAAACCAAAACAAAAAATAGTGAAGGAAGGACCCACCTTACTCCAATGAAATCAAATTAACAGAGGTGTTGAAAATTTAGGCTACTGATAATTACCCCAAAATGGTCTGCCATCAAGCTTGAGATTGGTATCCACCTCATCATTGTCTAAACCATGCAGCCGCTGCTCTCGAATCATCCATGCCAGAACGTTCTTCAGGTCAACCTGTCTTCCTTTTAAAGGTTTAGGGGTTTCGCAAAGACCGAGGGTTTTCTTCACTATGGTGAATATCATTCTGCGAACTGCCTTGATTTGATTCTTGTTGAGCAAAATGTTAGCATCATTATCTTTCTGTCAATAAAACATACAATTTGTTTATTGTCTCACCCAAAAAGTTTTTGTTGTTTTAGAATCATCCTTTAAAAAATGCTGTTGGGGAGCAGTTAGATGGGGGAGGGGGTGGGGGGGGGGGGAGGAACACTTTATTCAATAAAGTACATATATTTATGTATGCAATGATCAATGATGTAGGTATGTACACATGTGCGAAAAGACTTGAAGTAACAATAACATTATAATCATTATAATGATTAACTTAAACTAAAAATATATATCTGTGTGAATTTCTTACAAGGTGCCTGTACTGAGTCCCTAGACAGCCAAGTCCAAGGAGCAACTAATCACCCTTCCCACCCATGAAGCTTATGACTAGTCAATAACTTCCCCCAAGCTCTGTTAGTAGTGTTATGATTATAAGTCACAGCATTAATTTGGCTGCACTGCTTTCTGACTTGAAACTATAATCAAAGTGACAAAATCTCCCCTCCCTACCCCCCTGGTTTTGACACAAAACAAGAAAGCCACCCAGCCACAGATAAGTCTGGACCTGGGCTCCCTGCTGACGCCTAGAAAGGTGCCATGCTCCCTGGCTTGAGGGAAAGCCAAGCGGGTCCACCTTTTAGCAAAATTACTCAGATATACATGTAACTATAATTACCTCATAACTAAAAATAGAATAAGGTATAACTAATCTTCAGTATATTCAGCGAAATCCATCCCACCCTTATTAAAATGCCGGTAATAATACCTTATCACTGGAATCCTTTGGGAATGGTTATAACACAGAGTCATTAAGTCTATTCCAAACATTTTATATCTGATCCAGCCCCCACCCCATCCCCCTTATAAATTACAAAGAATAGATTTGGTAGCAAAATAATCAATTCACTCTAGCTTACCCCTGTTCTTCCCAGTTTCGTCAGATTTATCATTGTCTGCCATCCTTCATCCGGAACTTTGGCTTCAAGTTTGAAATAAAGAAGCACCCAGTCAGGGACACGGAATTGTTGCATGTATTGCTGCAAAACATCAGGGACAAGCGTTTGGAGCCCTCTCTTCACTCCTTTTTTCACGGTTACAGAGGTAACAATCTCAGAAATTATGTCACGAGCTTCACTTGGCTGTTGTTGGGGATCGTGGGTGCACAGGTGACCAAGAACGGATGCCACGGAAGCTTTGTGCCTACTACAGACATCTTCCATCGAACGAAGAACTTTTCCCGCGCTTTTTTTGCTAAGCCTTGTTTTCTTTTGTTTTGGTGGCGCAGCCGATTTTTCGTCCGTAGAAAGGTTGAATGCAGGACTCTTGTCGGCAATAATACTTTGGAGATCCCTGATCTTCCCCTTTGCTTCCTCAAGTTCCTTTTGAAGGGCTGTAACAGTGGAACTCGTGCCATTTCTTGGGAGGCCAGTGATGGCACAGTGATCGTTGATGGTAGCAGCAATTCTTTTAAACGAGTCGCTTGATAAGTAGCTCTGGTCGTTTAACTCACGTTGGCGAAGAAGTGCGCCGCAAAGGCCTAAAGTGGAAGCCACAACAACGCTACATTTTTGATACTTGACTCCAAACAAGTTCGGGTCAAGAGCATTTCCACTCTCGTCGCGGAGTTCGCGGAATGGCACTTTGTGTATTTCGTCCGGAAATCGTCGGAAGAAAACATTGTCGCTGAATTTGCGAACTTCTGAACCGCAGATATCAGAATTCAGGACGTACCAGCCCTTTTGAGGATCAAGACACGTACTGTATACTTGAAGAAGCATTTTGATCGCGACTGCATTGATGCCGCGTAAATTTTAAAACTAGCGCGCTTAGTTGAGTTTTGGTTAATATCGGTCTACAGATTAACTATATTAACTGTTTGCAGTCGAGTTTTTTAGTTCTTTATTAATAGGAATATTATATAAAGATTTTTTTTCTAAACTCATTCGATGCTTGTTTTATTTATATCTTTCTGCTTCAAAAAAAAAACAAAAAGAAAAACAAATATAAAAAATAAAATAAACATTCAGTGCAACATTTGAGGATCTTTAATAGTTCCGCTTAGTGTACCATTGTGTGGTTAGAGTGTTTCCGTCAGAGACCCAGCACCCGTACCCCTTCGACGTTGGGCCGAGGACAATGAGGGAGGAAGGGAAAAGGACCTTCATGCTCCGTGGGAAACTGTGAGTGATCGCGGAAAGCCAATTTTGGTCGGAGGAAATTACCTCCGACACTTTTGGTCCGGGGACGTGAACACAGGCCAAGAGATTCTCAAAGGTTCCAGTATATCGTATTTATTAACTACTAGAATAAAATTATTACCCGAGTAGCCACGGGAGAGTCATTTTTCTTTGCTGATGGACTGACTGGTGCCTGGTGGACTTTGTCCTGACTTCCTGAACCGCATACTCCGCGAGAAACGCTTATCTTTACAAGTCCGGGAAGAAAGCGATTTACCAGTTTGATTTTAAGATGAATGTACTCCACAAAAGCAAAATGAAATGTTTTTATCTCGATGTTGTTTTATTCATTCGTCCGTGGAGTAAATTCATGCAGGCCTCATCAGTGGCGCTATCCATTTGACTAGAATTTCAGGGAATTTCAAAATAACACGAATGAACCGGAATTCTCTGGGGACGATTTTTGTAACCAGTTTAGTTTCTATTCAGCGGCCTCTTTGCTTTTATTTAAAATGTTCGAGTCTGGTATAAACGTGTAAGGTTGGCATATTAACGCGCACTGTCACTGAATGAAAACAACATGTCACGATCACGTAGTTTGAAACCAGACGCGCACAACATACCACTGTTATGCTAAGCAATTATCCTGCTGGGTGTTAATTTTCTTGTGACAGTCTTCGCACTGAAGGTGTAGGTGGTTAACCAAGCGGTCTTTTTGATCATCGGAACGACCTGTCAACTTTGATTACTTTATCCAATTAACTTATGGGACAGAAATTTTGCTCCTTGCGGCTCCTCGTGTTTAAACATTAGATTTCTCGCCTAGTCCTTTCTAAGACTGGAATGCTTACCTTATGGTTTTAAATATTTAAATTCTCACCTTACCCTTTCAAACATTGGAATTCCTACGTTATGCTTTTAAACATTGGAATTCTCACCCTATTGTCTTAATCGATGGAATTCCTACCTTATCCTTTTAAACATTATTATTCTTACGTTATCCTTTTAAACATTGAAATCCTCACCTTATGCTTTCAAATAGTGAAATTCGTTCGTTATCGTTTTAAACATTGTTTTCTCACCTTATCCTTTAAAACACTCGAATTGTAACCGTATCCTTTTAAACACTGGAATTCCTATTCTATATATTTAAACATTGGAATTTCTACCTTATGTTTTCAAACATTGTAATTCCTACCTTATCTTTTTAAACCTTGAAATTCCTACCTTATCCTTTTAGACACTGGAATTCCTACCCTATCTATTTAAACAGTGGAATTTCTACCTTATCCTTTTAAACATTGGAATTCCTACCTTATCCTTTTAAACATTAGAATTCCTACCTTATCTTTTGAAACATTAGACTTCTTACCTTTTCGTTTGAAATATTGGAATTCCTTCCTTTTCCTTTCAACCATTGGACTTCCTATCTTATCATTTTAAAGTTTGGAATTCCTACCTTAGCCTTTTAAACATTGAAATTCTCTCTTTATCCTTTTGAACATTGCAATTTCTACCTTATTTTTTTAAACATTAGACTTCCTACCTTTTCCTTTTAAACACTTTAATTCTTACCTTTTCCTTTTAAACATTGGAATTCCTACCTTTTCCTTTTAAACATTACAATTCCTACATTTTCCTTTTAAACATTACAATTCCTACCTTTTTCTTTTAAACATTGGAATTCCTACCTCATCCTTTTAAACATTGGAATTCCCAACTTTTCCTTTTAAACATTGGAATTCCTACCTCATCCTTTTAAACATTAGAAATCCTACCTCATCCTTTTAAACATTAGAATTCCTACCTTACCCTTTTAAACATTGGAATTCCTACGTTATCCTTTTAAAGATTGGAATACTCACCTTATCCTTTTAAACAATGAAATTCTCACCTTATCCTTTTAAACATTGAAATTCGTACCTTATCCTTTCAAACATTAGAATTCCAACCTTTTCCTTTGAATCATTTGAATTCCTACCTTATCCTTTTAAACACTGGAATTCTCACCTTATCCTTTTAAACACTCGAATTCTTACCTTATCCTTTTAAACATTGGAATTCTCAGCTTATCCTTTTAAAGTTTGGAATTCCTCGCTTATCGTTTTAAACATTGGAATTCCTACCTTATCCTTTTAAAGATTGGAATTCTCACCTGATTCTTTTAATCATTGAAATTCTCACCTTATCCTTTTTAACATTGAAATTCTCACCTTGTCCTTTTGAACATTAGACGTCCTACCTTTTCCTTTTAAAAATAAGAATTCCTACCTTTTCCTTTTAAACATTGGAATTCCTACCTTTTCCTTTTCAACTTTGGAATTCCTACCTTTTCCTTTTAAACATTAGAATTCCTACCTTTTCCTTTTAAACTTTGGAATTCCTACCATATCCTTTTAAACAGTGGAATTCCTGCGGTATCCTTATCAACATTGTACTTCCTACCCTATCCTTTTAAACATTTGAATTCCTACCTTATCCTTTAAAACATTGCAATTCCTACCCTATCCTTTTAAACATTGGGATTCGTTCCTTATCCTTTTAAACACTGGAATTCCTACCCTATCCTTTTAAACATTGGAATTCTCACGTTATCCTTTCAAACTTTGGAATTCCTATCTGATCCTTTTGAACATTCTAACTCCTACCTTATTTTTTTAAACATTAGACTTCTTACCTTTTCCTTTTAAACATTCGAATTTTTCCTTTATCCTTTTAAACACTGGAATTCCTACCTTTTCCTTTGAAACATTGGAATTTTCCCGTTATCCTTTTAAAGATTGAAATTTTCCCCTTATCCTTTTGAACATTGGAATTCCTACGTTATTTTTTTAAACATTAAACTTCCTACCTTATTTTTTTAAACTTTGGAAGTCCTACCTTTTCCTTTTAAACACTGGAGTTCCTACCTTATCCTTTTAAACAATGGAATTCCTACCCTATCCGTTTAACCAATGGAATTCCCACCTTATCCTTTCAATTTTTGGAATTCATACCCTTTTTTTTTAAACATTGGAATTCGTACCTTATCCTTTCAAACATTGGAATTCCTTTCTTGTCGTTTTAAACATTGGAATTCTCAGTTCATTCCTTTAAACACTGGAATTTTAACTGTATCCTTTTAAACGTGGGAATTCCCATCTTATCCTTTTAAAGATTGGAATTCCTACTTGATCCCTTTAAATCTGCAATTCCTATCGTATCCTTTTAATTATTGCAATTCCTACCTTATCCTTTTAAACACTGAAATTCCTACCCTATCCTCTTAAACATTGGAATTCCCACCTTATCCTTTCAAACTTTTGATTTCCTACCCTATCCTTTTAAACATTGGAATTCCTACCTTATCCTTTTGAACATTGGACTTCTTACCTCTTATTCTTTTAAACACTGGAATGGCCCCTTATCCTTTTGAACATTGGAATTCCTCCCTTATTTTTTGATTATTAGACTTCCTACCTTTTCCTCTTAAACTTTGGATTTCCTACCTTATCCTTTGAAACATTGGAATTCCTACCTTATCTTTTTAAACATTGGAATTCCTACCTTATCCTTTAAAACATTGGAATTCCTACCTTATCTTTTTAAACATTGGAATTCCTACTTTATCTTTTTAAACATTGGAATTCTCACGTTATCCTTTCAAACACTGGAATTCCTACTTTATCCTTTTAAACATTTGAATTTTCACCTGATCGTTTTAAATATTGTAATTCTCACCCTATGCTTTAAAAAATTTAGGATTCCCACCTTATCCTTTCAAACATTGGAGTTTCGAGCTTATCCTTTTAAAAAATTGAAATTCCTACCTTATTCTTTCAAACATTGGAATTCCTTCCTTATCTTTTTAAACATTGAAATTCCTACCTCATCCTTTTAAACATTGGAATTCTCACCTTATCCTTTGAAACATTGGAATTGCCACCTTATCCTTTTAGACTTTTTAATTCTCACCTTATCCTTTCGTACTTTGCAAGTCCTACCTTATCCATTCAAACATTGGAATTCCTACCTGATCCTTTTAAACATTGAAATTCCTACCTTATCCTTTTAGCCATTAAAATTCCTACCTTATCCTTTTAAACATTGGAAGTCCTACCTTTTCCTTTTAAACATTGGAATTCCCACCCTATCCGTTGAATTGTTGGAATTTCCACCTTATCCTTTTAAACATTGAAATTCTCACCTCATCCTCTAAACACTGGAATTTCTACTGTTCTTAACCATTGGAATTCCTACCTGATCCTTTTAAACATTGTTATTCTCTCCTTATTCTTTTAAACAGTGGAATTCTCACGTTATCTCTTTAAACATTGGAATTCCTACCTTCTCGTTTTAAACATTGGTATTCTCATCTTATGCTTTCAAAGATTAGAATTCGTACCTGATCCTTTCAATCATTGGAATTCCTACCTTATTCTTTTAAACATTGAAATTCCTACCTTTTCCTTTTAAACAGTGGTATTCTCACTTTATCGTTTTAAGTATTGAACCTTTTACCTTATCCTTTCAAACGTTTTAATTCCTACCTTATCCTTTTAAACATTGAAATTCTTACCTTTTCCTTTTAAACATTGGAATTCTCACCTGATCCTTTTAAACATTGGAATTTCTACCTTATCCTTTTAAACATTGAAATTTTTACCTTATCCTTTTAAACACTGGAATTCTTACCTTGCCCTTTTAAACATTGGATTTCTACCTTATCCTTTTAAACATTAGAATTCCTACTTTATCGTTTTAAACATTGGAATTCCAACCTTATCCTTTTAAACATTGGAATTCTTGCCTTATCCTTTTAAACATTTGAATTCTCACGTTATCGTTTCAAACATTGGAATTCCTACCTTATCTTTTTAAACATTGGAATTCGTACCTTATCCTCTCAAACACTGGAATTCCTATCTTATCCTTTTATGTATTGGATTTCATACCTTATCCTTTTGAACACTGGAATTCTTACCTTTTCCTTTTGAAGACTGAATTCTCACCTTATCCTTTCAAACATTTCAATTCCTAACTTATCCTTTCAAACATTGCAATTTCTTCCTTATCCCTTTAAACATTGGAATTCTTTCCTTATCCTTTTAAACATTGGAGTTTCTGCATTATCCTTTTAAACATTGGAATTCTCACCCTATCCTTTCATACATTGGAGTTCCTACCTTATTCTTTTAAACATTGGAATTCTTACCTTCTCCGTTTAAACATTGGAATTCTCACCTTATTCTTTCATACATTGGAATTTCTACCTTATCCTTTTAAACATTGGAATTGCTTCCTTTTCTTTTAAACATTGGAATTCTCACGTTATCCTTTCGTACTTTGCAATTGCTACCTTATCTTTTTAATCATTGAAATTCCTACCTCATTCTTTTAAACATTGGAATTCTCACCTTTTTGGCACCTTTTCCTTTCAAGCATATGAATTTGCACCCTATTCCTTCAAACATTGGAATTCACTTCTTATCTTTTCAAACATTGGAATTCGAACCTTTTTCTTACAAACATTGGAGTTCCCACCTTATCCTTTGATACACTGGAATTCGCTCTTTATCGTTTTAAACATTGGAATTCTGACTTTCTCCTTTGAAATATTGGGATTTGCATCTTATTCTTTTAAACATTGGAATTTGCACCTTATCATTTTATACACTAGAGTTCTGACCTTATCCTTTCAAAGTTTGGAATTCTTGCCTGATGAGAACCATTGAAATTCTTAACTTATCCTTATAACCATTGAAATTCTGACTTTATCCTTAGAAACATTGAAAATCTGACCTTGTTCTTTGAAACATTGAAATTCTGATCTTATTCTTAGAAACTTTGAAATTCTGATCTTATCCTTAGAAACATTGAAATTCTGGCCTTATCTTTAGAAACATTGAAACTCTGATCTTATCCTCTGAAACATTAGAATTTTGACCTTATCCTTTGAAACATTGGGATTTGCACCTTATTCTTCTAAACACTGGAATGCGCTCCTTGTCCTTTAAACATTTGAATTTGCACCTTATCCTTTGAAACATTGCAATTCACACCTTATCCTTTTTACCAATGCAATTCTGACTTTATTTTTTTTAAATATTAGAATTCAGACCTTAGCCTTACAAACATGGAATTCGGACCTTATTCTTACATACATTGGAATTCTGACGGTATTCTAAGAAAAATTGGTATTCTGATCTTACCTTTCAATTACTGGATTTTAAACCTTCTCGTTCTAAACATTGGAACTTGTACCTTATTCTTCCAAACATTGGAACTCAGATCTTATCCCTCTAAACATTGGATTTATGTCCTTATTTGTCCAAATATTGGACAATTTTTGAGGCTTTATTCATTTCTACCATAAAATGTTATGCGGATCTTCACCTTTCAAACTTTGTAAATTTACTTTTATTTTCTAAACATTGGAATACTGACGTTCTTCTTTCATACCTTGCAATTCTTACCTTTTGTTTCTGAACATTGGAATTTTGAGCTTCATTCCTCTAAGTGTTTGTTTTACGAAGTTCATCCTTCTAAGTTTTACGAAGGTCAACCTTGCTGTAGTTAATGTTTTCAATTATTTAAAGTTAGTCTTTCGAACCATAACAATCCTCAACTTGGAATTCTTTTACACAATTGAATTCTGAACTTCATTCTTCCAGTTCAGTTAGGTTATGAGTGTTTTGCTTCCACACATTTGAATTTCGAATGTCATTATTGGAAACATTAGAATTGAATGTCATCTTTCCAAAGATATTTGAATTTCGATTGTCATCACACCAGTGATTTGAATTCCGAATGGCATCACTTCAAACGTTTGAATTCCAAATGTCATTACTCCAAATATTTGAATTCCGAAAATCATTTTCAAAACATCTGAATTCCGAATGTCATCTCTCCAAACATTTGAATTTTAAATGTCATCATTCCAGACATTTGAATTCCGAATGTCATCATGCCAATCATTTGAATTCTGAATGTTATCACTGCAAACATTTGAATTCTGAATGTCATAACTTCAAAGCTTTGCATGCTGAATGCCATCACTCCAAACGTTTGAATTCTGAATGTCATCATTCCAAACATTTGATTTCTAAATGTAATTGCTCCAAACATTCAAATTCCCAAGGGCATCACTCCAAACCTTTGAGTCCCGAATGTCATCATTCCAAACATTACTGTTTCGAATGTCAGAATTGAAACGTTTGAATTTTGAATCTTATCACTCCAAACATTTAAATTCCAAATGTCATCTTTCCCAACATGAATTCCGAATGTCATCACTGTAAAGATTTGAATTCCGAATCTCACTGTTGCCAGTCAGTTATGCCCTGTTTGATCTAGTGTTCAGCCTTTCTTTCCTCAAATTAAGGCTTCAGCTCTTTGTCACTATTGTTGAACTGATCCCGGTGTTTTGGATGGGAGCCTGTTTTTTGTGCCGTTTATGACTTAGAGCTGCATGCAAAAGAATTTTAGTAAAACTAGCTTTTACAATTGACTAGGGTTGCTTACTCAGCAGGGCAAAAGTGTGGTCTCGCAGGCAATGAAAGGCCAAGGCATGTTAGCGTTTATGCCATGCTGCAGTAGCTGGCTGGTGGATAGGTCTGTTTATCTCTACCCTTTGTTGATGCCACAGGTCACCTTACTGGGGATGATCCACCAAAGACCTTCAGTTAGATCTTGTATTGCCTGCTATAAGGGTGCCCAGTTGTACCATCACCTAGGCCGAAGCCTAAGTTGCTGGTTTTGTCCCCGATGGCTTGACCCAAGAGTCAGGTTGTACCGGGGTAACATGGTTGACCGGCAGAAGGAGAGACATAACCGACTTGACCACTCCAAACATTTAAATTCCAAATGTCATCCTTCCAAACATTTGAGTTCTGAATGTTATCACTCCAAAGATTTGAATTGCTAACGTCATCATTTCAAACCTTTGAATTCCAAATAACTCCAGTCGTTTGAATTCTGAATGTCATCCCTTGAAACATTTGAAATCCGAACGTGATCCTTCCAAACCTTTGAACTCAGAATGTCATCACTCCAAACATTTAAATTCAGAATGTCATCACTCAAAACATCTGACTTCCAAATGTCATCATTCCAACCATTTGAATTCTGAATGTCATCACTACAAACTCACTCCAATTTGTGAACTTAAAATTACGTTTCTCCAAATATAAAAATTCCCCAGATCATGACTCGAAACACTAGGACTAAGAATCCCATCCATCCAAAGATTAAATTCCAAATGCTATTACCAACATTTAAATTCCAAATTCCTCCTTCCACACATTTGAATTCAGAATGTCATCATTCCAATAGTTTAAATTCCAAACGTCATTCTTCCAAACATTTGAATTCGGAATGTCATTCCTCAAAACATTTAAATTCTGAACATCCTTCCAAAAAATTGACTTGCAAATGTCATCCTTCCAAACATTTGAATTCCAAATGTCATCCTTCCAAACGTTTGAATTGAGAATGTCATTACACGAAACATTCGAATTCAGAATGTCATAACTCCAAACATTTCAATTCTGAATGCCATCACTCTTTATAACATTTGAATTCCGAATGTCATCACTCCTAACATTTGAATGCTAGATGACATCAATCCAAACATTTGAATTCCGGACATCATTTTTCCAAACAATTGAATACCACATGTCATCACTCCAAACATTGGAATTCCGCAAGTCATTCTTCCAAACAATTGAATACTAAATGTCATCACTCCAAACATTTGAATTCCGGAAGTCATCACTCCTACAATTTGAATTCTGGGTGTCATCACTCCAAACATTTGAATTGCGAATGTCATCACTCCAAACATTTGAATTCCGAATGTCATCAGTCCAAACATATGAATTCTGAATGTGTTCACTCCAAACATTTGAAACCCAAATGTCATCTCTCCAAACATTTGAATCCAAATGTCATCACTCCCGACATTTGATTCCAAAAGTCGTCACTCCTAAAATTAGAATACTGAATGTCATCACTCCAAACGCTTCAATTCTGAATGTCATCCCTTCCAATATTGGAATAATGGATGTCATCACTCCAAACATTTCAATTCTGAATGTTATCACTCTTAATATTGGAATACCGAATGTCATCACTCCATACATTTGAATTCTAAATGTTATTACGTCAAACGTTTCGATTCCGAATGTCATCACTCCAAACATTTCAATTCCGAAAGTCATCACTCCATACATTTGAATTCTGAATGTCATCACTCGTAACATTTCGATTCCAAATGTCGTCACTCCTAACATGGGAATACCGAATGTCATCACTCCAAACATTTCAATTCTGAATGTCATCACACCCTATATTGGAATACCGAATATCATCACTCCAAACATTTGAATTCCGAATGTTATCACTCGTAACATTTCGATTCCGAATGTTGTCACTCCTAACATGGGAATACCAAAAGTCATCACTCCAAACATTTCAATTCCGAATGTCATCACTCCTAATATTGGAATACCGAATGTCATCACTCCAAACATTTGAATTCCGAATGTCATCACTCCAAACGTTTAAATTCCGAATGTCATCACTCGTAACATTTCGATTCTGAATGTCGTCACTCCTAACATGGGAATACCGAATGTCATCACTCCAAACGTTTAAATTCAGAATGTCATCACTCGTAACATTTCGATTCCGAATGTCGTCACTCCTAACATGGGAATACCGAATGTCATCACTCCAAACATTTCAATTCCGAATGTCATCACTCCTAATATTGGAATACCGAATGTCATCACTCCATACATTTGAATTCCGAATGTCATAACTTCACTCAGTTCACTTCCGAATGTCATCTCTCCTAATATTGGAATATCGAATGTCATTCTTCCCTACAACTGAATACCAAATGTCATCACATTAAACATTTAAATTCGAATTGTTATCTTTTCAAACATTTCAATTCCGAATTTTATCACTTCGAAAATTTGATTTCCGATGTCATCACTCGAAACATTTCAATTCAGAATGTTTAAACTCCAAAGATTTTTATTCAGAATGGGGGAATTCCAAACATTTAAATTCAGATGTCTTAGCTCGTCACAATTGAGTTATTTCTGTGCCCTTGCAAGACAAAAATTTGCAGCTCCTTTACTTTACTTGGCTTTACTGTTTTGTAATCTAATGATGCTTTTTTTGTTTTTGTTTTTGTCTTTTTCTTTTTTGTTTACAGTTTGGAATTCTAAATTCATTTGTATCAGGTTCATAGACAAGAAAAACAGAGAAGGACATGGAAATTAAAGGCACTATAAAGTATGTATTAATTGTTCTTCTATTGTTTCACAAGTACATTTTGTATTTGTCTTAGATCCACCCAGTCTCCAAGATATCAGTCACTGACGTTGGAGGGTACTCTGCGTTTAATATCCACTCCAGGATGATCCCCGGTTCCACCTGGTCTGTACTCCACCCAATAGGGTCCCCTCCTGGTTCCCCTTAGTTCCTGGGGGATATGGGCTTTATCCACGGATACTGATGAGGACTCCTGTCCAGGGTGGCTAAGTCTGTACCACTCGATCTTGTCTCCCTCTGGAAGGGCCTCCCTCCTGGTCCTTTTACCCCTAAAGCACTTCCCTGCCACCAGTGTTTGGCCCATTAGTTTCTTGTGTGCTTTCGGTGTGGTATACGGCATAGAACCTTTATGCGAAACCATCCACTGATCAGAAGATTTTATTACTGATTTGCCTAGTCCCTGGGCCTCATTATTGCGAGCAAGTTAATAAGCACTTTTAAAACCTTTATATGATACACAGAAAGGAGCAAGGAACGATGTGATGATCCCTTCAACTGCTCAAGGCAGATTTAAATTCATCTTCAAAGTTATATAATTAATGATCTGTTAAAACCTGTTGTATGTGTCTGACGAGGGTTGAGTTTTCATCACACGTGGGCTAATTTTGGTGTGGTGAATAAAACTAGCCTGAGAAAACAGCCGACATTTGGCGACACCATCACTGTTTTCTCCCTGAAATCACGTTTGAGAAACGAGTGCAGAAAGTGTGTACTGTTTCAGGACGCGTCACTGCCCAGATCTGGGTGTTTCTGATTGGTTGAAGCAAATTTCCATGCAACACAACCATGCAATCAGAAGCATTACCCAGATCTGGGTAGTGACACATCATCAGTATGGAATTTCTGCACTTGTTTCTCAGAAGTCATCTCGCGGGCAAACCAGTGGTGGCATCGCGAAATGTCGGCTGTTTTCCCAGGCTATACTATTACTTACATTTCATGAACCTTTGGTTTCGTGTAATAAATTTTCTCTTTTCCTTTCATTGTCTGATCACTGCATCTTTTCATTGCTAATTTTTCAGGAGTGGAACATTTGGTTCTATGGTTGAGTACGGATGTGAAAAGCACATTTCTGAACACAGTCGACTGGCTGCCACAATGTGGATTGGTTTGCCTTTTGGTGTATTGCTGAAAGTCAAGTAAGTAGACTGTTATTGAATTTCTCATTTCATGATAAGGCACGAATCCAAGATAATAGTGAGCCACAGGATAGGACATTTTTGTGGTGCCTTTCATAAAAAAAAAAGCGCGAATAAATTGCAGATACAAGCAGACACTTTTACTCTCCAGGTCCCGGTTGTTCAAACATTGGATAGCGCCATCACTATCTAGTGATGTATAAGTATTAGGGAAACCATTTGCATTACCCACTGGATAAAGATTTATCCGATGGATAGGGTTATCCACCTTTTGAACAACTGAGGCCAGGTCAAAATATAAACGTTGCGGCTGTAGTATTAACTAAGAAAATATGGCATTACTTTACTTAGATGACATCATCTGCAATTGTCCTATTGAAATTTGCTGTCTTGACAACGAACCGGCCTTGTTAGGGCCTTTATCGCAGCTTTTAGTTTGTTACTTGCATAAAATATAAGATATTAGTTTGTTGTTGCCACTGAAATTTTCTTCTCTTTTTCTCCCTTTAGCACATAAAAGTAATACAGTCAAGTTAACACAGTTAAGCATTTGAGACATCGCCCATATTGGTCCTCATCAAGACACAACAGTCAGGAGCTGCTTGAAGATTTCATCAAATGCCTGCTGTTTTTACCATTGAACTCTCGTAAAATTTTGCACAAATGGATGATGTTATATACCAACAAAGGAAATAACGTAGAGTTGAATAATTCTAAACATGCTTGCTATTTACACACCAAGAGATGCCAACCACTGGATCCAAAATCTGGATACTCTCATTTGCCGTTTTCGTCTTATTTTGATGTTATCATTAGTTTTAATATTTTGCACGCCAGGGGCCCATTTCTCGAAAGACCCAGTAACTTTTCGAGTGCGACGTGATGTAATAAGAACTTAATTTGTAGTTTAATAAATATTCCAATCATGAGATTCTTGTGGTTTGTTATTGAGCAGACACAATTAATTGTCAGTAGGTCTTAGGATCATTAGTTTTGATATTTTGCCCTCCAGGGACCCATTTCTCGAAAGGCCCAGTAACTTTTCGAGTGCGACGTGATGTAATAAGATCTTAATTTGTACTTTAATAAATATTCCAATCTTGAGATTCTTGTGGTTTGTTATTGAGCAGACACAATTTATTGTCAATAGGTCTTTGTGTTGAACAATTCAGGGTAATTATAGGCTCGTAATTTAAAATTTAAAATTACTTGCCTGCCTGATTACTCCCTGAATTATACTCCATTCAGTCCTATTACCATTCCTTATGATTATGATTATTATTATCACCATAACGATAACAAAATTCTCAAATCTGATTGGCTGGGACAGTGTAATAGGACAGTACACGTCATAGCCAAGTAATTGGACAGTACGCGCCATCACCCTCGCCCATAAAAGGCTTTTTTTTAGTGCTGCAAAAAGGACTCGGAATTTCACGTGTTTTGATTTAAAAAAGCCTAAAATATTACAAATTTTTGCTATAGTCATGATTAATTGGTAACAGAACTTCGTGTTGTCCAATTCAGTCTGTAATCATTCTTGTGATTAAACAACTCGGATTCCGGCTACGCGGTTGTCCGGTTGTCCGAGTTTGTTAAACACTTGACTGTATGATTACAGACCGAATTGAACTCAGTCCTGTTACCATTATTTATTAATATCATTTATATTTTTGCATTGTTTGACTTCAGGGACCCATTTCTCAAAAGTCCTGATTACTTTTTGGGCCTGAAAAGCTGTTTTATGTTTGTCGTTTTTCAATTCAAGATCAAAGTTTCAATAATTTTGAAAATGATACAAAGAAACTATCAGTTAACGAAGCAAAATTGACTGGTTTGTGAGACTGTGATACTATTCAACTGGTTTTGATTTCAAAATTTGCCCGCTTTCAACTTCCAAAGCAAATAGATGGCTAAATACTTTCTGAGAAACAATTGGAATATAGAGCTCCAACCCTGCATGAAATATTTTGAATTCTGTCAAACCCTGAAAACCGTGAACACCTGAAATTTTTCAGGAATGTTGATCCTTGTATAAACTTCAGGACACATGATCAAACCTCAGAACCACTAACTAATCAACGTTTCTGTTTGCAGTTTAATTATCTAAAGCCTTATTATTATTGGCTTGTTTCTCACAACACAATAACATTCCATAAATATTTCTGGTGTTCACAGTTTTGTGAGTTTCACTGTAAACCAACATTAAGTGGCCACCCTCAGGGTACCGGCAAGTGGCCGCTTCATGGCGGTTGGCCACTCAATAGAATATCATCATAAAACATCTTTAGCAGAAACAAACACACAGCAGGGGCAGCATTACTGGTCCCCATCTGTATTAAACTTAAATTTCGGACTGTGTTTTCCTTGACATCATGTACCCAAAAGTTAAGGTTTATTTTGGGCAGGCGAAAGCTTGTTTATGATTTTATGACTGGGGAAGATTGGGGAAAGTAGAAATACTACCGGTTGTGAGCAAAATGGATACCTGTGAAGGTTGGACACCTCATGTTTATTACACAACGCTATACTTGTATTTTTAAGAAAATTTATTGGGCACATTTTTGAGAAAAGTTGGGAAATCAGAGTAAGAGGGTTTGCCAAGGAAAAGGGTTGAATACAGGGTTTAGCACTGAAGTACAGTGATTAGTAACCTGAGATCAGGCTCTATTTTCGTTTCACTTTAAAAATAACATTCCGGCGGGCAAGGCGGAATTTTAGTGGTAGCCGTTAGAGGGAATGTATGAGAACTGGTGAAATTGGGCCTGATCTCAGGTTAAGTGATTAGGGTTAATAACAATAATAGTAATAATAGTAGTAATAATAATAATAATAATAGTAAGTATTTATATAGCACAACATGTCCTAAAAGCTTGTGGTGCTTTACAAAATAGTAAATTTACCAAGATTAAAATTTAAAAAAAATTACAGTTAAAATTTTCTCTTTGAAGAGGATCTTAGCTGCTTTGTTTGGGTATAGCAATCAAGAACCACACCATTTGGGGTTAAGCACTGTTTTAAAAATGGTTAGCAAGTAATTATTAATGTCATGTAATGTGCATTAAAATTAACCGGCTTCAAAAGTTAGCCCTTCAGGCCAATGATGGTCTAGTCATGGATATGGATGTGAATTTTTCATCAAGTGATGCAGGATCAAGAATTTTTCATCAAATGATGCAGGATCAAGTCGTACATAAAGACAAGCATAAAAACGTTTTCCAGTGATGCGAAATCTAAAGCAAGAGTGTAAAATTTTGAATTCGGCTCTAAAATTCAAGAACCAAGGTTACAAATTTAAATGATGAATTTAAAATTCAAACAATGAATTTTGGCTGGGATCATAAACCATAACATAATATATATACTACCTCACTGTTTTCTTCTGTTTTCTTTTTTCTCTCATTTACTACTAAAGTTATAGGACTCTTATCATACATTTGTAGTGAAGATGACAATCTGGCTTTGGGGTATCCAATCTGGTCACAACTCTACCAAAATAGCACAACCTTGTCCCCAGGTCTTCTCGGTTCATGGTTCAGCAATCTCAGAGATGCCAACCTCTAGAGATTTAAAATCTGGAGACTCTCTGTTTTTCACTAGCGCCCTACCCCGGAAATTTAGGACATTATATCAAGTCCTACATGAAGTAGATACTATCCAAATTCGCGTCTAAATAGGTGTAAAATGCCTCAGAAACCGTACTACAGTTACAAATAAGAAAAATTCAAGTTTTGAGCTAAAAATGGGCTAAATTTCAAACTAAGGCACAGAAAAGCTCAAAAGATGATTTTATCCGGAAGATAAAGCGACCTGTACGGGAGACCGGGAGATTGGTGTCGTATCCGGGAGACTCCCGGCAGGACTTTTCCGCGGGTGGCGGGTGGCGGGTGGCGGGTGACAAAAATAAAAATAAAATAAAAATAAAAAGTGGAAACCAAAAAAAGAAAAAAGATAATAAACATTACAAAAAGCGATATTTTAGCAGTATTCTTCTACACGATATCGCTTGCTCGAGATAGCTTGAGGAACTCATAAAAATTAAAGTAATATTTATCCTGAGACCAGATAACTATTTAAAGATCGCATTCTCTTCTCGACATGTTTGAACAGTGTCTCAGATTTTTGACAAGTGCGTTTGTTCTTTTGTTATAAGTTGGGATAAACATTGCATGTGGAATAAATCTTTGCCAATTTGGTTCCCGACTTGTAGTTTAAAATGAACAAAATGTCTATTTCGAGAAAACAAGGAAATTTTCCTGAGACTAAAACAACAAAGCTGTCAATGTTAATGCGTACCAGAGAAGGACGGTTTTGAGACAGCATGGACCGTTTTCGCCGCGTGTGGCGTCTCGGACGCGAACTGATCTCGTTGTATATATACAAAAAGGATCTGCATTTTTTAAATACTACTTAAAAATACTTATTAGGATAGCAATTATGCCGCATACTAGGGCAAAAACTGAGCTACGACACGGAAGGCCGAATCTCTTGCAGTCTGTTATAAACACGGCTAAACAGTTGGGGAAGTGCAATCATCTTTCGTCTTGATATGGAAGAAAAAGCAAACTAGACAAACAAGATCTTTTCCGCCTTTTATAGAAATTAAAACAATTAACAAAGAAATGACGCTGTACATCACGATTTCTTCAATCAGTAGTGAATTGTGTGGTTATTATTAGACACAAGGTGTGCCTTGATATACAAGTATGTGTGGCAAACTTGTCAACAATCATTATTAATAATAAGCATCGAACAATATTTTGTGCGGGGAAATTACACTTTTTCTGAATTGTGTAGTTCCAGAAAATATCCATACCCCCACCCCGCACCCCCCATAATCATAATAGACCGGCCACGTTGTTTTATATACAGTAAATGTAGTCTCTTTCTCGCAGTTATTTATCTTTCACACCCGTTATTGCAGAAGCTTATACCTAGCTAAGAAGTCGGACGTCTTTCTAACCACACGTCCGCTTACTTAACAAGGCATGGTAGAGATGCATGTACCAAAAAATTCGCTTCGACACGTGCCATGTGTCTTGCTTGACATAGCCCATTTTCATTTGACACACGGCGTGTAGCCTGGCGAAACGTCATTTGCGGTGCGGAGCTAGGAGAGGTGACTGTTTTCACAGGCATGATTTCTCCTTTTTTTTTTCCATATTTGAGAAATTGAAAATAGTCCGCGTAAGTAGATAAGACAAGTACATAAACGTTGAAATTATTTTAAAATTGCAACATACAGTTATATCTTCAATTACACTATACGAGTTATAATATTTTATTTCATATATATTTTTAACCCGCTACCCACCACCCGCTATCTTCACCCGTCACCCGTCACCCGCTACCCGTCACCCATCACCCGCTACCCGCCACCCGCTACCCGCCACCCGTCACCCGTCACTCCCCACCCGCGGAAAAGTCCTGCCGGGAGACTCCCGGATAATCCGGGAGGGTTGGCATGTATGCAATCTGCAGCTTTGCTGCACTTGATTAATCATCAGTTCAAAATGGCAAAATTCTTTCAAATTTGGTCAGCAATAGCTGGTGATTTAAAAAATTATTCCACGGGTGCGTGTTGGATATTTTAGCGTTTGATATGAGATGGTAGATAGCCATCTCATATCCAACAGGCGCGAGTGAAATAATTATTTTATTAAAAATGTCCACAAGATATCAATAATTCTTCCCAATTTTCAGCTTGTTTTTAGTTTTGTCCAGGCACATGGTATTCTTCGTTTTCACTGTCACGCAATAAACAAGGCACAAAAAAAAATTGGAAACCTTCCAGTGGAAAAGCCAAAAAAATGAAATGTTATAAAAAGGACTAATATATAAACAATTTGTCCAAATCGCAGGTCTTTGTGGCCCACAGTTTTAGAGTTATTTGCTGAAACGTTTCACGGACCTATGTAGAGCTTTGTATGGAGACGCCATATTGGTGGCCGGGGGGAGGGGGGGGGGTACTGCCTGTCATATATGGGCTATATAGGTATGTGCCACTGTGAAGGGTATGGTTTTGAAGCAGTTTACTCTAGGATATATAGGGTATATAAATCACAGCGTTTGGGTCTAGAATAGGGTATCATTTTTCAGGAAACTGATCAGTTGGTTGAAGATTTCATCTAGACTAGGGAAACAGCTACTCTAGGATAGGGGGGATTTGGGGAGTTTACTCTAGTATTGTATAGGGCAGCAAAATTCAGCTGAACTAGCTCTGGTATAGGTTAAGGGTTCCAGGGTCCCAGTGGCACATCCCCACCCAGAAGTACCCCCCCCCCCACCCCCGGGATTGGTGGACAGTTTTGGTGCACCAATATGGCCGCCGGTAATCAACAAAAACATCTGGAGTTCACTTTTTCTATAAAAGCTCTTCCTTTTCACTCGAGAGCTTACGTGAGCATTAAACACATCTTTTAATACTTGAAATGGTTAAACTTCTGAAAATCAAGAGGGGAGACTTTTTTCAATGAGAAAGCATTCCTATTTTGGTGTCACGCACTGTGAAAACTCGGAAGTTCAAATTGCTGTATTTTCGAAATGAAACATGCTTCGGGGCTGGAAACTTGAAAAAAGATTTATTTTCTATTTATCTTCAACCAAGTGTAAACAAGAATTCGTAAACCTCGCTTTTTTGATTTTGCAATTTGATGATGTCATTGTGAAAACCATCAAAATTTATGGCTCATAATTATACCATGATGGCTAAGCCAATCAGAGCTCTAGAATTGAATTATCCAATGATTCAGTTTTTAATAAGATCAAGTGTGCGTGTGATTTTAGGCAAAATATTTCGAATAAATAATAACTAGAAATAGAGAAGACACAATACAATTCATTACACAGAGTACTGTCACCGGCTCACCTGTGGCTTTCTGCCATGAAGTATATACCGTACCCACCCGACCCCTATTCAAAAGCAATGAAACCAAGCCTTCTTCAGGCACCGCCATGTCGGATTGAGTGACTAAGCAGTGTGTTTTATTCGAAAAAGTGAAAGTTCGGAGCTGTTTAGAAGTATGAAGATTTCTGTGAAGACGCTCGACTCACAGACAAAGGTTTTTACCGTCTCCGAAGAAGTAAGCAACGCTCTTTTATTTGATATTTATACGTTTATTTTACACACGTACATTTCTTTCATGGTATTTCGGGAGGTTCTTTGTTGAACTGAAATGGAGTTTAAATTGGTGTTTTTAACAGCGCATCGTTGCTTTGTAAGCTTCCATCTGTAAATACCTATCTGCCCTTGCTGCAAGGAAACTCACACTACGTTGTATGTGTATATACAGGAAGCATCGAATAACAGTCATAAGCTTACGTTGTCAGTCGCTTGCTATATGGATATTTGTAGCAGATTAGTAATGTTCCTTCAAGGAAGTTCACTTTCAGTTTTATCTTTTAAGACTTTCCGCACTGCAAAGCAAGCAAGTTTGTGTCTTTCCCCTTTTCAGCTTTTTGTTAATCGTTTAGTAGTTAGTGACGCCGGTCAAATTAGCTCAAAGGGACCACTTAATAATTTCACGAATAAATTAAATTAAAACTTAGGGTGGCCGTCTCTCGAAGGTCCAAGAAAACGTGAGCCACCATGCAATACCAATACCCAGCGACCCATCGATCAACTCCTTTGACATTAAGTAGAACACATAAAGTAGAACAGAAGCGGTTTTTTTTGGAGTGGTAGAGACAGGAGACTTCTTTACAACCAGCTCCGATCCTGTGTTTTGTTTTTGCGATTTTGTACAGCTGTAGGTCATGTGATATTCTCAAGGGAATTCACCTTTTTGTCTTTTCATGAATGATGCATTAGGAGAAACAGTTTTCTAGACTAACATCATATGAAAAGCATTGGGAAAATAAAACTGTGGTTAGGTTTTCTTTTATTGCATAGGCAATATATAGATTTAGCCAGGGCTAAAAGAGAATCCTCCGTTTCTATACTTAAGATAAAAGCAATCAAATTTAAACTAATGAACTCTAAGCCAGAAAAAAAAGAAATAAGGAGTCTTTTGGCATCAGTTCACCTTTAGAGGTAGCCCGCGAACAGCAAACGTATTTCCGGTCGTCGCTTCTGAAAAATAACGTAGATCTGTGAACATGAGGGACAAAACGATTTCCATGATGTAAAACCTTTTGTTTTGATATTCGCCAATCAGATCAAGGAATAATTATAATGCAGCTCTAGTGACTCATCACCACCTCGCATGCTGGTATGTCTTGGATTTTGGTGAGAGTTACCAAATACGATTTGGAACATGAATTTCACAACTATAACAAGGTTTCCTGCGATGTTGAATACTGACTTCTTTGTGAAGCAACAGCTCCTTAAGCTATGTATGTGATGTGGGCCTTTGCTTTCACGTTAAACAGTATGGTAGTACGTAACATAACAAAACCTGGACAAAATAATCGCTACAGCAAAAGGAAAATAACATAGCTTAATTATATCTGGCTCAGACCCGTGATTTATTTCAATTGAACCAACGCTGACAAAAGGTGGTGAATCAATTGTACAGACACATCCTTGACTGATTAAGAAATCTTTGAAAAATAACACTTGCGAACATGAGTGACAAAATGATTTCCATGATGTAAAACCTTTTGTTTTGATATTTGCCAATCAGATCAAGGAAGATGACTTCGACTTATCTTACATTTTTTAAGATCCTCACGTCCTGATTTTTTTCCCTGACATACATGTATAAGAGTTTAAGATTTTTTTCTCAGCATTATATTCATCATGAGCAATATTTTTTTCCAGTGCAGGATATTATTGTTCCCACGTACAGTGTATATCCTTGCAGGCTTTTCCCCCTCGAAATCAGTCTGCAGTATACTTTTTTCTGAAATCACCCATTCGACCTCCTCAAAAGTCAAATAATAATTGTCAGCCACGAAAATCCACCAAGCATTTGCTCAGTAGATAGACTCTGATTTGTCAATCATTTCTGATTGATTTGTCAAACATCCTATAAAGTTGTTCAATCAAGCTAAGATACTTTGAACTTCCGTCTGGTCGTAGTGGTCGTCAAAAGCGTCTGCCGTCTGCTTAAGTTTATTTTCCACATAATATTTTAAATGTGTTTGAAGAACAAATATTTTGAATGAATAATAATGTAAAATATCTTGTAAGCCCTTGTGGTTGTTTGATAGAACAAAAACTGTGACACGTAGCTCACTTCAGAAAAGAGTGATAGCCTGGTATCCAAACTAAGCGCGTGCTTATTTATGGTATTGTTGGGGGGACAAGTTGAGCAGCCACCTTGAATAATTATGATGAGACATGCAAGCCGTTGTGTTTTTTGTGCACAAGTAACTTCTGGAACTTCCTGGTCCACGCCTACATGTACAACTGTTCTTATCTTTGTTTTGATGAGAAATGCAAGTTGTTGTGTTTTTTGTGCATGAGTAACTTCTGGAACTTCCTGGTCTGTGCCTATATAAAGTCTTTATTCATCAAAAGATAAAAATACATAACTTTTAGGGTAACAAATTTTAAAAAGGTCAAAAGTAAGAATTAAAAATCTAGTATGTTACATGGCTAATTCATATTTAAAAAACTAAACGGTTAATAAAAGAGTTTTTAAAATGCATAGTGTTAATCTTAGGATTAAAACAAGTTTCTTTCCTAAGATTGTAACTGGACGGTTGAACACGAGGCATAATAGATAAAAGTAGATCTCCTTTACCATTAGAAAATTTCTCAAAATTTTGTGGCCTTGCCTCTCTAAGAAATTATCTAGTTCTTTCCCTTATGTCGTTTCTTACATGTTAGAACTTGTTTTGCTTGTGTGTCATAAGTGTTACATTGTACAATATAATGGTTACATGTAAATGAAATCAGGGATGGGTTGTTCCATTAAAGAGCTACGAGCATTTCTGACCAACAAGTTGCATTAGATGCATTGCAAAAGTGACAATTTCCCCCAGCATTCATGCCTTGAAGCAAACTACAAAATGGCATGTTTTCTCAACTGATGGTTCCCTAATTTTGTCCTTCACCTGTCAAGAGATACTGTATCTAAGATAAATGTAGCCTGTGTAGCAGTCATTTCTCTCTCCTTTAAGTCAAGCGGGAGAAGCATGTGAGATGCCCAAAGGTATTTGTCAAGAATGCAGAAAGCAATCATAAAACTAGGAGCAGGGGAAGGGCAGCCTGGGGTTTCCTTGTGTTTGATCAGATGGATGAAGATGTAGATGTTACAGGTCAAAATTAAATGGTGGTTGAAATTTTTTGACCCACAATCTTTGACAAAATTGTGAGGCGTACTCAAATAGGATGACTTCAGAAAACAAAAGAATCCCCCCCCCCTCTCCCCTCCACTCAAAGTAGGGGTGTTTTTCGTTTTCTATATGTAGCTTGAACGGCAGCACAACATTGCATGGAGGGGATGTCAGTAAAACATCAATTTAGACCTGTAACATAGACATGCATAGCATGAGTGTAGAAATCTCCTTTCTTTTCTTTGCTTTCTGCATGAAACAAAGCAAACAGGGACACGCATGGAATAAATTACTGTAAATGAATATTTACTGCGCTAAGAATGTTGTGACATGTATTTTGTTTTTTGTACTTAAAAAATACAGGCCACGGGCATTGCAGCAATTACACGTGCATAAATTGCGCGCAATAATTATGGCGGATTTCCATGTAAAATCCACACAAAAAACTTGCATGTGAACTTTTACATAAAAGGAAATAATACCTTAAATAAACCTTCCTTTATTCAAGTGTTATTCTTTGTTTCTTTATCAGATCACTGTGAAAGAATTCAAAGAACACATAACATCTGAAGTAGTAAGTATCACTAAAACAGTTATTACTGTCCAAGTTGGAGCATTATTTTTATGATCAAGAAAATATTTTCTACATGCAACTACGGCTAGCAAGTCCTTGCAGGTATCGTACGCCTTGAAACAGAAAGGTTCCTGTGCTTGGTAAAAAAATAATGGCACTTCTATTTAAAATATATATGGCACAGTTTTGTGTTGTTGTTTTTAATTCTGAAATATGTGTAAAATATGTATGCAAAATTAAATCAAATATCTTGCAAAACCTCTGTTTTTTTTTCAAAACACGCAAATTCACCCTATCGTGCAGCCAAAAAAATTGATAAGTATGACAAAATGTAGAACAATGAACAAGATGTTTTTGGATGGCCAAAATGCAAGAAATATTTTTGAAGACACATTTTTGAGCGAGCTTACTGGCTTACAGCCAGTAACACTGTATGCTATCATTTGCGTAAGAATGAATGAATGAATGTAAACTAAACTAAAACTAAAGTAAACAACTTGCATTTTGAAAATTTCATCTTATGGTTATTGCGTGACAACATTTGCATGCTTTATAATCTTGGAAAAAAATTACAATGGTCCCAGAACCGTATCTGTAAAAGTTTTAACTTTAGCTGTGGCCGCTGAACCAACCTTTCGTGCCATAAAGCACTTACATGTATAGCACATCACAAACAGTGACAAAAAGTGCATGTGCAGGTAAGAAGTTGGTACACAACAACATGACTGCCTTGAAGAATGAATTTGTTTTGCAAGCACGTGGTTTTTGTACAGACTTCATTGCCAGCAAGCTCATGTCCTCTCGGAGGACTATTTTTCAAGTTATCTTAGGACCAAAATCAGTTTTTAAAAAAATTCAAGTCCGATACACTTTAAATAATATTATTTTATTTGTTAGAGCTGTGTTTAATGATATTGTTTTACTCCCTCAGAACATACCTGCTGATAAACAAAGACTTATTTTCAAAGGAAAGGTCTTACAAGATGACAAAAAACTTTCAGAATATGGTATGATGCTGTTGTTCTGCACATTTCCATGTACAATTAATTTTAATTGATGTAACTTTGTTTTTGAAATCAAACCTGACATTTCCAGAATAATTTTCTTTTCATATACCGTAAAATTCCCAAAATAAGCCACAGGGCTTATATTTTTTCAAAGGCCCTTTTTGAGGGGCTTATACTCAGAGGGGCTTATCTGTGGAGGGCAATTTGCATTTCAAAATCAATTGGGCTAGCCTTATAGGTGGAAGGAAATTTACTGTTTTTTCTTTGTTTTACTTTGTATTTGAGGGCAGTTTCCAAGTACAAGCCCCTGGGGGACTTTTATATTTGGAGGGGCAATTTAACGGAGGGTTTTTGCAGTATGAGTTTCGGGGGCTTACATTTGGAGGGGCTTATACATGGAGGGACTTATTTTCAGAATTTTATGGTACCTCACTCTCATTCCAATTTTTCTTCAACAAGCCAGTTCATTGCCCTTGACGTCTAGTGCTCAAAAATTATTTCTGAACCAATTTTTTTATATGACAACTGCAGTCAAACCTTCACTATTGGCCACCTCTCTGCAATGGCCACTTTAATTTCTTCTGTCCCCAAGGTGGCTGTTGTAGAGAGGTTCAACTGTAATCTCTTTTCCAAACAAGTGTCTTGGATGCAACAATTGGGTTTCAAGCCCTCTATACGATGTCTACTTTAATTTCAACTTGAACCGCCACCTGGTTAGCTCAGTTGGATAAGCGTCAGTCTGCCGAGCGGGAGGCCGCTGGTTCAAGTCCCAGCCGGACCAACACTCGGGGTCTTTAAATAACTGAGGAGAAAGTGCTGCCTTTGTAAAGACATCTGCAAACGGTTAGACTTTCTAGTCTTCTCGGATAAGGACGATAAACCGGAGGCCCCGTCTCACAGTCCTTGCATATATAAATTCTGTGGGGCGTTAAAGAACCCACACACTGTTTTCGTAAATAGTAGGGGACGTAGTCCCCGGTGTGGTGGTCTATCTCTCATGGGGGAGGGACTGTTATGGGCCCGCAGTAATTGGCATCATGCTGTTGCAGTGACTCTGTCAATAAAATCATTTTTAGGTAAGATCCTTTGTCAGGTTAAACCAGAACCTCAGAAGTTTTTTTGTTTGCTCTACAGTGTATTTACTCAGGCATGCAGGAGACAAACAAAATATTTGGTTTGACCTTGGAACAGACTTTACCTACATGAACAACATATACATGCAAATCACCTTTCACTCTCACCACTTTTTTTGTAAAGCCCCTTAGTATTGATGTCAGTAAATGTAGTTGCATTGCTGAGCACATATTTTCTACAGAACTGATGTTGAGAATTTATTATAATCTGAGTTGTTACATGTAAGAAGCGCAAATCACCATTTGCACATTTGGGGAGCAAGGGTGGCACAATGGTGAGAACACTCGTCTCCCACCAATGTGGGCCGGGTTCAAATCCCGGCGCTGACGCCATATGTGGGTTGAGTTTGTTGTTGGTTCTCTCCCTTGCTCTGAGAGGTTTTTCTCTGGGTACTGCGGTTTTCTCCTCTCCTCAAAAACCAACACCTCCAAATTCCAATTAGATCTGGAATGCACTGACACATTTAAACGAGTTCACATGAACCCTTAAGTGCTTTGTGGGTAAAAAAGCAATTTACATTTTTTTTTTTTTACAAGTGTTTGATCAAGCTTAATGTGGTACAGCCAAACTTCTTTTAAGCAGCTACCCTCCGGAGAGAGAGCGTTTCAACTGGACAGTCAAACCCCATTAATATTGACACTGAGTCCTGAATCCCTGTGTTTACATTTCAGGTGCTGATGGTTGTGTGATTCACCTTGTTGAAAGAAAACCTCAAACGGGGGGTGCAAGCTCTCAAGGTTTGTTCATTTTCCTCTCAATTATGAATTCCTCTGAAGGCACACATTAACATACACTAAGGAAGGAATACATTAACATACACTAGCTTCACAAATTGTAGTAAATATGTAAATATGTAAATATGTATTGTACACATTCATCGTACCCAATTAGTGGGTAAAACATGCAGTGTACATGAACAGCTTTTTAAGTGTGTAGAGAAAGTTGTGTCCAGCATCCTTGGGCTAGCTGATTTTGCAGTTTGACTTGAAAATACAGGTACAAGATTGATGGAGAAATATTTTTTGTGGGATTTTCTGCTTTTAATTTTGTTTGTGTGTGATTTGTGTTAGATGGTACCAATGGATCAAGCACCTCTACCAGTTCATCTTCTCAGGGAGGTGCCTTTAATCCTCCCAACATTGTAATGGGAGCTTTCTCCATGCCAGTGGATGTAGTGGGAGCTACTCAGGTATGTGACTAGACATCCATCTCTTTACATGTAAGCAATTTTCACAAGCAAATTGTTATGTTTGTGTGATCAGACAGACTGGTAAGGAAAGTACATCTGAGAGGCTGATGTGGCCATGTGCTAAAGAAACTTTAGGCCCAGTTCAAATGCCAAGCTTTTCATGTACTGAACTCAATACCTAACATTTATAATAGCTTTTGAATAGTTACGTAGCTTTTTGTACTAAGTCCATAAAATGGTAAAATAAGTAAATTTTTCATTTAACTTTGACTTGTTTTAAATATAGTTAATAGTTTTTAAATAGTTAATTTTTTTTAAAATAAGACTCTAGATATAAGCAAGCGAATATGAACATTAAAAACCGGCGTTTCGGTATCATCATGACACCATTCTCAAGGCAAAATGAATAAGTAATGCAAAGATTTGATTTCTATAGTCTCTACAAATTAGCATAATAACAAAGGATCACAAATTCTTCAAGTGAATACCTTTGCGCGAATCGAGTCTGCCTGCACGTTTAGGGATGGTTTGAGTTTTCTTATATTAACCACAGTTAAAGTATCTGCACCGGCAAATTTTGCATATTTTTGCATCATTTTTAGTGGTTATTTTATGGATACCATCTATATGTCACTACATTGACAGTATTCCTCAGTTCTTGAGGAACTAGAATATATCAAAATAAACTATGTTATGTCACCCAAAAGGTGTTAATTTAATTACCCCCTAGGGTGGCACGGAAAGAGAAAAATCAAAATGTCAGAAGAATCCTTAGAGTTATTGTTAAAGAAGAAATGTAACACAAATAAGGATGTAAGATAGAATAATTCTGTGTTTGACCACGACACAGCTCCAATTAATCCACCCTCTAGGGTACAATTTGCTTTTTTGTAATTTGGTCCACATTTTGACATCAATAACTCAGCTGTACGGCAATTCTAACCTTTGGTCAAACACAGATCTGTTCATTAACATGCTGTTTGTGTATTTGCCAAATTTCACGAAGAAATAATGATCCATTCCTCCAAAAAACTGGTTCCCGTAAGTCAAGGTAAATCGGTCACACAGTAATTAACGCTTTTCCAGTGTAAAAAAGCTTATTTTCCTCTCAAAATCAACTGTTCTTGCTCGATACTACCATCACAGACCTTCTTGCCCGCCATTTTGAATCACCGCTGTGTAAAATGTTCGTGGAAGCCTAAGAAAATGCCAAATGACTTCTCTATAGCCCCCTTGGATTTTGATACGTGACCAGTTGCTAGGTGTGATGCATTTCTGGAAGATGCGTTACTCAGTGTCAGCTGTAATGCAGTGAAGCGCACCGAAGTATGAAGATTCAAGAAGAGTTTTATTCAAAATTGAAAAGAATTGCTTCTGTAAAGTGAAAGAAATTGGCACAAAAAAACAGACCAGAGGATTAGGGGCCGAGAAAATGTTTTACTCTCCCGGCAAAATTGTCAGAATATATCAGGTGAGAAGACACACCGATGTAATGTAAATTTAAAAAAATAATAAGCCCTGGAAAACGGAGTATATTTCAAGAACATAACAAATATTGACAAGAAGCAAATAATATTACTCATCACAGCTTTAACAGAAGCAAGAAAAATCAAGTTGACAGCTGCCAACTGACCATAACATGGATGTCCATAAGGATGTCCCCTATCAAGTTAAACACAGATTGTATAATCTATACCTTGGACACCTAGCTGGTAATGTCCAGTCATTACAAGAAAACAGCCAATTTTTGCACAAGATTCAGCACTTAAAAAGTTGAAAAAGTTTGAACAGAGTTGTTCCACAGTCAAAATTTCCATGTGGGCCACTCAAACTTAATTCACGGATTAAGATCAATGTTTGAACTGTACCTTAATGTCTAAGTTTTACTTTTTATTGTTTCAGCAAATAGTTCAGAGCTTGGTGAATCAGCTTGGTGTAGACTCAGCCCATGCTAACATCAGCACCTCGTCATCTGTAAGTATCATAGTGGGCATCATTTGTTTGAATTTTTCATTGTTAGTAGATAGCTACACGTGTAACTTTGTTTCTGAGCAGAACACTTTCATAACCTTGATGGAATGATACTCTACCTTATCATTGTCTTCAGCTCAGATTATTTTTACTCACTCTATAGAATCAAGATTTAAAGTCAATACTGAAATTTTGTTGTGTAAATTGCTTGAAAACAAAACATGTATTGAAAAAAAAAAGGTTTTATCTGAATGGTCACCCTTGTCAGACTCACAAGTTACAACTGTAACACTGCACTTCCTTTCTTGCAGGATGATGGGTCTTCAGTTAATGTCCATATTAACCTTCAAGCAACAACTCAAGTAAGTGGATTTGCCAATTTAATACAAACTATCCAAACAGTGATGAGTTTTTTCGGGGGTATGAGTTTCAAGATGACCATTAAATGGGTCATTGTTTTACACATGAAGGTAAACTTTTCTTTTTGAAAGCCTTGTCTATAATATAATATAGAAATCTCTTAATTCAATGTCTTTAGGTTTCAACAACATAAAACACATATCGTAAAATCCCTGTACATGGTGTACAGTGTGTATGGTTGTGTTTTCACTAGGACAATTTTAACTAGATAAGGCCGGAAAAGTCCGGAAATAGAGTGAAAACACCTCGTCTTGGTTTTAGCTAATTAAAAAATGCCAGCTGTTTTCACAAGCAAAAACAAGGAATTTTCTCGCCTTGACGAATGGAAATTCACGCAGAGTTATACTACCTCGCAATACTTGTCCTGATAAACGCCGTAGCCAGTCGGGTCTCACGTAGTGACAGATGCCTGCCAAATAATCTGGTAATGTTATTTTCCAGACTGTTGGCAGACAATTCCCACTGTCATTTCTTTCGATTTACAATGCCACCGATCCCATTGGATTAAACCAAAATTGTGGTCTTGGATAAACCCACATAGTCTTGCACTTATCCCACTTATGGCACTGAATGTTGTTTCATTGTTGGATTGACAGAATTAAAAGATTTTGTCACATCTTCCTCATTTGTAAGGACATAAGCCTCATTTCCTGAATGAAACTCCTTCTCCTTCACAAAAATACAGCGAAAATAATCACAAGAGAAGTCATTACAAGCACTTCGTCCCCTTTCATTTTTAATTATGGCACGCTAATTGCAATTTGAATCCTCTGAATTAGTGGCTTAGATTGCCGGTTAAATTTCACAGTGAAAACAGTTGTCATGTTTAACTAGTAAAAGTCTGTTTGTAAACAAATCCTAGAAAGAATGTTCAGCTAGTTAATCGCCCTAGTGAAGACACAACGTATGTTGTGTTTCAATTAACGCGCACTTATTATTTAAAATACATTATACCCTGCCAATGCTCAGCCACAGTTTTATCTGGTTTCTTCGAGAAACATTGGGCTTAACTTTCTTATTCTTTTGTTATGTCTTTGTTAGCCTGGAAATGATGTGTCCCAGAGAATCAACAGGGCAAGGCATTTTATAAGAAAAGCGTCCTCTTGTCTTAATAGGACTGAGGTAATAATGTTAATTGTTACTCCATGTAGCAATGAACTTTGAAAAAGTTTCTATTTAACATCAGTCTATATTTTGTTTCTGTGTCAAAGTTGATGTGGTTCATGTAGTTTAAAATCTGAGACACCATGAATAGTTAGGGTTAGAAGTAACATATCAAGCGTAGACACAGTGTTTCATCACCAGACGAAACACCGAGAAGAGAGGTAAAAATATGATGCGCAGCAGAGTATTTTTGATGAACTTCAAGGTGATTCATCTGGTGAAGAAACACTTTGTCGAATGCTTGATATTACTTCTCAAATAAATTGATTTTAGCAGGAGAAATTAAGGATGCAAAAATGACCAGTTTTTCGTCTGAATTCCAAACACTCATTAAAAATTAATTCATTTTGTATTATCCTATGCGTTATTTATGAGTTTGAGAATACACAGTCAAAGAAAAATTAATTGTGATTCAAACTAGTTTGAAGCCATTTTAACCTGAATTTCATTCTGACCTATAAGTTTTATTTTAGGCAAATAAATGAACGTTGTTTCTGCTAATAAACTGGAAGTTTTTCTTCCAAGGAACTATCGACAGTTGTCAAGTTATTTTGACACTTTGTCCTTGTCATTGTTGGAGTTAGCTTCCATTTTTATGGATTCAACTTGTAGATTTTTTTTTAAATAGCATTGAAGCAGGTAGACCGAGTATTTTAAGATACCCATGACAGTTGATTTTGATGCCAAATTTGAACGACTCAGGCCATGTGGCTTTGTTTATCAAACCAAAACGGTGAACTCACATGCTCACATTCCTGACCCTAATAATAGGCCAAGTTGAAAAATGGCATTCTTGGTCAACCAAAGAAGGTGAATGTATGTTTGCAGAAACTCAGTCATTGAAAGTCCTTTTGGTTGCAGCCTTCTACTGCATTATAACTCTGTTGTGCAAACAAGAAAGTCAGCAATGAGAAAGGAATGTGATCACAAGCGATCAGCTTTTTGGTTGTATTTTGTAAAGATCCCAAGTGACTTAACTACTAGTTAATGTCTGGCACGAAAGTTTAGTGTTGCACATAACTATGAATTTGCAGTCTACCTTTTTTGGTAGTGAGAATGATGTATTCATGTAAATGTTACACTGTAACTTTAGGGTGAAGGTGTCCTTCCAATGGACACTTCAGAATCTTCTGATGCTCCAAACACTTCCCAAGCTCAGGGTACTTCTGCTGAAGCTGGAAGAACACCAGCCCTTTCCAGGTATGGTTGGCAATGTGATCTTTAGCCTGAGAAAACAGACGATATTTCGCAACGCCACCATCGGTTTCCCCGCAAAATGTTGTCTTAGAAACAAGCACAGAAATTCCTATACTGATGACGTGTCACTAGCCAGATCTGGGTAGTGTTTCTGATTGGTCGTGCCACTTGTGAAATTTGCTTCAACCAATCAGAAGCACTACCCAGATCTGGGTAGTGACGCGTTATCAGTATGGAATTTCTGTGCTCATTTCTCAGACGTCATTTTGTGGGAAAACCTAGGTGGCATTGCAGAATGTCGTCTACTTTCCTAGGCTATGTGATATTCAGTGATGTTCGACTTTTTTATTTCTTGCATGTTCTCTCAGCATTTTCTGGAGTAAAGTCAAAGATTTTTAACAGTTTGTATTTACTTGCTTCTGCTTTTCAGCCCAGCAGCATTGGCAGAGATCTTAAAAGAAGCAGGGGAGTCGATGACATCTATACAAACAGCCATGAATCGATATGTGTCTCTTCTAGAAGCAAACACACCAGAGGTAGGTGTACAGACAACATTTCTTTATCAACACCTCTATGCAGCACTCCAGGCTGCAGCTGTTTGGTCGTCATGGCAACTAAAGTAATTTTGGCATCTGAAATTTCAGTGAAAATTACCAATTTGGCATTTTTTGATTAGCAGTCGTATGCCAAGCAGTTGGTAGTGTTCTCACCAGGTTCAATAAAAATGCTACGCCGTAAATTTCAGTATCCTTTATTTGATCCAGTACTGTATTCCACTGAAAACGTTTTTACCTAAGAGTACCTCTTAGTGCCTACATGCTCATTTTGTTATTCTTGCTGCATGATGTGTCCTCACAACTTTGTACAGGAAGAATTATTCTTTTTACTTACATCCATTTTTGTTTCTTCAGAACTTGGAACCTTCAGAGGAAACATTGCCCGACCGAGTAGCTGAAGCTTTGCACAGTCTGAGCCATGCTTATCATGCCCTGTCAGATCTCACATTCAATTTCCGAGGTCCAGAACCGAGGAGACCAAGTGTCCTTACATCGCTGTCTCCACACATTCCACAAGTACCTATGCTGTCTAGTTTTGTGGGGGCACCTCAGTTGGTTCCCACCCAATCAGCAACAGTAAGATTACAAGTTGGAAATTATTTATTTTATTAATTCCTTCTGTACTTCTGGCTCAAGAGTAATAATTATTAGTTAGTTTACTGGCATATTTTTGCTAGGAAGATTTTTCCTACTACAGTAGCAAAGTAGGATTTTCCGTAGCTCTTTTTCAGTCCAGTCCTTGTACTAACCAAAAAGTTAAAAATAAAGTTAGGAAAGACCTAACCATTTTAGCAAGTGACGTCTGTTCCAAGGATGATTTCCTTGATATTTACACAGAAACTGGCCAAAAGTGGTGTCTGTGACAAGTAGAACCATTACTTGAGTTTCAGACAGATTTGACAAACTAAACGTGAACAAAATCATTTTGTTATCACATAGTTCTCTTTCTGGCTTATGAAGTACCAAAAAAAAATTATAGGGGTATGGATCCCACCCCAGTAGGTGTCTACTACACCCCTCTGGATTTTCTGTTTTAGCAACAACAGTTAACACTTACCTACAGGTAAGGCAAACACTTCCCTGTACCCACTTTTCTGGAAGTGATATTTTCTGCACAAATGTTTGGCAGGTTGCTGGTAGTGAGGAGTTACCTTCTGATCATCACAGTGCAGTTTTTGTGTCTTTTCTTTAGAATCCTCCTGTTACAGCATCACAGGCTACCCCAGCTGCAGGATCCCTACCACAGGGAACCAACCAGAACTTGCAAATTCATGTCAATCCCCAAGGTGGAATCTCTTTGACCACCATCATATCAAATGTTTCACGTGTGGGCTCTACTGCTCCTGCTAGTACACAGCCATCCTCTTCAACAACATCCACTAGTGGGTCACGGATGAGTGCAAGTGCAGATAATGGGGCAGCTAGAGAGACTTTCTCAAGTTCATTTGGCGAGCAGCGATCTTCTGTGGGTACAAACACAAATGGCAGTAGTTCTACTCAGTCCACACAGACTGGACAGCCTAGTGTACGGACTCGTATCATTGTTGATGATTTCATTGCATTAATTTCAAATGTTCCAGCATCTGTTGCTGCTGCTGCAGCAGCACAGGGACAGGTCCCCCTGACAACTCAGGCTGGGACTCAGAACCAGCCCCAGGTGCAAGGACAGGGTGTGTTAGGCACAGCTTCCCCCTCAGGTCAGTCACAACCCCAGCCATCTACTCCAGTGTCAAGACCTGGGGTGCCACCTGCACCAACAGGACAAGCCCAACCAAGACCCCAGGGATTACCAGGTGCACTGTCCATGAATGTTATGTCTGGAATGGGTGCAGCGAATTCCAATCACCCTGACCCATCCTTACCTTGCCAGTCATTTCATTTTGGACCCCAGGCACAGCGATCCCAGACTGAGCAAGCAAGCCAGCCAGCTGCCACCACCCAGCCATCTGCAACCACCACAGCTGCAGCTACTGCTACTACCACCCAATCTCAAGCTGCAGAACAAGCTCCAACACAAACTACTGCTCCTGTCAACCCACCACAACCACAGCCAACAACTGAACCATCAAGACCACGGCCAGAACGAAGAAGTAGAGGTACTACACTGATTTATACTTTTACAGTCCAGTGGAGTGGTAATATAATAGCCCCTTTCTCTCCCAAACACCATTATTGATGAATGGTATCTTTCACTCACATTATTGTAATTTTGTGGAGGTAATACCTTGATAAACACCCCATAATAAACACATTTTTCCAGGCTTGTTTTATTTCCACTGTAACCATAGTGGTAGTAGCAAAACAAGTTTCCACAGAATTCCCAAGTAACTGCTCCATTACTACTTTTGAATTAGCTGTTACTACAGGGTGGCCACTCTTTTCTGGTTGCTTTAAGATAACTGTAATCAAGATGCCATTACCATTGTAGTTTGATCTAAATGACTGAGGGCAAATTAAAGGTATCTTGTGATATGAAGTGTCAAACTACTTAATGGCTCATGTGTCTTTCCAGTTCGTGATCGCACAATATCTCCTGCTGATCTGCAAGGAATACTGGGGATGATGGCTCATGATCAACGCACTGGTGCAAGAGGAATGCCATCATTTCCTGCTGGTTTATTTTCACCAAGAATGCCAAGCCAAGGCCCAAGGGTACTTGTACTTACACTTTTCGTTATTTAAAAAAAAATTAATGATAACAGGGAGCTCAAGTAATTATGATGAAGATTGCAATAACAACCAAGAAAAGAATACAGCCGAGGCTCTTGTAAGCAGCTGCGGGAATTTGAAAAAGTGGTCGTAACTAGAACTGGTCACTTGCGGGAATGAGCTCTCATAAGCAAGCACATAGTAAAACAATGAAGGGTGATCCCTTACAAGAGCTTCAGAAACTCATTAATAATTCGTAAAGAAAAACCAAAAGAAATTAATTAGTGAGTGTCTTTATATCTGATATAAACACAGCTAAACTTTATGTCCAGTTTTTTAGACCAAAATAACCCCAAGATCTCTATCAACAAACAATTAACATTAAAGGTTGCGACTGCTTAGGGAGTGGTCACTTACAAGAGCTTTTCATTACAAAGTTCAAGTCACAGTTCAAACAGGGTTTAACAAAGGTGATTGTAACCTGATCTGGTCACTTATGAGAGTGGTCCCAAGGAGGGCTTTGACTGAACGCTGTAGGTATACAGAGCATCAGAACAGCTCTGTACATGCATCAAGCTTTTTGGTATGTTCTTTAGCAGTCTGTCCCCGCAAGGCTGTGAGGTGAAATTTCCTTATGAAAACTTTATGGAGGAGATACATGTATGGTGGTTACATGTATGTTTGAATAGCTTTCACAATAATGTTGGTGGTTTGATGGAATTTCTATTGCATTGTCATCCAAATTTGTCACATCCATTTGTTTTCGACTGCCAGTTGAATTGGCATACATATGAAACCAACCACATTCCTTTTGGTAAAATCATGACATTTTTCTCACTGATAGATCACAGCATGTACATCCTTTTTTAGTATTTTAAAATTTTACTCCAATTCTTTTAACAGTCAAGAGGTTCAGATGCAAGGAGAGCCATGATGGACTTCTTGGACCATGTGATGTCAGATCACAGTGAAGGAAGTTAGTGAGCTGCTTTTGTTGATTAATTATGACTATCAAAATTATTTCAAAATAATGCCAACCAGTGTTTATTTTATTCAGACTCCCATTACTGGTTGCTCAATAGGTGGCTGTTGATGGAAGTTCAACTGAAGTTGCAACTATGGAGTCTGTAGACAAAATCCTGTGATATGGCCATTCATATGCAACCTCTTCAGCAGCACTTTCACATGGTGCTATTTGTATCTCTGTATTTTACAGCATGAATGCAATTTCTTTCTGTCGTTTGCTTCAGGCACTTTTGGACGTGAAATCAAAGAAAAAATATTCACAATATTGTATTTTATCTTGTATTGAATTCATTTGTCACTGAAAAGCAAGCGGGATCATTGGAAAATACTTCTGAAAGAGTTTCATTTGAATGGTTACGTCACAAGGTCTCATTCACAGACTTGAGATTTTAGGGTTCCAGACGTGACTTCCTAATTAATCTCTGGAAGTAACAGGGCTAAAACCGACACTCCATAATAACTTTCTGAATCAGGAGCGCCTTGTATTAAGGAGGTTGTCATAAATTACAGAGAAGATAACGTGGTAAAAAGGACACATCTAACAGAACATTTTTTGTGCTAACTATGTAAATTCTGGAGACTACTTGATGTGGACATTTTGCAGATTAGTTGATGAATGTTGATTGTGTTTGGGTCTTTGGGAGTTGATTTGATCTGGAATAAAAGCTTGCCCATTATCTTTTTTTTTTTCTGACTTAAGATAAGGAAAAATAGTTGGACTCCTGGAAATAAATCAAGGCAGTAAACCATTATTTGTAAAGAAATTGTCTCTTGTTAGGTCTTGTGTCCAGGGCCGAGTTGTTCAAAGCTGGGTTAAGATAACCTCGGGTTAGTGCGAGATTTGAATTCAGATTTGAAAGCTTACAAAGCATTTCAGTTTTAATTCTTTTTGTCTACAAGTTGATGACGGGAAGCTCTAAAAATAGCACGGAAAATTGTCCGAGAAAATGCTTTTGAACACAAGAAAAAGAAACCCGGGTTAAATTTAACCCCGCGTTAAGCGCTAATCGGCCTTCGAACAACTGGGCCCAGATGGTTAAGACAATTTTCAAAATACAAAACATGTTACTTATGGGTTGGTTGGTTTGTTTGTTGTCCTTTCAGCCCAAACACAAACAATACAGTCGCTGATCCAAACCATGCGATCAAGAGGAATAGAAATTCGTGACGAAGAGGGTATGTTCGTCGTTGTTTTGTCTTATTTATGATGATTTGGAGTATAATGAACTATATCTAACCTTGATGTTCGGGATGTATGCCATGGGTGCTACGTAATGATTCGATTTAGCGCCCTCCTTCCAATAAGCGCTCCCCTTCGAAGGTGTTTTAGTTAATAAGCGCCCCCAATCTGCTAAGCGCCCCTATATTAGAGTACGGGAACGTATCAACCGAGGTTCATCTTCCTTTATTTGCTCACAAACGAACGGTAATACCACATTACAAAAACAGTGGTCTTCGTCTGAGTTTCTCACGTTAACTGAACATTCACTGTATATTTGTTACTGTTACAGTTTCTGTTATTGTCCCTTTTTTAATAAATATTAAAGTTTTGCTTTGAGCATCCGGTTGTTTCTCAAAAAAGAAATAAGCACCCTTTGTCGAATAGGCTCCCTCCCTTGAGGCACCAAAAGTAAAATACATAAGCGCCCCGGGCGCTAAATCGAATCTTTACGGCAATTACCATTTACGCAAACTAACGGGGGAAATCTTGGGACGTTCCATTTTTATTCGTGTCCAAACGAAAAGCTATCTGTAAACGAAGCCTTCATCTTATAATTATATATTTGTTTTCTTGTACTAATTAATTAATTTTATCTATATTTGAAGGACTGGTGTCAGCCCTCTTTCAGCGTCTGACGGCTGTGTTGACACTTGAAGACATGATGGGTGTAGTAATGGGTAAGTTGATTATATGATGTTCGCTCGAGAAAACAGCCGACATTTCGCCGCGCCATCACGGGAGGAAAGAACGCAGAAAGTCGACACTGGTTACCTGTCACTTCTGGCGTGAAAAAAGGCGGTCTTTTTTCACGTTTTCAAGTGAGGGAAGGCAAGCGTGGCGAAGCGGGCGAGCGCGCGAGACCCGCGCGACAGGGTAAGGGGTAGCGTGTCTTGCGCCCTCGCTCGCTTCGCCCTTGCCTTCTCTAGTTTTGAGAATCGCGAAAAAATAATGCCTGTTCTGCAGGCTACGGCACTACCCAGATCTACAATCCTGGCCAAAAGGTTTGGGACACCTCCCCTTTTTCACTTGGTTTTGTATGGAATTTGCAGCTAACTTGCGATACACACTCATAAACACGGCCTTAACAAGATTTTTCCCCCACCCTCCTAAACAAAGTTGAGGTCCATAAAGTGTACAAGATATGTAAAAGGTGTTTGACTTGTAACACCCAACACTGTTGAGGGGGGGAGGGGGGTCAACTTGAATTACATTTTCGTCACCTAAAACGCAAAGTGTCCCAAACGTTTTGACCAGGATTGTAGGTAGTGCTTCTGAATGGTTGAAGTAAATTTCACTCGCGCCACGACCAATCAGAAACAGAGATCCGCGATTCCCTGCACTTGCAAATTTTATCACTTGTTTGCCCCCCTGAGAAACCACGTGACATTGCTTTTATCCGATCAATCCTAAAGCGTTTGCAAAGATGGCGAGTATCGTGAATACGAGGACTTTAACCCATTCGGTCCTGGAAATTTTGCCGAAAAACGCCTTTTTAAGTTAGTCGAGCGGTTTTCTGGTCACTGTCGTGCTATAAAGAGCTAAAACGTACCATCAAGCCATTTACAGGTCGTACACTTCGCGACCTTCTGATCCAGATGCAAACTGTTAGCTTGCGAAGTTCGGGCTTGCGCAGAATCTTGACTTCATTTTTTGACTTTTCGCTTTCTGTCCTCCTCTCTTTTTTGGCTTTTCTCGCCTCATTTTTGTTTCTCTTGCTGGGCATTTAGTCGGCTTTATTTTGGCGGGAAAAGATTTTAGGAAATTTTTGGAGTTGTGTGTAGGTGGTCGCACATGGAGATTCGATTGTAAGAAAGTCTTTACATCGCTGCTCCTGTTTTCATTGTTAGGTTCAGAGGATCCGTTTGAACAGATGCTGCCAGGACTGATGTTGTACGTTAAAGAAGATCTGCTGCGTGGACAACCAGACACTAATGAAAACATTAAGGTACGATATTCAGCCAATGAATAATGACTTTTTGGGGATATTATTATCATTGGTTCAAAATATTTTGCCATTTCTAATGGGCTCAAACCCCCGGCTTATTCTTCTTAAACTGGAGGTAAGCATGTTTAGAACTTTGCAATATTTTGAATGAATAATAAAGCATTTATTAAATTCATCTTTCTTATGATGTGAAGAATTATGCAGATCTCGGAGGCTGTTATCCACCTCTGTATTCGGTCTCATTTCATAACATCCTCCTCGATTTGCAGAATTCTTCACATCATACTACGCCTCGGTCAATGATTGGTAATTATCTTAAGACGCTTTACAGTTGTCAGAACTGACCGGCCAGACCATTCCCGTCCTAATGAGAATTTCACTTTTAATCAAAACTATCCAGCCAGAAATGGCATGCACGAAGGAGAACGTTTTTCAGCAAAAACTCTTGGGAAAAGCTTATTAGTCCTTTATCAAGAACCCTGAATAGGAACCCTGAAAGGAAAAATCCGTTCCCAGGTTAAACCAGAGGTCAGCCAAAGTATTGTACCAGGGTTAAAACCCCATTAAAAAGGGTAGAGCTCTAGTTGACTCTGAAAATGGAATTCAGGTACAGCATAGACATCGTTAATGTACTGTTGTCCAATTGATTTAGTTAGTTCTGATTTCCTTTTTTTCGCAGAAAGGAGTGGAGGAATTGTCGAAAGAGATCGTCGATGGCATAGCTGAATCGTTGGTAGGTTACCCCTTTCACTCCACTTCAAAGCTGATCATAACAACGTGTATTGCTTTTTCATGACAATATTTCGGCTGGCCATACCAGCCTTCTTCAGGTTTACAGATGTTACTCCTTTCACTGCCAGAGTGAACGATGGAGTCTCCTAAGTCTGTGGACGAACTCCTGCATTGTGACCATTTGAATGAAATCCTCTTCAGTAGTACTTTCACACTGGTGTAGTCTCCCTGGCAGCCGTTTTTGTCTCGTCAGGCAACGCTCCGCCCCAAGGAGCGTTGCGTGACGAGACAAAAACGGCAGCGTGGGAGACTAACGCTGATGATGCTTTTCATTTAGTTTGCAGTTTTGACTTTTGAATCAGTGGACAAAATCCCATGGTGTGACCATTCGAATGAGTCCTCTTTGCGAGTACTTTCACATGGTAGTGGCGGTCAGGGGAGGGGCGCCCCCCGCCCCTTATTTTTAGACCAAACTGAGGCTCAAAGGGCTGCAAAAATTTTTTTGGAGACCTTCCCCCCCGCTTATCTAAGGGTCTAGATGACCGCCCCACCCCCTCCCCCCTAATCTCAAGGTATGGATCCGGCACTGCATGGTGCTATTTGACTTTAAGATATTTGGACATTTTGTCAAATTTTGGTCCTAAGGTCACTGTTGGGAGCAATAGGTTGAAGGGAATAGATCGGTTCCCATCATTAATATCAAAATGACTGCTTCAAACTCTAGAGAAACACGAGAATTACAGAAAGGCTAAATGGGAGCACGAATGTGCAAAAGTGAAGATGATTAACTGCTTAAGATGCGTTTTAAGTGTAATTACAAGTATCTTGACAGACAATGTCACTTGAACTTGCAGAGGACTGTTCCAACCAAAGACAACATCGACATCACTGCTTCAGCTCAGAGTTTTCTCGAGAATTACATCAGATCTGCTGTGGATTTGGTATTATCGTCAGGTACGTCCAAAAATGTACTTGATATGCAGTCTGCCGTTATTTTCACCTGTGTGTGTCGCGGTTAAGTTGATGAGCCGCAAACATTTGGTTGAGAAAGAAGTTCTGAAATAAAACAACAAGTTTATTCAGTATTACCATTTCTATACGTGGTTTACCGATTGAAATACAATAATGAACAAAGAGAGTCAAGGAAATACAAATATAATTGAATGATATTATTATTATTATTATTATTATTATTATTATTATTATTATTATTATTATTATTATTATTATTATTATTAGTATTAGTATGTTTCTTTCGTCTTTCGAATGCTTGAAAAACGAAAGTGGCCGTTAGCCTGCTGATATACGAAACAGTATTGTTGAAAAGGAAACAGGCTTTATCATGGTTATTGTAATTTTAAATAACGTATTTTGTTCATTGACTTTGATAAAAAGAGTCTTAGAGACAAAAAATTGCCTCTAAAAAGGGGAGAAAAACAATAGAATTGGGTTAAGTAAAAGGGAAGTGAAAGTCTTCACAGAAACCTTTTGTTTTGGATGTCAAGGCCTGTCCAAGACGACGAACTTCAAATGTACCAAGTATAATGCCGAGTTATATTTCAGAATACGAGAAAAAAAAACTTTAATACGGAATCCGTCAGAAAATTGATTAATTATAATTTTCAGTGGACAAAACCCTTGTACCAAAATAATTTAAAGAAAATCGCATTCTTTTTTCACACTTTCAAGGGCTACAGATGGAATTAGTTATTTGTAATAACACCAAAGAAAATTTCTCATGAGAGCCCAAGAAAATAAATGTCATATTTCACAAAAAGACATCTTACACATGCAATTTTAAGAATTTTACTTATGTTTTCACAATTCTGGTGAAATTTGACATTTGTTTCCTCGGGCTCTCTTGAGAAATAGTCTTTGGTGTTATTACAGATAACTAATTATATCTATAGCCCTTGAAAAATGTAAAAAAAACAATAGTGTTTAAATTATTCTGGTACAAAGTGTTTTTCCAATGAAAATTGAAATTACTCCGTTTTCTGATGGATTCCGTCTTAAGCCAAATCGCGTCCTCGAATTCGTTCTCGTCCTGGCCCCAGTTGTTCAAAGGTTTGATAGCGCTATCCAACGGATTAATCACTATCCCACGGATAAGTATTAGGGAAACCCATTGCGCTATCCAGTTGATAGTTAGTTATCCGATGGATAGCGTTATCCACCTTTTGAACAACTGGGACCTGGACTCTAAAGGTCTCCATTTAGTGATTTGAAGACACCCTGACCGGCTCCCGCTTATTTAGACATACCGTGTTAAAGGAAACCAAGGCGAAAGCCAAAAAATCAATGATGATAATGCTTATCACCTAAAAAGCGGGGTAAACGTCTTCCACTGTACTACTGTTTGTACAGTTTTTTTGTATTGTTGTTCACTTCCTTGCACCTTGTTGTACTCAACAGACGACAATCCAAGATTTGCTGAATACTTTCATGATCACATAAAGACCACAGCTGCTGAGTTCTTCACACTGTTAGTGTTCTCATACAGAGATGGCTTTGATGGAGTGGAGCAAGTCGTGAGAAATAGAGTGGTAAGTGAATACCTCCCTGTGCAGACACCTCCCCTGGAATCAAGTTTTAATTCATAATAATGTACCGTTAAAGGAGCCCATAACCCCGAGAGAGCAACTCCCATACTAGACCTATGTCACGGCGTTTTCACGGACCGGTGTATCTTTCGATACATGTTAGAGTACGTTATCCCAGGAAAGTGGAAGCTCCGCTCCGTCTGTCATTTTTAGGTCTGTAGGTTTTGATGGCTAGTTTGCGGGATTGAAAAAATAACTGGCTGGTGAAAACGCCGTGTCACAAGTACATGATAGTTGCCCGCTCCGGAGTATGGGCTCCTGATTGTTGTCATCACCAATATCATCATCATCATCAACATCATCACCATGATCATCATCAGCGTCAACATCATCATCATCATCATCATTGTCACGGGCTGACCTGCCCGTTTTAATAGACTCAATATTGTACCCAATATTCTACCCAATTCAAACCCTTTGGAATAAAACGTTTTGTTTCAGGAGTTTCCACATTATAATGCAAATGCAATACACAAAGAATCTTAACCCCGGGAGATTTGAATTGGGTACAACATTGAGTGAGCGAAAAAGGTCTATATGCCCGCCCATCCTAAAGTCAAGCATTAATATGTTTATTACTTTTGACAGCCTCAGTCACCCCTGACAGCAGAAATGGATGATCACTCCCGAGAGATGCTGACTCAGTTGTTGCTAAGGAACATCAGGCAGATGTATTACAGTAGAGCTTACTGTGAACCCAGGCTTCAGCGGTTTATGATCCGTGCACCGCCTCCTGAACCCACACCCCCCGCCCCTTCTAAACCCCAGCCCCCACCGAAGTCAGACCCTGAGGAAGAAACCGTTGCCGCTGACGTCAAAGCTGAAGTGGATGGGGTAAGAAAGGATTTGTGTTAAGAGGATAACGATATGAACCTTTCACTTTAAGGGGCATTATCATTACCATTATTACTTCTTCACTTTCTACGTAATTAAAATTCGCCTGAATTGTGAAAACACGCTCCCTGAAATCGTGATGCAGAAACAGGCCATAACCAGGTAGCCCAAAAACTCTTTTTCGAACCATTTCTAACCATTTATACGGGCTGTTCTCGTCTTAGATAAGACATGCTCGTATAAATAGTACAGTTCGCGTCTTATTTGAGACGCATCTTATGTAAGACGCGTCTTATTTTTCGTCGTATAAATGGCCCTATTTTTTACCCTGCGAGCAGGGTCTCTCTTGCATGGTTTTTAGCGTTTACAAGCGACAGGCAAGCCACGCGAACGACTTTGTAAGCGTTAAAAGCCATGTTAGAGAGAAACCACTGTTCGCAGAGTACTTATATTCAGTCTTCGAGGTGGAAAGAAACTATAATCAATGGTTTTTTAGCGGTGTCTTAGCCACTCAAACGTGAAATTGTCGTTACCATGTTTTCAAATTATAGTCCACTTTCCCCTTAATAATCCTTTGTCTATGACTCATTTAATCAGTCTTCTTGTTCAAGTATCAGTCTTCTAGTAGTTCTGTTTCGGTAATTCTGCCCCTTAAAAGACTTAAAAGTCTCTCATCGTCGTTAGTTACGTCGAATTTTATGAAACTATTTGGATCGAAAAACAACTAAGAAAAGCATGCATAATGTCCCACCTTTAATGTAAATAGCAGGGATCAATTTAGGTTTTTGGGAAACTGCCCACCCACCCCTCCTCTAAGCCAGCATTATCACTTAGTTCTCACTTAGGGCAAAACCTTGGCTTAGGGAAGGGGTAGGTAGGCAGTTGCCCAGAAAACTCTTTTTCAAAGCCTCTTTTTCCTCTTCTGTTTCTCTATATCAGAATGTAGACGAGGAAATGGACAGTCACGGCTCTGATGAATCCGAGCATTTTAGTACTCCCCCTGGATCGATCGTAGCAGCGACAGAGTCGGATCGGATAGAACCAGAATGTCCGGAGGGGGAGGAAACAATGGAAGAAGACCACGGGGACGACGAATGGAAAACTATCATGCCTCAGGTATGTGGATGTATGACATTATCGTCAAGGGGAATGCAAGAAATCAAAACCCGAACGCGAGAAAAATAATGCGCCGCAACGTGTTTGGAACGCAACATGTTTACATGCAGGTGGGGGACCCCGGGTAGGTGAAGTTACCTGCTTTGTTGGGGTAACCCGCCTGTCCATATAATCTCTCATTTTATTGTGATCACGTTAACATGATGGGTGGGGTGACCCGCCCGCATGTTACCTCACCTATCTGGGTTCCTCCACCTCCATGTAAACTGGCCCTTAGATTAGCAAAACAACAACTTTGCGCGTGCATCACACTTTTTTGTACATTTCGTAGCCGTCGTTGCACAACTACGACGTGAAAGTGCCTAATTTCACGTTTTGTCGAGGACCTGAAAACAAGACAACAACTTGCTTTTTTCTTTTCTTGAACTTTGATACAGTCCTTTAGAATTCAACCCCCCAAACATTTGCCAACATTTGACGAATTAAACGAGATGGAATAAGCGCGATAAAGTTTGAGGCAGCGCGAATTCACTTTTTAAGTGACGTTTTCGTAGTCGTCGCCGTCGTTGTTCCTTGAGCTCCCTAATCAGTAGAGTTGTCCGCGTAGCAGTGTTTTCCGTTTCATTTAGCCAAGCAGGGGAAGTGCAGGAGACGCCCGAGGGCAAGGAGTGTAAAGGAGCAAAAAATTGGGGGAAGGACCCCCGTTTCGATTTCCTTTGAGTCAATCGGGAGAAGCACAGGAGACGCGGGAGGTTACAAGGGGAAAAGTAGCAAAAAATTGAAGTTCTTTTCCCACCCCTCCGCTGCTACTTTTTTTGGCTCACCTCGCGCGTATCCTGCCCTTCTCCGGTCAAGCAGGGTAGAAGTAGAGCTCCTTATCAAAATTCAATGAATATGTGTTAGCTAAGCAGGAGTTAGTTGTCCTGTTTGATAATTCATCAACCAAGTTGATTTGTGTCGTGTTGTTAAAAGTTAACAAGTCGTTCTCCTCAACAATTCACCTTTTATTATAGGAGTGGATACCCGTGATCACCACAGACATTGTGCGACAGAGAAGAATGCCTGCTCAGGCACCTTTCAGTGATGCTTACATCAACGGTCTACCACCTAAGAGGCGTAAGGTATGTGACCATGCCCACAGAGGTTCGCTTTGTGAAACACTGTTTAGTTAACACGCGTCTTGTTCAATCCCTTCTTTTCGCAGATCACTCCAGTTTTTTTCCCTTTGTGATCAACTGAAAAAGTGACACATGTTTACTGATCAAATATTGAATTTACGTGTAGACTAGGGGAAACCCTACCGCGGCAGGACTAGCTAGTCGCGAGAGCGCTTCACTGCTGAGCGGGAGGTCGTGGGCTGGATTCTCGAGTCCGGACCAATACTAAGGGTCCTAAAATACCTGAGAAAGGAAGGTACCACCTTAACCCTGCAAACGGTCGGACCTTCGCGTGGCTCGGATGACCACGTTATATTGCGGTCCCGTCTCCAGTAGGAGATTTCAAAATAGTATCCTGAACTATTACTTTCATGCTAAATACAATGTGATTCAAATAAGCTCCTTATTATCATTTTTGTAAATCCTAGACCGTTTTGTTTCAAGGTAGAAATAAGCCCGTATGTTTATAGTGCTTCAGAACTCTTTCACCCCGCTTTGTTTTTTTTATATTTGTGGTTTAGTTCGCTAGATAACGAGTTTGGTTGGATGAGGGTTAACGAAGAGGTTTAAGAATTTTTAGCGGAGCTCCACGCGCGGCGCGCGTGGGCGGAGCCCCATAGCTAAAGAAATGTGGTAAATTACCCGTCCGAGAAAATTTGGTAATCACGGGACCGTACACCGAGCTAGCGGGCGGCCGTCCGTCCGCATCCCCGTTTAGCATTACACGATTTAATTTTTTTTGGTTACACGTATTACAGAGCTTCGCTTTTAGCCCTGGCTAAATCTATATATTATTGTTATTGTCTTTGGTTTAGATGGTTGATCAGCGAGGAGTCACTCCAAGCGAGGACAGCATTGGCGATGCATTGAAGCAAGCCGCCTCAGCTACTGGGGCTACACCTTTGACGAGTATGGAAGGTAAGGGAGTGATTTGAATGTTTGCAAACTCGAACCGTTGTTAAGGTAAAGACAGGTTTCACTTTATCTTGAAGGTTGGGATGATCCAGAAGACCATCTTAAGTTTTGTAGATAACTCACTGTGAAGTGTCCAGGATTCTTTTAAGACAGAGTCACACGCGAGTCCAGGCGACCTCACGACCTTTGCTTCGTCGGTTTCCGCTTTTCTAAAGCTTACCGTTCCATGTAGGTTTCGTAGCCACTAATTTATACCCCTTGGGTCTGGATGCTTGCAAGGCTTTTTGGTCAAGGAAACTACCTTATGTAAACACTCACCCCTCAGCACTTCATCACTCCCAACCCTTCTCCCGCCTCGTGGGGGTGGGTGGAGTGGGGGTGTGAAAAGAGCGTCCCCCCTCCCTCCCCACTCTTTGAGAGCGCTCTGGCTATAGATGACGCCATTTTCGCCTCCTTCCCTCAGATCTTACCAAAGCCGCCAAGGAAAATCGCAAACTCCATGGAGCATACCGAAAAGAGGTTAAGAAAGAAGTAAAGACAAGGCTCGAAAAGGACTCTGATTACCGTCCTGATAGGTTCCCACAAACAAGAGACTATTTCGACAGGGACACTCCATGAAGTTGATACATAATGTACTGCGATGAGAGCCCTGGACAACTAGCTGTACATAAGAAATACAGGCTCGGGAAATGTGCCAGCGTACTTAGTCCCCTCACTGTGTTGTTTACGGGGAGTCCTAGTGTTGCACGTCTCCATAAAAACGACTGTGGAAATTGAAAAACAAAATAATATGACGGTTCGTGCTCTTCATAGCCAACCAGATGGACTTTCAATTTTGCGAAGACATGAGATTCGTTTTAGCAAATAGCAGACTCTTGCACTGGTCCCGAGTCGACCTGTTAGTTTATTTTCTCTTTTCTCCTTTTAGTCCCATATGCGGTTAGGGGATTTCCTAAATTGTAAAGGGGAATTTTTTTTATTTCATATGACAGATTTCTCGCGCGTTTTGTGTCGTTTGTAGACAGTAAATTCTCGTCACACGAACAGATTTTTTTGAGACCTTTTTTGATTATTGTCGCAAAAGTATGAAAATTATGCTTAAAATTCGTTTTCATACTCACCAGAAATGTCTTTGAACAGCAGAGATATGCATGACTACCAAACGGGGAAACGTAATCGCGATGGCGTAGAGAGAGCTTGGGAACCATAGTTAGCTTTGATAGTTAAGTCTTTGTTTGAGAGACAAAAACTAATGCGACAGTTGCTAAGTGACAAATGAAAAACAAAATTGCCATTCACCATTTTCACATAGACAATAATGCACCTTGTTCAACTCAACCCCCCCCACCTCTCAAGTTTTGCATAACCATTGCCATTGTTAGGCAAAAGAAAGTTGCCTTATGATGTATATGAAAATGGTGAATATGTGAACAGTTCTTTCTCGCATCTTCAGAGTTGACAGTGGTTCCCAAGCCTCCTCTTCTCGCGACTTGGTTGTCGTGTATGGCTCCCCTGTTCAGAGACATTAGGGAGCTTTTGCAACGAAAACGGTTCCGGCTTCGAGAGCGCAACTATGAAAATGAATTTGCTTTTTTCCAAACTTTGTCGCGTTTATTCCAACTTGCTCAAAATGCCAAAAGTGGACTTGAATTCGCGGAGAACAGCACCCATGAGAAAGAAAAATTTGTCCTGGTACGTTTACATCCTCCATAAGACTTCGACTGAGAAAAATTTAGCGTCATGGCCGTGTATGGGCGGCAAAGAAATGTACTGAAAATTGTTCTGCACGTGGAAAATTTTTGTTTTGATCATAGAACCTATTCCTTCTTTGAAGTTCTTCGTTGCTGTCGCCGTTTTCGTTGCTTGTCTCTCTATAACTGGCGCCGATAAAACAGAGTCGCCGTGTCGAGTACTCGAGCAAACAAATATCAAATTCCCTCTTGTGTAACTGTGCTTTAGGCATTAAAGAGGAACTTTAACGAAGAGTTTAGATGGAGAGAGCGGAGGTCAGGATATCAGCCCTAAACATAGCACTAAAATTTGTTAGCTAACACTAAGACTTTCACTGTGTCAGTTAAAATAAGTGAATAAATAAAGTTGAAATGAAAACCTCTTACATCTTCAAAGCACGTCCTATAACGCCGATGGAGATCGTTAAAATGCTCTTTTTCGCATGGTAATGGCAATTTCATCTGTCAGATCACTTCTGTACGTAAACTTTATATTTTAGTTGTTGTATTTAGTATCTAGAATGAGTTGTAAGAGTCAACTGTAACTTCACCTATAACAGTTAATATCAAGAGCCTGTTTACTTGGAGGTGGGGGACCCCAGCTAGGTGAAATAACCCGCTCAGGTAGGTGGGGTAACCCGCCTGTCCACATAATCTCTCATTTTAATTTGATCACTCTTACATGATAGGTGGGTTGTCCTCAACCGGGGTCAAATTGTGCCGTGTAAACGTTTCAAGGTGGGGTAACCCGCCAAGCCGGGGTCGGATTCGTGTTAGATCAAATTCGTTGACTGTGCAACTAACTGCCTTTAGCGGAACCTTTGCTTCATTAAAAGCGACAATAGCAAGCCAAAACACTGAAAGGTTGCAGCAAGAGCAGCAGGTTAGAGTAGGAAGGAATAACCGCCAAAACACTTCGTTTACCCGCCATGTTTTTGTGTACGTGCTTAGCGAGCATTCAATAATCTTGAGATGGTGCACCCCGGGGTGCGGCGGGGCGGGGTTGTAAGATTGCGTATAAACATGGCTTGTTTTTTCCCACTTAAGCGGGTTACCTGACCTACCTGGGATCCTTCACCTCCATGTAAACGGGTCCTAAATTTAAGGCCTTATGACACTTAACATTAGACCCCTTTTAGGCCCTCCAAATTGAATTGGTTACTGTAGGTACAATTTATCAATTTGATCTCTCGAAGAAAAAGTGACACCACAAGCAAGTTCTTCCTGATATCAGAATTTTACTTCGCAAGCTTTAATGTGTGCGATTTTGTCAAAGTAAGACGAATGTACATCGTTCTAGTTACTACAATAAATTTTAGAATTCAAACTAATTTAATCTTTGTTTGCCATAAATAACTTTTTTAACTATGAAGATAAAAAGTTGTCGGAAGGAAAAAGAATGTCTCAGCTGAACCGTAGTCTATATAAGATAGAGAATGACGGATCAATATCATAAGAAAGGGGAAAGCTCCTTTCAAGACATTTTCGAGTGAAAAGTGATGGCAAGGGAAGATTAAATGCTTAGCGTTGGACAAGGAAAGAATGTGAATCTCTATTTCCAACATGTCTTTCTAGTTTCCTTCACCCTGGTTTGATGAAATAGACTGTTACAGGTCCCTATTTTTCCGCAAGGTTGTCGGGATCGCGTACCCATCTTTACGACGTCCATCTTGATTTCAACACTGAAAACCCCTGGACCCGCCTCCTCGCTGTATTTGAAACCAAGATAGTCAGTATACGCTCAATCCCAACGATCTTACGGGAAAATAGGGGACAAATAGTCTTTGGATGAGAACACTTTGATAGCGGGGTTGGGAACCAATAGAAGGGGGAAAGACCATCAGACAGGCCTCCGCCTTTTCACTCTTCCCAATGTCCCAGCGCGCTCACTACTTTTTAATCACATTTTCTTTTGGAATACCTGTGGGCTCTTCAACCTCGTTTCCAGAGTCTTCTCTCAGTTTTCAGGGCAGGGGAAGAAGAGAGACCCTGGGAATGAGTCTGGTTGAAGCATCAGCGAAAAGGGGGAAATGCAAATGTGTTTTAACGTTGCTGGATTATGTTTGGTCCGCGCTTTAAACAAATTTAAACTTCCAAGCCAGCTCAAAAAGTAGAATGACGTAAGAAAACAAAAGGAGCCTCTACTTCCATAGTGATCTAACGTGATGTATTCTTTTAAACTAATTCCTGGTCCCCGACGGAACGCGATGATTTCCTGTCATCCCAAACATTTTTGGGCGTTTTAGCCTCTGAGCAATCAATGCCGCATTTCGAATGAATTTTCCTTCATTTGAGGGCATAGCAAGTATGTGCTATTTTGGCTTTTTGTTTTTCTCTGGAATTTGTTCTTACGTACACTTTCTAATTACGAACTTTTGTTCGTTCGTTTACACTGCGTATAAGGGGGGCGTGTGTACTGGGATATTCATTCCAGGTTTCGGGTGTACTCGCACTTACGAGACGCTAAACTTTATTCGCCATGAACTTAGCCTTTTATCATGTCTGACGAAAGTTCTTCGGCCGAACAAGTTACCCTCGAGCATCGAGAAGAAACCTCGAGCGAGTTAGTCCCTTCCGTGGACCCTATAGATCAAATTTTCGACAAATTTAAGTCATACTGACAATAAGCTTGGCGCTTTCAAGTGTAATTTATCTCCTCAAGATGACAGTCCCGATTCGGAGTCTAAGAGATTCAAGATTCAAATTGAGGCCAAGAAGCTTAAATTCAAAGGCAACGAGAAGCAATTTTTGTTTAATGCAGAAATCGAAGATTATAGTTCATTTGCTTTCGATATTATCAAGAAAGGTGATTTTTCGCGGGCCTAGAAGTGCTTAAAAACGTCTCTGGATTTGATTCGAAAGCGACAAAAACTTATCAAGTTAGGGGACAAGAGCGACGCGGGTCGGTTGGTGGTCCAGGAGTACGAGCAGGAAGAATTGGCAGACAGTTCCGAGGACTATGAAAAGAGAATTTAAAAAGCGCAGGACAACACGTGTAGAAAGAAACGCCAGATGGCTTCTACCATCAAGAAGGCCCGTTTGGATCAGGGCGCAAGCTCTTCTGCTACTGCTACTCGCAATAGTAATGATCGGCAGCTTTTTCGAGGTAATATGTGCGTTAGCCCTTTCTTTGTTATTTCCAGAGCTTGTTCTACCTGAAACAGGCTACCCAACCCGCATTTTCTTTAGTTGTCGTTTGTCTCTGTTTTTCTTGTGTCGTTCTAAGTAGAGGGAAAATATTTTTCATTCGGACGAACTTGGTGAGGGAGAATGAAAATGAGTTTCCTTCGTTTGGGGGCATAGCAAGTATGTGCTATTTTTTCTTTGTGTTTTTCTTTAGAATTTGTTCTTACACTTTGTAATTACGAACTATATTTAAAGAATAGCATGATAGGCAATCGGCTTTTGTTTTAAGAATTAGCAAACATTGAATTTACTTGTCCCGAAAATTCGATCTGGTGGCTCCTTCTACCTGATAATATTTCTGAATTTTCTCCGGGCGGCATATTTATTATATCAAGAAAAGCCGATACCGGACATTTCAGTAAAAAATATCAGCAAATTTTTTACTAGACGCGATTTTCTTTTTAGGGTCCTTTTAAGGTGACTCGACCCAGTTTTTTTTTTTTTTTTTTTTTTTTTTTGGGGGGGGGGGGGGGTACCATCCTGCTTTGAAGCTCTCTGGTATCCCCACCTTTATTTTTATCGTAAGTCTAACACATAGAATGGATAACATATAGATCAATCTACAATATAACATAAAACTTTTGGCGATCGAAGTAAATGTCACGTGGTTATAATGCCACGCCCCTTTGAGGTCTGAGTCGAAAATCTGCTGTTGCCGGCATTTTTTCGTGGAAATCTCTCGGCTACAAATAGTGCGCATTAGTGCCTAGCACTGAACAGAGTTTCACCAAAATCGCAAAGACCCAATTCGAGAAATTCAGCGGTTTCCAAATTTAGGTCATAATTTATGCGAAAATGATAAGCAAACTTTACACGGATTATATCTAATAAACTATGAGATTCATCTCTGTATTTTGGGCATCGTTATAACAGATGGGTCCTTGCAAGTCAGCAAAACGCTTTAGGGCCTTGTAAATGCGCGCGATTTCGAGCAAAGCAAACATATAGAAATTATAGTTTTCGCTATTTGTTGACGTTTGTCAGCGTTTAAGAGTCCTTCTCACGAAAAAAGCATTTTCTTAAAAATTCGTAGTTTTTTTTCCTTCAAATTATTTCAGGGCCACAATTGATTAACTAACTACCCGGACTCTGAATCTCATGGTCATTGAAAAACTGTGACATTATCTTCTATAAGCCCAAACTTGAGTAAACATTGAAGATTTATAGCGTTTTGGCTGAGTTTGTGCTTTGGGAGTTGTCTATTGTTTCTAGTCTGTCATGATACAGCATTCTTGTTCAGCACGCGTGCAATGACCGCGCTTGGCTGACTTCCGAATGCTCATAATTTTGGTACAGTGAGACAGGCCATCGCGTGATACATAGAGGTTTAACTCACAATTTTTAATCAATTCTCGTGCTTCTTGTGCCTTTGCAAAAAAATCAAGAAGTGCTAGACACTAAATCTACTTACTATTAAAAAATATCATTTTTTCATAGGTTTAATGCAAGCCAATAATTAAACCAACTCGTGACGGGAATATCTCTGTGAACATTCGGAAGTCAGCCAAGCGTGGTCATTGCACGCGTGCTGAACAAGAATGTTGTATAATGACAGACTAGAAACAATAGACAACTCCCAAAGCACTAGGCTCGATTACCAGCCGCTGTTCGGGAAAATGAGCCCGCACTCGTCCCCCGAAAGAGTCTCTCTTCGGGGAGGATCAAAGACCGGACCCGGGAGACGGCAGAAATCGAGCCTACCAAAGCACAAACTCAGCCAAAACGCTATAAATCTTCAATGTTTACTCAAGTTTGAGCTTATAGAAGATAATGTCACAGTTTTTCAATGACCATGAGATTCAGAGTCCGGGTAGTTAGTTAATCAATTGTGGCCCTGAAATAATTTGAAGGAAAAAAAACTACGAATTTTTAAGAAAATGCTTTTTTCGTGAGAAGGACTCTTAAACGCTGACAAACGTCAACAAATAGCGAAAACTATAATTTCTATATGTTTGCTTTGCTCGAAATCGCGCGCATTTACAAGGCCCTAAAGCGTTTTGCTGACTTGCAAGGACCCATCTGTTATAACGATGCCCAAAATACAGAGATGAATCTCATAGTTTATTAGATATAATCCGTGTAAAGTTTGCTTATCATTTTCGCATAAATTATGACCTAAATTTGGAAACCGCTGAATTTCTCGAATTGGGTCTTTGCGATTTTGGTGAAACTCTGTTCAGCGCAAGGCACTAATGCGCACTATGTGTAGCCGAGAGATTTCCACGAAAAAATGCCGGCAACAGCAGATTTTCGACTCAGACCTCAAAGGGGCGTGGCATTATAACCACGTGACATTTACTCCGATCGCCAAAAATTTTATGTTATATTGTAGATTGATCTATATGTTATCCATTCTATGTGTTAGACTTACGATAAAAGTAAAGGTGGGGATACCAGAGAGCTTCAAAGCAGGATGGTACCCCCCCAAAAAAACTGGGTCGAGTCACCTTAAGCGCTAATTTCTCAAGAAGTATTTAGTATACCATCAATAAATATCAGAATATTTCCTACTATTGTCGAATGATATGTTGTTCTTTGCAAAGTTTCGCATCCATCGCATTAAAAACGAATAAGTCATGACGGAAAATTTGTCACAGCTAAATGTTCCAGTGTATCAATGACGGAGCCACCTTAATGTTGCTCAGAGCAAGAAGAAAGAAAATATTTTTTATTCAGACGAACTTGGTGAGGGAGAATGAAAGATGAAATTTCTTTTGAATTTTGCAAATGCCCTGTTTCTCAAACCCAAGATACTTAATGGTTGTGAGCGGCGCAATTTTGGCAAATAAAGATGCAGGTGTCTTAAATATTGCGGCGAGAACAAGGAATTACAATAAGTGCAGTTTGAGATAAAGTTGGTTTATTTCGACTAAAACGTGCGCTACTTAATGAACTTAATGTAAAATACCCCTCAGACTAGCTGACAAACGAAGTTAAAAACATAGCCCTTTTAATGCCAGTGGCTTTTTTATGCAAAATAGAACAGCGATAAAAGATTCTTCCCTGAAGCTCAAAAGCCAGGTTCAGGCATTGCTGTGGCCAGTCACAGTTCCTGCCTATCTCGAGAAATGCCGAGATATTAGCAGATCTTTTGAAGTGAATCCAACGAATAGAGGTAGTGGATGTTACGAGCAATTATTGAACTGTGTTATCGTGAATTATAGATATGATCGAGGAGGGCGTTAAATCTGCCTCAATTTGTTTGGCCTCGAAACGATTTTTTCTTCGCCATTTTGTCCTTTATGATAGACTTAAAGATCAGCTTATGCCCCCTATTTTAAAAAAAAGCGTGATGGTGATCTGGTATGTATACCTAACAAAAATATTCAAGGACTACCAAAAAAAATGCTTTGAGCAAAGATGTATGATATAGCTAAAGTAACTACCTTTACATTTTTTCATATAATTGACTTTTATCATTGACAACGCCTATCAACCGAGCAGAATTATCTGTTAGCAAAAGGAGCCAATGTTTCTTCAGTTCGGTTTAGCTCATGCAAATTTTTCTCGTTTTACCGCATTCGTTTCCGGGGGCAACTCTCTTATATATTGTTTAAGCCACAGAGGGTATCCGTGGTTTTTGCGTCGTTTCCGTCTGAAAATGGGTACAGACTTTGCCCATTTTAATCTGGAATCGGATATGGTTTATGAGGGGGCTATACGGGAGTGTATAAAAGTATCCCTCGATTTAATTCCAAATAAAAAAGAAAGAGAGAGTAACATGTGAATTCGAAATCGATTTTAAGGGCGCTTTTCATTTGTCAGAACTGACCGGCCAGCCCATTCCCATCGTAACGACATTTTCACTTTTAATCAAAACTAACCATCCAGATCAGTCAAATCCTAAATGTTATGCGCAAAGGAGATAATTTTTCAACAAAACCTCTTGGAAAAAGTCTATTTCATTGTCAAAACGTCTGGTCCGGCCGACCTTGGAAAGCGCCCTAAGAAACCTTTTAGTCGGCGTTCTAATCTAAGTAATGATGACATAATTCCTCTCTATGTTAACATGTATTCCGCGTTTTGTGACCTCCTCCACGCCTGAAAACGAGTATGGATCTTAGCTGCCAAGTCTAAAAACGGATGTAGAAAATGATTTTTTGACCTGAAATGGAGTCAGGATTTGGGAAACCAGGCGGTACATCCCAACTAAGAATTCCTAGGAGTACCCCCCGGAATCATTTGCCTCTACGGTTCACCGATCTCGTTCCGAGGGTTCCCCTCTCGACCCTGGAAACAAGGTTGTACGGTTTTCATGTAACCCGCCTTAAAATTAAATCTTTTTAGTTAACAGCTCAACCACATGCATCATCGGTGGATTTTTTTCTTGGCACGCAGTTAGCCAGTTGTCGAGAAGCGTTACTTGGAAACAATACATTTGGTTTTACTCAAATGTGGCAATTTGATAGGCGTCTGACATGTGAGAAGCGCCGAATTCATTTGTCTTTTTGATGGATATGAGATGATTAAAGCTCATTTGACGTTCCCCCCACTTTGTTGCCTATCTACCATCTAGTATCCAAGGTGGCGCCCCCGTGAAATAATATCTGTACGTTGCAACATCATATTTTATAAGCGATATTCGGTATTCTTATTACAATTCGTAAATAGTACATTGTATTGCTAAGTTTACAAATTTTTTGTGCTTTTTTTTGTTGTGTTCATGCTGAAATTTTCGAGAGAAACTATGAATAGTTGTTTTTTTGCCCTCTGTTAATTATGATCACAATGAAGATTCTTGATGAAATAAATTATATGCATATTTTTTCTTTTAGCTAGATAATCATTAAGTTTTTTTCGAACGAAACGTCACGTGACTGACCCACGACATTAAAGGTAATTCTTGCTCTCAACAGAAATAGCATGAAAAACATTATTTTGTCGTTGTGGATTCTAATTTGTACTTTTATTTTTCTAAGGAAAGCAAATGTTTATAAAAGTTTTTAAAGCCTTAATATTTTGCAAAGTGCTTGGAATTTAACAGCATTCAAATTGTTCAGTCGCCTGTACTGTAAATAATTCATTAACACAACCTTTAAACACGCAAATTCAGCGGTCACTCAGCAGTTGTCCACGCAGCTGCAGGCATTATTTTTAATACTGTAAGCTAACAAGAAAAGACGGAGCACTGAAAATCGTTCATATCTTTGCCGAGAAACATCGTGAGGTAAGCCCTCTCTGTTTCGGCCACTGAAGATCAGCCCAACAGTTTCTATTATGAAAATACTATATTGCAAGCATCCCAAACCGCAAACTCAGCGGTTGTCCATGCAGGTGCTGGCATTGTTTTAATACTGCAATTTTACAAGAAAAGGCGGAACGATGAAAATCGTTCATATCTCTGCCGAGAAACATCGTGAGGTAAGCACTTTCTCTTTTGGCCACTGAAGATCAGCCCAACAGTTTTTATTATGAAAATACTATATTGCAAACATCCCAAGCTGATATACTATGAATTTTAAACAAAACTGAATACACGGCTGGCACTTCGGCAAAGGGCTAATATATTATATGCCAATATTTCGGCTAACATTTCTCAGGGCAAACCTACAAAGTTTGGCAAAAATCGTCCTTATATTTAACATTAAACGTTAAGGGTAGATACTCCTTAGTATAAAAAATTTGGCCACTTTGGGCTCTCCATTTTCCCTGAATTTCAAAGTTCACTTATTCGTATGATGAATTGATCTATAAAGACGTATTTTTGGTTCAATGAAAAGTTTTAAAGATTGCAATTTTGCGCGTCACATCGGTAAATAGCTCTATTGTATTTTAAGGCGGTTATTAGTTACATTAAGGACCGTACCATTAACCGGTTCACTTTAACACGGTCATGCATGGCCATTTTAATTTCAGGTCATATTGCTAAAATGCTAAGTAATACATCGCTTGGAAACACGAGTGAAGCAAACATCACTACCGAGGGCTCGCAATATTTGCAAATACCATTGGGGGTGAACATCTTCCTGCTTAGCATCCAGGCCGCCCTTGGTGTATTAGGTGTGGTCGGAAATATCCTGGTCTGTGTGACTGTTGTGAGAAGAACAAGCAAACTATCTGCTTTGAGTCCGTATCTACTGAGTCTGGCATGCGCGGATCTTGGAATTTTGTTGTTCAATCATCCTATAGTGATCTTGCGAATTCAACTTCGAAGTCGCTGGATCCTCGGCAAAGTAATATGTTTGTACGTTAATACCTTCAAAGAGACGTTCTTCAGTGCTTCCATTTGGACTATAACAGCGATTGCTGCTGAGCGTTACTTAAACACTTCTAGGAAGACCAAAAAGATACGTCTTGGACAAAGGAAATCATTGAAGAAACGGGCCTGCTTCATCATAACCGCGATATGGATTATATCGTTCGGCGTTACAACTATCCCTGCGTTTATCGACATGGAGTACCATTCTAATAACAGCTCTCACAGTAGATGCCGAAGCACAGCTTCGCTTACTTTTAATCGCATTTTTGTGACAGTCAAAGCCATAATACTGTACGTCCTTCCTCTAGGCCTTATAGCTTTAAGCTACCAAAGCATAAGCAAAAGAGTGGCTAAAAGATCTGAGGCCCTCCTAGCTGGGACGCCAAGCTTTTCTCGCGAAGCAAGTTGTTCGAATACCAGGGCCATTCTGATCCAAACCAGAAAAACCCAGCGGATTCTCAAGCCGCTGGTCATTGTGTTCGCAGCCACAATGCTGCCTCTCCAGCTGTTCTCGCTGGTCGCATCATATTGGACACTATTTAACCGTCAAAGTTATTTTTACGTTTTTTTCACGTTGGTCAACATATCAGTTGCCGTCAATGCAGCGGCGGACCCGCTTGTTTACTGTGTGGTGAACGAAAATTTTCGTGTAGAAATGAAAGCTGCCTTGTATGGTTGCTTCCGATGCCAGAATACCAAGACTGTCCGAGAAAGACAATCCGTCGTTTCGACGGTCACAGTTCGATCTAGAGCCGAAAATAACTCAATGGTACTTTCAGTAACGAACGAGGAAACAAACTTGTGAAAATATATAAGCCGGGTGTACTGAAACAAGTATAAATGAAGCATACTGGCGTTCTTTTTGGTGACGTGGTCTGGATTACTGAAACCAGTCAAAACTTAGCAAAACCATAATGGGTTTAAAAGCTAAGCAATAAAATTCCGAGTCCTTTTAAACAACCAGTAATTTGGGTTTGTTTGTTTGTTGGCTTAAAAACTATAACCTTTTAATAAAATGTTACCGTTAATACAAGCTTCAGGCAGAGAAATATTGCTTGTGTTAAACCAATGCATGAATTAACACCAGCCCAATTAACAAACCGGCAATAAAATTAAAAACATTATATATTTACAATACTGAAAAAGGCCAGACTATGGAGCAATGAATAATATCAAAAGTATTGAATAACGAGAGGGAAAACTAAAACTACTTGGAATGGTAGCTTGTCGAATTGCTAAAAAAATAGTAAAAAATTGTCGACGATTTCTAAAGTGGTTTTTTAGATTCTTTATTTAAACATAAAATTAAAGTAACAGCTTCAAAACACAAAGTCTTTATCTCAGCTCTTTGAAGATTTGAAAGCTTCTGAAAGCGGCTTTACATTTTTAATTGCAGTTTGTTTGTCTTAAAATTCTGTGAGATTATTTACATTGATCAAAAGTCGGCTGCCTCACGTGGTTCTTATTTGCAAGAAACATGTCGTAGTTGTCTTGTTAACGAATGACATCAATTAAACCTGCGCCGTCAAAGTTACTTTATCTCACTTATAGTATGTTTGTTTTTGTTTCTACTACCTGACTACATGACTTGTTTTATGAAAAAAGAAAAAGAAATCAAAGTAAAATAGAACTTAGGACACAAACAGAAAAATTTCCTTAAAGAATTGAATTGATTTAAGAGCTCACGAGACATGTAAAAAGCAAGGGCAGTTTATTACTGTTTTACTTTTCTTTGAATAAATAATTTTGTGACCTTATATTACCTCTTATTATTCATTCAAAATATTTTCGCGATTCTGATTGGCTAAAAGCACAGGCATAATTCACCATAACCAGCTACTGATGACCAAATTTGGAAGAATTTTGCGATTAATCAACCGATGACTCAAAAGTGCAGCTTCCTTGCAGGTTAATGTACTGTTAACCGAGAAGACCTGGGGACGAGGTTGAGTTGATTTGGTTGCGAAAACAAAAATGGCGTTCATTTCACTGGTTTCAAGAGTAAGAACTAGGCGAAATAATAGCTAAAAACATGGCAAGAACAGCAAGAAGACAACTCGAAAGGCGACATTTGCTATTTGGAGAATATTTTGGAAGATGAGCTTAACATCGATGAAGGTAAGCATGTTTTAGCTATGTTTTTAAAGTAGGAATTATTTTGAATGAATGATAAAACAATTATTGAATTCGGCTTTCGTAGCATGTGAAGAACTATGGAGATCTCGGAGGGTGTTATCCGCCTCGGCCTAAGGCCTCAACGGATAACACCCTCCTCGATCTCCATAATTCTTCTTAAGATACTCAGCCTCATTCATTAATTGTAAATTATTTCAGCGTTTTTATAATCTTGATGCATCTTATTATTATTATTTTTTTTTTTATTAAGGTTGGGTTATTGCGAGTAGAAAAAGTGAGCGCCGTTGTTTTCTTTAAATGGCCGGGTGTTTAAACATTCACAGAAATTTCTCATTAAAATGCCCTGTATGGCAGTTTACTTTTTCTCTTTGCTGTGCAGTACAGTAATTCGTGGAAGTGTCTGAAAAATATTTGTCACAGAACTTACCACAATTAACTCTTCGAGCAAAAAAAACAGTCACAACCCATCCCTTAACTTCTCTCACTTTCTCCTACTTTACAGGGCCTTCAAAAAAAAAATCAACAATCCCCGTTACATAAAGGTTCCCCAAATTACCTATTTAAGCCTTTTGCTGGCCCTCCTCCACACAAGGTAAAGCATTCATCCTGGCCTCATCCCAAATTACCTCTAAAACACTCTCATAGATTTCGCTCAAACTCTGCGAACGTCGAAGCAGCTATTGGAGTATGAAGCTCTTGTGAACGATTTTGAAAAAAAAGTTCCCGGTGCCGAGATATACGCCTGCAAGTAAACTAGGTAATGCCGTCATTTCGCTGCCATGACGACTCCAATGCCATTGCAACGCTGATCATAACAAATTTTCATCTTTATCTAGTACAGCCGTGGTGGTAATTTTTGCCAAATCTTTGTTAATGGCGACGTAGCTAATGCTCAAACTTGGCCGCTATTGTCCCAGAAAAACCCCATCCAGCCACCTTAATGCGGGAGACACTGGGACCTTCTTCTGTTCACTTCCTTGTGTGCACATGCTTACTTGCGTTCCTCATGAGGTAGGTACGCCACAGCCGCGGGTTGGTAACCGCCGAGGTCAAATATTCATCTCGCAAAATAGCGCTTACAGCACGGGACGGCGAAAAAAACATGACACATGACTCAGTCAACATTTTCTTCAAACTTTTATTGAAATATTTGCTGTAAATTCTGCATTTTGGAACAAATTATAGCCACTGTACTGTTCATATGTATTTCTTCTATAAATTTCAATCAACAACGGCCCCCAAACAGAGGGTGGTATGCCTGTGGTCAAATGAAAGATATTAGTGCAACAGAAATATGTAAAGTGGAATTAAAAAAAAAAAAGGAAAAAAGAGCACTTGTGCACTTGAATAGTGGTGCGTGATCTCATAACGCTTCGATAGGTTTTCACAAAATGGTGGAGTAAGTGTGACGTAACGCAGCTGATCGACCTGGGAGTGTTCGTTGTATCAATTGCCTCAGCGTGATTGAGCATCCATTGTCGTGGATTCGTGGATTCTGTGATTTTTTTTAAGTGCTTAAATCTGAAGAGAGACTGCATGTGAAACGATACCGAGATACAACGGGGAGAAATAAAGTAAAATGTTTTGGTCAATTTGGTCTATAAAAGCGGGAAAAATTGAAATAAAGCGCGCGTAATTTTGGACGGAGCAAACTCCTAATTGTACCAGTAGGCAACACGCGCGCTAACCATGTTAGTGAGAATGGTTTCGGCGACTTAAAAAATACCGGTGTTGCTGTACGATGGTAGTAATAACTAAATTTGAAAAGCGAAACAAAATTCACTGTTCTTGCAGAATGGCGGGATTTTTCATTGTATTAAGTAAAGCACAAGACATTCATTACTAATTAACCTGAGATCAGGCCCAATTTTAGCGGTTCTCATACATTCTCTCTAACGGCCTGCTCTAAAAATCTCTTTTCGTTTCGCCATGCCCGCCGGAATATAATTTTCAAAGCGAAACGAAAATAGAGCCTGATCTCAGGTTAATTACTAATAAACTGTCTGCTGACTGTAGTACTGAGAGAAAGGGCACCGCAGCCTTTGACTAAAAACTTTTACTGAGAAACAAATCAGTTGGGCTTGTTGCAATTTCCTAGTCTATTATTTTTTATTAAATGTGACAAGGAACTTAACTTCAGTTTACGTGACAAAGGGCTTAAAGACAGTGCCATAGGGATCTTATGAGACAGGCTCTCATTTTAATTTGTTTAAACTCGGTGAAAAACAAATTCTTTCTGCATCCCGCACTCTTTTGTGACGAAAAGAACCTCATAATGCAAATATTAATTAAACAAATGTATTCATCTCTCTGTAAATTAGGTAATAACCTGTGAAGTGTGAAGTTGTTTGCTAGTCTGGCTAGTTGTTTGAAATACTCTAGACGTGATCAAATCTAACAAGACAAAAGATTTCATAAGGTGCTATAAAGATCATATGGTTTTCACGCTCCATGCAAAGCTATACAAAGTACAGTCTCTAAAAAGCCCCACACGGTCGAATTGTAGAGTTTTTTTTTTCCACGTTCTTCAAATAATTGATTCATCTCAGCTGGAGCAACTATTGACGTACTCTATGCCGAGAGAGGATATCTTGAGTTGACTGTACTGAAGTGCTCATAATATCTGAGGTATGTTATATTTGTTAATAGTTAACTGCATTTAATTGATATCAAACGGATTTCACATTGCTCGCATTTCTTCGCAGAAACCTCAAGTGGTTGGGTCACATGTTTCAACACTGTTTGCAAGCCGTGCGGTAAAGTTGTGAAGTACGAGGTCTCTCCTCATGTGTTTTGGAGTCTGTCTAGTCATAGTATAGACCTTAAAATGTCCTCGAAAAGCCCCAAACTGTCCAGACAACAGGTAAGTAGATGACATCTTGAGAGAAATTATCCCGAGACGACAACATTATCATAATATTGCGTTGAGGTGGCTAACATTGTTAACCCTCGACCAATTCGCGCGTTTGTAAACTAAAGACGACGCAGACAACTAAGTTGTCGGACATTTATTATTTTAGTACGTCGAAAAATGCTTTTATACTCGGTTAAGCTTCATGCTTATTTATCTAGTGTCGTGGCATTGAACGACACGTTTCAAACATTACGTCAGAGACACACTCAAATATAGCGAAGAGATTGCGAGATTTCATTCTTAAATGTAGCGTTTACATATTTGATTTGGCGAGCAAACAATCGACACATACTGTAAGTGTGTTTGACAGCTTGTCGGAAAATGCGTATGTTATAACTTTTACCGTGATTCGCTTTATTTCTAACGGGAAAGAGTGGTCTGTCTTCCTGAAAATATTTTAGAACGTGTCAGTGTAACATGATCTTAGTATCATACCGATATTTAATAGTTAAGCATATTTTAATCGCAACTACTTTTAATTTTAAAAGTAGACACAACTACTGTGCACATTTCTTAAATGTAATCTGTTAGGATAACCCTTTTGTTGCTGTTTTTTTTTAAATATACCATCACTAATTAAAATTCTAGGTTCAATACAAAAAAGTTTTAATTTATCTCTCTTTCGTGTATGTCCTGTAATATGTTCCGTTTTCCTATATTGCTTCATGGCTTTAATACATACGCCGAGTAGACGTGGTCTGCAGCCTGCACTTTTACACTGAGCAAAAATATTTCCGACCAAATCAGGGGCACCCAACGACAATTTTCGGAAAATTATCTGTTCGGAAGACGATTTGAGGTCTAGAATTTTCGGATCATTTTCTGACAAATTTCTTGCTTGCCTGCCTCTCCTAGGATTTTCGAACTTCAAAAAAATCGTATAATTGCCCATTTTTAACAGATTTTTACCCTAAAAAGGTCACCTAGAATTTTCGGGAGCCTTTTTTCTGGCTGAAATTTTCGAAAAGGTAATTTTTGATCCCTATCATTTTCTGATCACCATAATTTCAGCTAGGAAATCCGAACAGATGAAAAATTTTTAGGGGATAAAAATAAGCCTTTATCTACCGTTTAAATACTAAAGTACGCTCAACAATGCTATGTTTATGTAGTTTTGAACTATACTCTCGTTGGGTGCCCCCGCCAAATGTTCGTCACTGTAATTATTGGAAATCTGTATTCTTTGTTCTGAAACTGATCACTTATTATCAGATTATCCATGAATTGCAGCTTTGTTCTTTAACTGATGTTTCGGTGAAAGTAAATCATTATCAGTAAAACGCCTGTCACGTAATATTTCGTGACAATCCATGAACTCTCGTTTTAGTTTGGCCATCTGTGGGTGCTTGTGTTGCTGATTCGGCGAAAAAGTTCTTTTCTGGATAGTTCAACGAAAATATTTTTAAGTAGCCGAGGAAAGGAAAAAACTATTCCTATCGTACTAACATCAAGAAATTCACAATTCTTTACCATTAGGACCAAAAATCTGGAATTGCCTTCCTGTATCTATAACAGTCTTGTCAAGCTTTCCTTTCTTTCAGAACAAAGTGCTAGAATTTTTCTTAAAATAGTTACTGAATTAGCCTTGCCTTACTCCTTCGCAGCCCTTATTTCTTATCATATTGTGATGTTGAGGTGGCCTCCCCTATCAGCCTGGTGGTTTCTTGACTGAGGTATCCTCTCCTAACACTATGCTGTAGTCTGTAAATTCGTTTAGTAATACAATCAAGACTAATGATGATGGTGATGATGAAGGAGTCGGTTGGTGGCCCCTTACTTTGTAAAGCATCGCCGGACAAAAGTCAAAACTCCCTTAGAAAAATTTAGCCTGATTATTGAACATCGTTATTGAAGATGATGTATTTAGAATGCATCCGACTAGAAACGAAGCGTGTTACAGTTTAACCTTGATACGACGAAGGGCCAAGGGACTGGCAATATGTTAGCTATAACGAGGTTTTGTTATTTCGAGGTTCTTTTACATAGATTTTACTATTACAGGGGTTTAAAAAATAGTTCGTTATACCCAGAACTAGCGTAACTTCGTTAAATAGAGGTTTGTTATATCGAGTAATTATGTTCCACTGTATTACTTTCGACACCAACCCAGATGAAGACAACACCCAATAGGAGGCCCATTTGACCAGATTTTGTGCCAGTCTCAGTAGCATAGAGTACCAAGGAGTGTTACACCCTCCCCTACAGGGAATGAAAGTTAATCTAAATGTCACCCCTCGGTGGTCTAGCCTGTTTAGAGACCCCCTCCCCCTAAAAAGGGGGCGTCTGTACACAGGCTGCTAACACTGGTCCTACTCTTTGCTTTTTTGTACACCTCAGCTGTAGGAGGCATCAACGAAAGTTTCTACTCTTTGTATTGTCTACTTAAAGAAAGGAAATCAATGGCATTCGCCACTCTCTCTCCCCCATAAAAACCCCTATCTACCGCCCCCCCCCCATGCGTAAGCATTGTTTTCACTTTCACTTTTCTTGGGACGATATGCCACCAAAAATGAGGAAATTATTTTGCACAATTTGGGGAGGGGGGTGGTGAACAAGATGTATTACGCATTATGGGCAATGTGAACAAGGCGGTTTGAACCTAGACCCCCATGAAATGAAGCGTTACGATAATTACTTATTCAGAGCCATAAATAGATCGTAGGTGTAACCTATCTGCTTCTCTCTTACTACAAGATGTTAACTGAGTTTGCCCACTTTTAGCTCGAAGGCAGTGTAAGCATTTTAAAAGATGAAATTCGAAGGCTCCATGAAGAGCTTCACCAAGTGAAAACAGAGTTGCAGCTCGAGCGAACGAGGGCGTTGGATGTGACGTACGCTTTGCAAGAAAAGGAGCGGGAACTAGAGCAATATCAGTGTGATTATGACCAAGAGATGAAGGAAGTTATATCGAAACTCACCCTTTTGGAGGCGGATTTTCTTAAAGAGAAAAAGGAGATCACAAGACTTATGACAGCTAAGGACGCGACCATCGAGTCGTTAAACAACGAGGTATCCACGAAAAACAACCTTATCAAATCACTTCGCAGGAAAGTGGGATCTTTGCAATCGCAACCTGACAAAGACGACAAATTGATTAAGCTTGAAAAGAAAATGGAAGCTCAAAAGCAAGAAATCGACAATCTTCGAAATGCAAACGCACGCCTACTCGAATCTTTGTCCCACGTCAGACTAAGTTATCCAAACGCTCATCACAAAGGAAGATTTAGACGAGGCTCTTCGCCGGTTGCATCGAAAGGTCATGGAAAAAGCCCAGAGGTTTCAGAGTGGAAAGAAGAACTTTCCGCGTTCTTCTGATCACTCTTATTAAGCATATAATTCCAACGTTCCGACAGGTCGTTACGTGTCTCAACTGTAAAGACCCAAAGGAGACTTAAATATCACAATTATATTAGAATAATAATATATGAAAGAAGAACTTACACAACTTCTAGCAAGCCCATCATTTTGAGATAGCTAAACTTGTGAGAGTTCAGACGAAAGATTTGGGTGGGTCTTCCAGTTTCCGTCGCGATTCTTAAGTAGAGGGCTTCCTTGCAGGATTAACATTAAAAACTTAGTCAGTTGCTTTGGTTTCGAAAGTTTAAAAAGTGTTTAAAAATAGGGAGCTTACTGAGTACGAAAGCAACCGCGCGGGGCCAAATGACGTTACTTAAAAGTGAATTTGCCCTTTTTTCAATGCTAGTCTTTACACTAGAGCCTAAATAAGCTAAGAAATATTTCAAGACAAGTAAATTTTAATTACTTCAAGTAAAATAAAGCTTCACACACAACAGATTCTTTTTTACTTCAGGTTATTTTCCCACGCAACAAAATTAAGATTGATTGACATGTCTCGCCTTTCTCAAAGCTCAAGAAACCGCAAAACCGCAGGTCAGCTAAGTCGGTCATAAGGATGGTTTTCAAGTCGCTTGAAACTTCCTTGAATCGTTTCAACTTTCCGACTTTAATGAGATGCAAAGCAAAGTTTCTTGAGATTTTACTTTATAGGCCTTCACACACGAATTTTTGGTTAAGTAAAACTTAGCAGCTCTTAAGTGTTACTTAACAGCCTAGTGTGAAGACAACCATTATTTCATCTAATTCAATTTGACAAATGTTGCCAATATTTTTTGGAGGTTGAATTCTAAAGGGCAGAAAAACAATGTCTTGTGCAATGTGCACGGTCTCCATAAAACGTGAAAATAAGAAGTTTAACATTCTAGTTTAGCCTGAGAAAACAGCCAGACATTTCGCGACGCAACCACCGATTTTCCTGCGAAATGACATCTGAAGAACAAACACAGAGATTCCATACTGATGACGTGTCACTACCCAGATCTGGGTAGTGCCTTTGATTGGTTGAAAAAAATTTTACCAAACAAAAGCACAAACCAGGGGCGCGATCCATTCAACCTAAATTTCCGGAAATTTCGGTCCAAAACTCAATGGATCGGTTCGGTCCAACCGGAAAAGTTTCGGAAAAACGGGTCCACCTTTTGAGGTGGACCACTTCTCCCGGTCGGACCGGTTGGAATTTTGGTTGAATGGATCGCGCCCCAGGGGTGCTTACCATTTGACAGAAAAATCCGGTTGGGGTAGCAAAAGCATAATGGTAAGCAATTTGCCAGTTTACCGTAGAAATGCCACATCCGTTACGGTTTGAATCCAAAAAAAGGGCGAATTTGTGTCGCGTGAGTCTGGAACCGAGAAGGAACTGAGAAATTGGTTAATGGTAAGCAACATTCCGTTTGGTTCGTACCAACCGGAATGAAAGGACTACCTCAAAACGTACTCCTCAATTTTCGGTTGGAATTTCCGAAAAGTGACCTTACTATTTACCTTCCGTCCGGAATTTCCGAAATTTTCCGTCAAATGGTAAGCACCCCAGATAAAGGAGGTGACGTCGGTTGTTTTCTGAGGCAACTTGTAGCACGACGGTAAAAAACTGTCTTCCGGATATGTACAAAAAAGTGTGTTGCACGTGCCAAGTTTTAGCTAATCTAAACCAATTGCGTTTTTGCCGTTCTCGTTGCCGTGGCCGCCGCCGCCGCCGCCGCCGTCGTCGTCACGTGAGGTCCCTATAAATGGTGAGTTTACTCAACAGGACCGCAGAAAGGAGAGGACAACATTGAAGACGACAAAACGCTTGTGTGTGACAAACGTGACAAGGCTACTACTTGCGTGTTTTGTCATGATCTTCACTTAAGTTAATGTTTTCTGGTCTTTTACAAAAAGACCTGTTTTAAGGTGGGTGAAGTTCGGCGGAAGAGTTTTTCAAACAAAATTATTGTTACACTTGTCGCACAAGGTTCGTCGTCTCTTTCCTCTTCCCTCCTGTTACGTAAGCTCACTAATGACAATCGTCGACGCTCTCAGTCTCGTACCCAAATTATCTTTTCTTCCCATCCTCTGGAGGGAGGGGATGGGAAAAAAGAGGCGGAGCTTCGAGAATATCGCCTTTCATGAAGCCTTGGCCAGTTATTGACGATTGCGAGCGAGGTGTGCTAATCATGTTTAAGGAGTAGGTATGTTAGAGACAGATAGTAGGGTAATACCCGGATGGGTGTATTCAGTGTACAGTCAATTTTTGCCGTGCTCAACTCTCTCGACGAACTCGCGCAGAAACGCTTGTTACGTAGGTCATAAAATAAGAGGAAACCTCGGCCTCGAAAATACTTTTCATAAAGAAGGTTCGGGGTCCCGGGCCACTTCCCCTAGACCTACCGCTGCTCTTGGACTTTCCCTTTTTACGGCCTTAGTCCTGACAACACAATTTTGTTATCGACTCAAGGACATCGAGCGCATCTTTGAGCACTTAGACACAGAGGGTTAGTTATTTGTTACTGGACTAAACAGTTAGCGTCGCACGTTAGTGCAACTGTTAAAATACAAACAGCAGTATAAGAATTACGGATAAAATGGTAAGTTTAATTAAGTTTATAAAGTGTTTAACGAGTTATAAACACAGCCGGTTTTTTAATTCTTCCTCTTGAATCGAAGTAAGAGATTCAGAGCCGAATATGGTGTAGTTAGCCCGAGTACCAGAAGTTTTTCTCTTGAGTTGCGGGATGCGTCGGGTCTTCGCAGAAGCTGGTTCAGAGCGATTTCATTGCTGTTCCCTTCGAACTTTGATCTTTGATTAGATGTAAATTATGAAGACTTGGCCGAAACCGACCACCACTCGCTTACTGAAACATTCCAGTATAGCCTGCATAACAGGCATTTACTGAGCCAAGCGAGGCGAACGTGGTATTTTAGGCGAGGCGCGAAACGACTGCGAAGCTCGAGACGAGGCGAGGGGTCCCTCCCCTCGTCTCGCGCTTCGCACAAAATGGCGCGTTCGCCTCGCTTGGCTCATAAGGCGCCGGCTGTTCCAGTATAAAGCAAGCAGGCTGTTCCAGTATAAAGCAACCCCCCCCCAAACCCTCAATTCACACACACAAGACCGCTGGCTTATGGGCATGTAGACAGGCAAAACGCAAGCAAACAGATGTACCATCTGTGATCTATTTCTGAACAGATGTACGAAAACATGGAATCTATTTGTTAAATTTTGGTTTGCAATTGACGGCATAACAATCCCAAATCGTGACCTTGGAAGCTGTCGCCAGGAGCCGATTAGTAATCGGCTCCTGCTGCCGCGCATGGAAAACATGGTAATTTTAATTGTCGTGTGTCTCTGAGCACTCAATGCATGAGGAATTTGTGATACCATCGTTGTCCTTCTTGAGACTATCACGACACGGAAAGTCACGTCATCTTTGTTTCACGTATTATAGATGAGGGGGTGTTGGGGTCTATGAAAAACCGATAAACCGCTCAAAAAATTACCCGAAACCGACAAACTTTGTAAAAAAAAAAACTTGTATTTTTGCGAAAAACCGAAAAACGGATGTTAAAAAACTGAAAACCCGGAAACGGCAACGGACACCAAAACCGAAAATCCCAACGGCCCCCTCATATGGCATATATGCAGTCCTTAGATACAAAACTTGTAAATATTGAAATTTCAAAGGTCTCAGTGAACCAGGATATCTATGACAAGTCGCAGCACTGTCCTCTGCCTCAGAGCCTTAACCCTTTCCTAAACAAATGAGCACTGATTCTGGGGGGACAAAAATGTTCTTTTTTGACACACTCTTTAAACTCTTTCCAGGTTTGCTGGATCCTCCTCCCTTTATCAAGCAGAAAACAAAAACAAAATCAAAAGTCTAATCACCACAAACAAACAAACGTGTGGTCAGCTTAGTCCATGATGCAGCGTGTCGTGACAACAGATGAACAATAGTAAACCTTCAAAAAAGGCTATTAAAAGTGCTCATTTTCCAAAAACATATTACAATTTATCTACGACTGCAGCAAGTTTGTTGCATCCTCACGCCTGGAGGGAAAAATGCTTGCGTATAGCCTAAAGACAACTACTTTAAGTCTCGAGGTAGTGAGACAAAGCATTGTAAATTGTTTGGAAATATTTGGGCCGTAATCAGAAAATTACGATTAAAAGATTATAAATTTGCCTAAATATATAGAGTGTAGTAGGCGGACTAACCGCGCACGGCTTATGGCCGTTTCCGTGGAAACGGCCCGTATGGAAAAATACGGACCAAGTAAGAACCAATTAGAACACTCGGATTTTTCTTCAGCACTACCTTGCCCCTTGCCGAGGGAAGAGATATTTTAATAACATCAGCTTAGTCCAAATCTAGCTCTGGACAGGTGATAGGCTTTTGCTCTGGAATAGTGATATGATCAAGTTTGAGTTTCAGTGCTACCTTTGCATGTAAGAACATGTCCTTGATAAAATAAACAGCGGCCATCATTATTACGATTTCTTGAATCCCTGATAGGTACTTGTTGAGAACTTTCTCGAAGAGAGCCAGGCCTTCCTTGCTGCCTTTTTCCATGGTTATGTCTGCAATTGCACGGAAAGGACTGTCTTCTGACAGACAGAATTCAGGAGGAAGTATTTTGTGTGTATTTGACAAAGTCGTATTATCTTCCTCCAAGTATTTTTCAACGATGTGTACAAAAATCCAGTCGCTTACAAATTCACATATGCCTATCTGTCGGACTTCCTCTTTAGACAGGTGTGGCTGCTCAGCTTCGAATTTCTTCTTTTTCTCTAAGACAAAGAAATGGTATTTTTGAGCTAATTGCTTTTCCTCACCTTGAAGAGTGGCAAGGAAAAGCGGCACAAAGACTTCCAAAATGTACGATATCTTCTTTAAATTCCTGTAGGCGGCTGGGCGAAGTTCTGTGACGGTCACGTCAATAATATCGATCCAACTGACGTCGAATTTTTCTGAAGAGGTGCGGTATCCAGGAACGCTGCCAATATTGGCAAACATCATTTTCCAAGCATCAGTTGGATTCTTTCCGCCTTTAAGGCAAGAAAATATGTACTCCAGCAGCTCAATTAGTTGCAAAATCTTCACCTGTTGTTTTTTCTCTTCAACGTCCATCAGTGAGTGGGCCAATTTGGAACCCTTCACTTCGTTCAGCATGTCTTCTAAGAGACATCTCCGCAATTCGTTATCATGTGCCTTGGATAGTAGCAGAGATGAGGGCATGAAGAAATTTCGAAGGTTTTCTTGCTTTATTCCTTGCAAAATAAGCTCTAAAACATCGATGATCGTTTGAGATCGAAACTCCTTCGCCCAGGCATGGTCATCTTTGGTAAACAACTGGGACAGAAGGACAGTCTTAAACATGTACGATGGTACCAAGGAGTCTCTCAATCCCAGCTTCATAGACACATCATCTCGTAAGACTTTCAGGACTTTGTAACATGCTTTGAAACCGTCAGGAGAAGTGGCCAGAATTTCTTTCTCGGCCACAGAAAACGAGATGCGCCACTCGTCAAACCCAGCAGGAACGACATGGAATCCGGTCTTCTGGAGAATCCCTTGTACCTTTTGCTGCACTTCGAGGCGTAGATCAGTTAAGAGCTGAACGGGAAGCTTGGATATGGGAAAGTCCAGAGCCGGTGTCAAGTCGACATTCACTTTCAAGTTGTTATAAGTTGTACCCCCTTTCCAGTGAATATCAAGCGTCGTCGATGGCCCATGCGTTTCGGAGTATGTGACACCAGATGAGTTTTCCTTGCCACTGTCACATAGTATTCCACGAAAAAGGAGCCACAAACGTCCCTCCGACTCGTCCTGGGGAGCTCTGTAGATGCTCAAGCCTTCAGGAGTTTCCACTTTATCTATTGATTCCATGATGAGTTTTTTGAAGTGTCGGGAAAGCAAGTAAGGGCTGAAGTAACCTTTTCTATCTCTGAAGTCTTTCCAGTGATCTTTCTCAAGAAATAGCTGCACGTAGCCGTCATTCTTCGCACAGGAGCTCTGCAAGATTAATGGTTTGTCTGTAAGAGGGGTTATCTTTACCATGAAGTCGAATTCATTCGGCTGGCAAACTTTCGTTTCTTCGTAGACACTTCCGCTTTTGACCAATGTGTTCTGAAATCTTGGATCACGCTTTCCTACATCTGCCAAGATGTTGTTGATGAGTGTTTCCAGTTTGTCTCGTATCAATTCGGCTTCGCTTTCGTCTTGAAACTTGGCTTTCGCCTCGAAATTTTCTAAAATTTCAGACATGATCAGTGCTCTAGCCTTTTTCGTAGAGACACGTTTACAACACAACGTTATAACGTGGCAAGCTCTGAGCGACTGGGGTCACACTAAAGACTTATAGATGACGTCATTATATGCAACGTTTACTTCCATGGATAAATTCCTTGTCTCCGTGTGTCTCTTCAGTAAAAGATCACAGATGACGTCAAAATGTGGTAAGAACATCAGTGATACACTTGCCGAGTGTGCCACTTTTTTGTTCTCAGGTTAGGTACCATCTGTGATCTATTTCTTAACAGATGTACGAAAATATGGAATCAGAGCACTCAATGCATGAGAAATATATGTTTCCGTGAAAATTCGGCCATCCCTAGCGAAACTGGTCTCAACATGTTTCCATTACTGCTGGGCCATCGAATCTGTGCTCATCGAAAGGGCACAATCAATTTTGACTTCTCTTTATAGAATCCTCGAATTGTATCATAGACCGTGATTAATTTCTAACAAAGAATCGGGGCAGCATAACGGCGGGCATGTAAAACATTTAATTGATTATCTAATAATAATATTCATTGCCCCACCCCTCCCCTCTCCTTCCTTTTGACTGTAGCGCACCCCCTCGGTACGAATTTCTTTTCTCTCCCCAGCCTTCCGCTGCAGTAAAAAGAAAAGATGGCTGCTACAATTTTCACCAAGAGAAAACTGAGCACTCGCCCGCCCAAATTACGCTGGTTCTACAGACTACACCCGTGGACCATATTTAAAAACATATGCCAAACAACAAGTCAAGTCAAGTGAAGTCAATAAAATTCTTAATTCACACGAATATTTACAACTGAGGTAATTAATTACCGACACACACTGGTAGGGAGATTCCGTAAATACCGTGAAAGGGAAAGGTATTCACCTTTGTGGAAAGGGGAAAAATAAACAGTAAAGCATTTCCTCATCAAAGGAAAATCACACAGCTAGGACTTGGGCAAAAATAAATATTCTACTCTATAAAGTTCGCTTAAGCTTAAACTGTAGGTTTTTACCTTTTAAGCATTATTTGCCTTGTAAAATACTTCAAATATTCTATAGTAGGTATAATATGTTTTACCACAATTGGCAGTAATGTCGCAATCTAATTGGCCAATTTGCCCTTGTTGACAAGAGTACAGACAACGCTGCTCGCGTCAACGTTGCGTGCCATGCCTTTGTCAGCGCTCAAAGACCTCAAACATGGATGATCAATTGTTTTATTTGACATCGATATTTAGCCTGTGTACAGACGTCCCCCCTCCTTCAGAAAAAATCGGGAGAAGAGAATTCCCGAATTTTTCTGAGGTAGGGGGGGACGTCTGTACATACGCTACGATATTGTAATATATTGATATTAAAACCCAACCATATACAGTAAAAGAAAATTTTCAGTAATTGATACGAAGCATTTCGACAATTAATTGTAAATCTAATTGCGAAGCAAGGCTGCAAATAGACGTTCAATGCGCCTAATCCAGATCCAACTCTGGAATTGAGATGTGCCCAAGTTTAAGTTTTAATACTCCCTTGGCACGGACAATTATGTGGATGACGTAGTCGACAACACCGTCCATAAGGAACTCCTCAGGGACCATGAATAGGCCCCCCTTTAATCGCTGTTTCAGCAGAGCAAGGCCTTTGCTACTGCCCTCTATCGTTGCCACTTCAGCAACACCCTGGTAGAAACCTGATGATGTAAATTCAGGACGGATTGCTTTATGAAGGTTTGGCAAAGTTGAGTTGTCGTCCTCGATGTAATAGTCAACAAAATCATCCATCCAATCAAAGGCAAATTGATGAAGAGACACTTTCTTAACGTCATTTTCTGTTAGACGCATGTGTTGACGCTCGAAGTTCTCTTTCTTTTTAAAGAGGAAGATCTTAAACTTCTGAGCCAACAAGTTCAGTTCCCCTTTAAGTTTGATCAATAATTTCGTGAAAAAATCTTCCGTAAAATTCCATATCTGAACCAACTTGGAATAAGCTTCCTCACTAAGCTCTGTGCAATTGAGGTCGGTAAGCTCGTTCATGAACCAACCATGCTTCCTAGAGTTTGGAACGTTGCTGATGTTGACAAACACTTTATTCCAGACAACAGAAGGATTCGTTCCACGGAGAATACACGAGATCATGTAGTCGAGGACATCAATCATTTGCAAGACCCTTATCTGCTTTCTTCTTTCTCTGGCTTTTTCCTCGGAAAAGACCATTTCCATCCCTCTTATCAAGCAAAGCATTTCCTCCAGGAGACACTGGCGCAGCTTGTTCTCATGATCGAACGGAGAGAGCAGGTTATACCTTCGTAGGAAGAAACTCTGAATCTTTTCCGCTTTGACACCTTGCATAACGTGATCCAAAAGTTCAATTATCGTTTGGGAGCGAAGTTCCTTTTCCCAACGATGACCATTCGTGAACAGCTGAGACAGAAGAACTGACTTGAACACGTACGATGGAACCAGGGATGGATCCCATCCAAGTTTCTTCGACACAACATCTCTCACGATTTTCATTACTCGGTAGCATTGTTTGAAGCCGTCAGGAGAAGTGGCCAGAACTTCTTTCTCGACCATAGAAAACGAAATGCGCCAACTATCGAAGCCCGCGGGGACGACGTGAAATCCGCACCTCCGAAGAATGCTATTCGCTTCAGCCAAAGGGATTTCTGCCAAGGGAGCAGGCAGTTTGGAAATGGGGTAATCTATGGACAGAGTCAGATCAACACTTATCTTTAAATCCTGGTAACTACTTCCTCCTTGCCACTGCACATAAAGTGTCGTAGCCGGGCCATGATTTTCCGAGTACATAGCACCAGATTGGCTTTCTTCACCACTGTTTCCTAGTAGATCTGCATACACAGGCCACCAAGTTGATTTAGATAATGATGGTCTCGTTCTAAACACGGCCAAACCTTCAGGTACTTTGATATCGTCAAGAGATTTACTCACAAGCCTCTTGAAGAAGCGGGATAGCAGATTTGGACTGAAAAAGCCGTCGGCATCTTTGAAGTCTTCCCATTCACGGCTTTCAAGGGAGAGCTTCACATATCCATCGCCTTTGTCACAGGGATGAAGAAACGGCGTGTTCGTGAGAGAATTCAATCGGATCATGAAGTCGAACTCATCTGGCTCACAAACCTTCGTTCCTTCGTAAACACTTCCGCTTTTGACCAATGAACTCTGAAATCGGCTGTCGTGCTTTTTCACTTGGGTTAGAATGTTGCTTACGAGTATTTCGAGTTTCTCTCGAATCAGTTCGGCTTCGCTTTCGTCTATAAAGTTAGCCTTTTCTTCAAAGTTCTCCACAATGTCCGACATGATCGCGAAAAAGAACTTTTCGTTTTTGTGCGTTGCAGTTCTGGATCTATTGTCTTGCGCAAAATCACGGAAATCGAACTAATACAACTCTACCATCCGCTGTTTCTTGAAACATAAGTAAGACACGACAGATTAGGAGACATATTCTCAGAAATGGGAGATTTTAAGTTCTCCTTCCTTTCTCGGAATAATTACTGGCAACTGAACAAGCTGGAGTTGTCTTTCAATAGGAAAACAGGAAATAATGTGGACACATCCAGTTTGGTCTTGTAATTCAACCGACCAAAATTGTTTTAAAAACCCTACAGAATTACAAGGTTGATTGTGCATCTATATGGGGTGTAAACTTAAAATGTTTCTGTACAGTTTTCACAGACTTTTTACAGTCGTATACACAATCACTCTTTGGTTTCGTGACAGCGTGACAGCGTGAATCCAATAATATTATCATCTGTTGTAAACGAGTTTGTCTGGTTGTTTGAACTGCGTCAAGGGCTGTACCCCAATTCCATAGGTTCCAACACGAACTTTGAAAGGAGAGAAGACCCATGTTAGTGTTTCGGCACATCTCAAATAAATTATCATGTTGTTATTAAATATTGTAGTCGTCTAAAAATACCAGGATATTTATGACGAGTCGCAGCGCTGTCCTCTAACTCGACGACAATTTTCGGAAAAATATCTGTTCGGAAGACGATTTGAGATCTAGAATTTTCGGAACATTTGTTGTAAAATTTCTTGCTTGCCTGCCTCTACTACGATTCTCGAACATCTAAAAAATGGTATAATTGCCTATTTTTAACGGATTTTTACCCTAAAAAGGTCACCTAGAATTTTCGGGAGCCTTTTTTTTGGCTGAAATTTTCGAAAAGGAAAGTTTTGATCCCTATAATTTTTGGATCACTTGACTTTCAGCTAGGAAATCATAACAGATGAAAAATTTTTAGGGGAGAAAAATATGCCTATATCTACCGTTTAAATACTAAAATACGTTTAACAATTCTATGTTTAAGTGGTTTTGAACTATATTCTCGTTGGGTGCCCCTGTGTAATTGGGGATTGTTGGCTCCTTCTGACTTTCATGCGATTGTACTCGGCTCCTTCGAATTTTTAAACTGTCGCCGCCTTGGCGCCTAAAAATTAACTCGTGCTAGGAAACCCTTACGGAGAAAAGTTGTAGGCAGTTGAAGAAAGAGGAGTCTAGATTAATATTGAACTTCCACAAACAAGAACAAAGGATTACAGGAACATCTTTGCATTTTTGGGTGTAAATTGGAATTCTTTGCCTTCTTTTGGCTTTTAAGATGCAGTGACCGTTTTATTTCCTCTAATAAACACTTCCACGTTTTGTAAAATTTTGTTTGTCTAATTAACGTGAGTAAACAAAGTTTTCCATGACCGCTGTCACCCGCCAGAGGGTCGTCCCCGTACCCGTAAGAAAGAGCCTGGAACTAGAGTAATTTATCCTATGATCCTTTGGTGTCCATGTTTTCAACATGGCGGACTGTTTTGGAACTTATTTGGCGCTACAGTGAGCTTACACTGAAATAACCAATTCGTGCGGTCTAGCGAGATATTTAAAATTTAATAACACTATGCAGAAACCTTGGAAATGCCTTAGGCGCGTGGTAAGCCGCATGAAGACGCGTTTTACGTACAAGTGGAACAAAAACGTCACAGAAAGAAGAAAAAAAATTAAAAGCAGTGGGAAAAGATGTCGTGATGGAAATGAATTAAGAAAGAAAAAGATAGAGAATATAAACGAAGGACCAAAAGCACAGGAAGTTAAGTTAAGTTATCAGTTTGCGTCAAGCAAAGGAGATCATGAAATTGATGGAAGTAAAGCTAAGAAAGTAATGTGGCTCAAGACTTTGAAGAAAGCTTTAAAGAAGAGGCATCTCGAGGATTATGTGGAAGAAGCTGGCTCAGCTACTGAAAAACAGCGCAAAAGAGTGAGACTTGATCCATTAGTCTTATCAAAAAATGGAGAAAACAAGAAAAATAGGAAACATCTCAGGAAAAAGAAAGTGAGAAATGCATCAGTCAATTCCACCTGCGCCCAGCCCCCCCCCGGGCTGACCCCCGGGAATTAGCATTTTTTTTGCCATGGATGGCAAATTCCCGGGGGTGGGGATTCTTGAGCTGGCAAATCCCCCGGGGTGGGGAAGAAAAACGAGGGCAAATGCCCCGTCCTCCGTCAACAGTGCAACATTTTTTATTGATCGCACAGTCCAATAGTGCCATTTTAAAGTGCAATTTTTTGTTTCAATTAACGTCTTAATTCCTTTGTAATAGCCCTAGGATTCTAATTAAGACTTCAAGCCGCGACGACATGCACCATTTTATGGTTGTAGTATTGATATAAAATTATTGATATTAAAATTAATAGAGCGCTGTAAAGTTATATGTTATGAATAGTTTTACAAATATGAAAGGGTGTTCTTCAAATAATATCAACGGAAATTTGATTCAATAACCAAAAAACATTGATTCACATCGATAGCGCCAATTTCGCTATGTAATTCTGGCTTGATAAGCAATGAAGAAATGCATACATACATGTAAAATCGAGAACATGCCTTTACAACCCTCTACAATTTATTCATGTCCTTGACAGATGAGCCAATCTGCTTTTTTTCCAGTAAAACCTTCTGTGTGGTTATATTCTGATAGGAAACCGCGTGCGTGTCAAAAGCTCGGGAATGGCCCGGGGGTTGGCAAATGCCCGGCCCCCGGGACTGACAAGGCGGGCAAATGCCCCGCAGTAGCCCGGGGGGGGGGGGCTGGGCGCAGGTGGAATTGACTGATGCAAAAGGAAAGATGTCACGATGATGAAAGGAAAGATGGAAATGAACTAAGAATGAAAAAGATAGAGTATAAGGAAGCACAGGATGATGTAGCTGAGACATTGAATAAGTCTAAAAATAATTTTAAATCAGGCAAAGGAGATCATAAAACTGACAAAAGTGAAGGAAAGACTTTAAAGAAAGCAAAGAAGAGGCATCATGAAGATGATGTGGAGCAAGCTGGCTCAGATCCTAAAAAACAATGCAAAAGAATGAAGCCTAATACATTGGTTTTATCCACAAATACATGTAGAGGGTGTATGAAGAAAAGGAAATATAAATCCCCTTCTGTTGTTCCTGAACAGATTGGTTTACGGACGACAACTAAAGATAAGTTGCAGCAAAATCATTATAGCAAAAACAAGTTCTGTGAGAAGGATGAGGAAGCAGAGGGTGACAACGTACATGATTACCTTGACCCAAGTGTGTCAGACACAGCTAGTAGTAAATGCTCCTTTGTGGATTATTTTTTAAGGTCAAGAACTGAAAATTTAAGGGAGAGCAGAAAGAAGAAGAAGAAAAAGAAAAGGAAAGAGAAGGGAAAAGGGGGAGAGCACATATTTTAACTAAAGCTGTAGATAGCAGTGGGGAAATAGAAACATTGCCAACTCATATTCACAAAGGCAGAGTGAAATTCTTTCACAGAAACCAGGATAAGGAGACTATATCTTGTACTCAAGTTGCTAAAAACAAATGTACTTACCTTAGCCAAGGCATGTTAGAATTAACAGGTGATGCCAAGGCTTTTCCTGAAACTAGTAATGATTTGGAGGTACAAAATAAATTGAATGGAAAGTGGAAGAAGAATAAGGAAAAGAAGAAGAAAAAGGAAGAAGAGAGAAAGAAATGGGTAAAAGACATAATGATTATGGATTTAACATGTGTAAATGATAAAAAAGAGGTCGTTAACTCAAGAGCTGAGATGGCAGAGAATGTGGAGGAGCCAAACATTAAGGAAAAGAAGAAGAAAAAGAAGAAAAGAAAAAAAGAAGATAGAAGGAAAAGGGGCCAGGAATTGGTTATGGGAGAGGTAAAAAATTCTATTAATGACAATAGACTTGATGGAGAAGAAGCTGGTACATGTACATGTAACTCAACAGCTGTGATGGCAGAAAGCACAGAGAAACAAAAGGATGATGAAAAGCTGAGAGAAGCAATGCTCCATGCTGACATAATTCATCAAACTTGGATACCTTCTGAGGAACAGCTTGAGTTGTTAAAAGAGAAAGGTGTGTGATTATGTTTTTATCAGAAGAACCCAGTAAAAAATAGTTTCTAAGTGAGTGTAAGTTCACCAACTAGAAGAAGCATTCCATAAATGAGTCTGCCCAAAAGATGTTTGTAACCAGTTATATGAGGCAGTGTTGCTGATTGCTTAAGAGTATAGTCAGATGTTACTGGATTTCAACTTGGTCTCATTTTGGGCACAATGAATCTGACTGAGTAATAACTGTTGGCGTTTATGTTTGTTAACTTAAAAGATTCTATAAATCAACCCACCCAGTTTACTTTTGTATCACTATTTCAGAGCTGTAAAATGTTAGTTAAGGGCTAGAAGTCAATGCCATTCGTATGAATTGTGGTGGATTTCGACACAGTCACATGCTCTAACACAAGCTAAGGTTGCTGTGACAGGAGCTCTGAGCTCAACTCCTCATTCATGTGCAGGTTCACAGTATTGATTTTTAACAACAACAATATAAAGAGTGTACAGTCGAATCTCGGTAACTCGAACTCTCTATAACTTGAACCTCCCGTTAACTCAAAGTAATTTTCAATTCCCTTCAGATCATTTTCCATGTAATTTTACTTTTGATAACACGAACTCCAAACATCTTGAACTTTTTTCTATTTCCCTTCAAGGTTCGAATTATCGGGAGTCGACTGTATTTATTAACAAGAATCAAAATCAATTTTACAATATTGGGTTTCCTGCAAATACATGTAGCTACTTGAAGCTAATCTAGGCAGGACAAGACAAAGACAATAAACGTGCTACTATAATTATTAAAATAAAGAAAAATAATATTAATGTTACAAACAGTCCGGAGTAGTCAATCGATAAAAATAGGTGTCGATAAAAATCGATAGCAATCAAGTGATTTTTATTGATTGATAACGGAAATCGGTGAAAATTGATAAACTAAGTTGCTGTGTCAAATCAATATTATCCATTTTTCATGATTTTAACAATTTATAATGGTAAGTTAAATTGTACAGCTCAGAGAACTCATCCACGAGTAACAACTGATCAACAAACATGAAAATAAGAAATGTGGAAACTATTACAGACACAAGATTCTCTCTAAAACCATGACCCTTTTGTACATAATAACAGAAATGGTTTGGTTTAAGTTCTTGCAGGCAAGTACTACGAGAAATACAACCTTAGATAAAAGATTTCCCAGCCTGAATTTCAGACATCCTTAAGAGGCAAAGGGAAGCCTAAAATTCAGGCTAAAGGATTTCCCTAGATAGCTTTTCACTGTTTTCTGTTATTACTTGATAAAATCACTTGATCGCTAACGATTTTTATTGATTTCAATATTTATATATTGACTACTCCGGGAAACAGAAAGAAATGCTGAAAGATTTTGCTTTTTTGTAGTTACACTCTAAAAGAAATTGTAGGTACACTATTATTTGTTTTTATTGAACTAGAAAAATACCACCCAAGGTGTGCATGTACACCAGAAATTATCCCTTTAATTCAGAATAATATATTCTATCATTGACATACATATTAACATACGTGTAAACACAACACAATGTATCATGATCTAGAAAGATAACCAATTCACCCTTGGAATTCTTTTGAAAAACTCCTTTTTTGAAGGTACAGTGTAGTTAAGCTGTTTTCTGGTCACTGTCTGGCCAGTTCAGTGGAGAACAGGTTAAGAAGTGTTTTCAAACTTTCTGTCCTTGTTTAATGTGGGCCTTTGTAATGGAAACTGCTGGGTCGTCAGTGATTGTGTTACATCTATAAACTTTAAGTTAATCTGTAAATTTGTAAATTAGTTTTTTATTAGTTTGTCCTTGTATATAATATATTATTATTAATTTTTTAAACTCAGGATTCAAGATAAAGAAAGGCAAGTGGTCTTTTCAGGAGCTCAAATTATTAAAGGCAAATGTGCATAGGTTTCTGGAGGTATGTTATTAGACGGTGTTACCTGTATTAATCTTTTACTGTTGGTCCAGGTCAATACAGATTCTTTGATGTTTGGATTGGAATTCATGTACATGTTCCTTGATTACTTGTAGTAACCTTTTTGTTGTTTCTGCCAGACTCATGCATTGCCAGATCCAGTCAGAATTCTTCTTCGTTCAAGTACAGACAGGAAGGAAGGGAAATCATGGAAGCGTTTTGCTCGTGAAAATGACTTTTACAGAGAGCTTGGTGAGTGAAAACCTATATCTTGATTTTCTAAACTTTTTAACACCAGGTTCACTATTTTTTTAAATTTATAAATAAAATGTATGTACAGTCGAGCCTCTCTAATACGGACACCTAAGGGACAGAGCAAAGTGTCCGTATTAGAGAGGTGTCCGTATAAAGAAGGTCACTATGATGGCGTCACCTTTATGACTCCACTTACAGTTTTAAGTGTTCAGTAGCTAAAACCAGGCTCACACTTGTCTTTAAACTGCATTCAAAGGTATTAATTCACAGTACTTGTAAAGACACTGTCTTTCAGTAGCATACAACATTGTACATCTCAGCTACAGACAAAGTACTTTTTTAAAATGAAATGAGCTACAGTGCAATGCTGCATGTAGAAAGTTGTACCGTAAACCACAATTCTGAAAGCGTCTTTTGCCTTTTTGCAAGTGCAGTAAACGGTAACTAGAATACAAAATCAGTGTAATAGAAAAGATCTTTATGCTATCTGTAGTTATTGAAGCCTTCAAAAAGTCAGTTATGTTCGTCTCTACACCTTTTGCAAATCATTGTTTGGTATACAGCAACCGGTCTTTATATCACCTTGCATAGCTTATCAGCAAGACTAGACGGGATTCACCCGGTGCAGATTCACCTTATCGGGATTCGGGATTCACCTGATCACCGCAGCGTCCGCAATAAAGAGGTTAAGTTTTAATGAATTTACTCTCTGGGGCTGAGATTTAGTGTCCGTTGTCCATCTTAGAAGGAGTCCATGTTATAGACTGAGGTTTCTTTAAAAGAAAATATATGAGAATTTTGTCGGGACATTGAAAACTGTCCGTAATAGAGAGGTGTCCATATTAGAGACGTATCCATACCAAGAGGTTTTACTGTATCAACACTCTGAAGACACTTACTGTGGGTATTGTGATAGTGGTAATGCTAATAATAAGATGGAAACCCTTCAACATAATACAAATATTTTCCTTGTTCTTTTCTCTGTTTAAATACATGTCATGTAAAAATTACTTCACCTTTATAACACTAATGCAGTCACTACATAATTGACATAGTTTATTCATATTTGGAAATTATTGTGTTAGCTTTAATAAAGTGATCATCAATCACATTCAGTAGTGACAATTTTATGAGTTTTATTCTTTTGCCAGGTAGAGGTATACTGAGACCACTGAAAGCTATCTACAATTGTGCATTGAGAATTTATGATGAATCAAATCATATGGGAAAGTTAGTGTCATCATCAGATAATTGCAATCATGTTATGCCGGGTAGAACAGTTTAGGTGTCTTATAAGGGCTTACAGTAGTACCCCAACCACCACCCAACAACTACATCACTATATGTAAATAATAAAACTACCATGTTATGACCACATTCTCTCGGCCCTCACCATTGAATTTCCTATTTGTAAACCTGGTGTGTTGACACTAGATAATGTTTTTTTCAAGCATTATTTAGTTGGGAGATTTCCGTGGTGGAACAGTAATACACCACAGCCCGTGTGAATGTTTGCCTTAAAAACCTTTCCAGCTATCTCATCATCATAACTGACAATCTCAAAATTTCTCTTAATTTATTCTTGAATATGTTAAGAAACTTACAAATAACCAACTCATAAAATTGAGGATTCACTTAATCAAATGTGTTTTGTACTTTGTTAGATATTCTGATGAAGAAATCAAAGAACTGGAAAGGTAAGTCTAATGACTACTGCCAGACCTGCTTAGACCTGGCCAGCAAGATGGATCATTTTGAAAATGAACTAGGCTTGTCTCTAGAAGAAATTGTGCTAAAAACTATCACTGTAGCCTGACTGTGTAGTAGGCCCTTGGAAGTAATGGGTGCAAGGAACACTGAAGGAAGAATGGGGTGTGTGAGGGAAACACGTGAGGGGAGAAGGAGCTTTTGCCCAAGAGGCCCATGAAAATCGTTTCAACTCGCTTTCTGGGAGTGTGGATATTTCCGATTGGTTGAGAGGCTCCCGAGGGAAACAAGTAGTCGTGTAAGGCAAAGAAACTGTCAATCAAAGAAAACAGGAGATCGTTTATTTAACAAATAGATTCCATGTTGCCGTGCGTCTGTTCAGTAATAGATCACAGATGACGTCAAAATGTCGTAAAAACAAAGAAGTGGCACACGAGCCGCAGGAGAATGTGTCACTGTTGTTTTTACACATTTTGACGTCTTCTGTGATCTATTACTGAACAGACCCACGGCAACATGGAATCTATTTGTTTTATACAATGATCAGAAAAGAAAAAGACCGATACACATACCTGCCTCAAACCGCTTGACCTTTTGAGGATTTGTGCTAGTTTAGGCATTTTTTAAGTCCCAAACCCAACTTTTCATCTTAGCTTCTTCTTTATCTTTCTTGTGTACAGTTTCTTCGAAAAGTTTTTCACCTTCTTTTCTTGCTCAAAGAAGAATAATAGCGAAAACATTTTGCAAAACAGCGTGTCTCTCGTAGCGAAGACACACGATGGCAACTGTTGTGAAGATTTCTTGTAGTTTAGGCATTGTCAAGTAGTCAATAGCTTTTTTGGTCTCCGTTTCTCCATTTTTCTTCTTTGTAAATAGCTCCTGCTAAACTTTTTCCGAAGCTTTCACTGCCTCAATCCGAAATAATCTCACAAACATTTTCAAAACCGCTTGCCATGTTGAACAAAACAAAGAAAACAAGTTTCCTGTGACGTCATCCATGTATCTGTACTCTAATAGCTAGATCATGGGCAACGACCAATCACAGCGCGCGTAGCATTCACATCATTGTATAAACACATGTAGTACATGGATGGACAAGGCAGTGAAGGTTTTTTATTACACTACTAAGTAATGGTAACAGGACTGAGTGGAGTCCAATTCGGTCTGTAATCATACGAGTGATTAACAAAATAGGACGACCGCGTAGCGGGAATCCGATTTGTTTAATCACGAGTATGATTACAAACCGAATTGGACGACATGAAGTTCTGTTACCAATTAATCATAACTTTAACAAAAATTGTGATATAAAAGGCTATTTTTTACATAAAAACACAAAAAATTCGACATTTTGTTTTGCTAGCTTAAAAAAAAGGCCATTTCAGTGCGCGCTTGATGGCGCGTACTGTCCCAATTACTTAGGTATGACGCGTACTGTCCTATTAAACTGTCCAATTAAGGCTGAAATCAGGGCAGTTGATAGCCAATCAGATTTGACAATTTTGTTATAGTTATGATTAATGGTAAAATCGAAGTTGAGATCTTGGAGGTCACTTCAATGGAACTATGTGGCTGTAATCTAATAGAAAAGTTGGAGTGTTCAAACAGTATTCATAAAGGAACAATTTGACATCAAATACGCATTAGTGGAAGAGGCGACAGACAAAAGATTTGTCTAATATAATACACAGCATGCATTCTTTAAATGATTTCCATTTTTGACTCTGTTTTTTCGTATTTATCGTGCCTTTTTATGTCACCGATTTTCTCAGATGCAGTTAAGTAAGTAAGTAAGTAAGTAAGTAAGTAAGTAAGTTGGTTAAAAATGATTTAATGCTGTGTGTTTATTGTCGGTTGCTCCCTCGCTCTATAATCAGATAACCTAGCTGATCTTTATAACAGATAGACCAAGAATATAAATGTACAACGCTTTGGCACGCTTTGCTTGTGCAAGGTCAATCGTTTTTTGTCAAAATTTTTGACAAATCATGCAGCTGCTGCCAGGTAATTGGACCAGAGGTGGCAAACTATTTTCATGGGCCTCTCGAGCAGGAGCTCCCTCTCCCCTCAAGTGTATCTCTTGCGCGCCCCATTTTTTTCTTCTGCTGTTACTTCCAAGCATGAATAATGGAATATTGTTAGTTTCCCTGCTACCTACGTGTACCAATCTGGTGTTGGGAATGGGCTAAGGTTTCATAATCCATCATCAGAAATAATAGGATTGAACCAATCTATTAATACCAGAAAAATTGCTTTTTATAAAGTAGTCCATAATTTGTTTTTCACCTGTTAGGAGTCAAAGTAATGAAAAATTTTGGTTTTTCTTAATCCATGGACCTCTTTCATTTTTGTGCAGGAGAAGTTTTAGAAAGTGACAAAAACACACAAAATATATGTACACTTGCCACACTCTAGTGTTTCTGTTCTTAAGGTTGCATGCAGTGCATGTTAAAAACTGGGTTACTATTGGCCGGCTGTAAGGCAGGAGTACGATGTCAGTAATCCGCAAATATTTAAACCTGCCAGTCATCAAAGGTTAGTACTGATCTTTGCTGCCATGTTTAGCTGAGCCCAAGAGGGCATGGTGCTGTCTTAGACCTCTCAAGAATCACCAAGAATCTGTTAAACCGCCATTTTTATTGACCTTTGAAAACACCTTAGCTACTGCTATTTGGTTTAGAACATTGTTTGGGTAATTTATCTATTCTTATCGCTTATTGGAAATGAGGCTTTTATTGGAATGAGAGTGCTATGCTCTAGGGCTAATTATTAGAATAGAGGTGCTTATTCACATTTATCAGAGAAAGGGGGCTCATTGGAACGATGGTGCAAAATTGAATCATTATCGTAGTTTTAAAAACAACTTGTTCTTAAAGGTTTGCATGTTACCCATCACCCTTTTCTTTGTATATGTCTTGTGCACTGCTTTTTCTAATCGTTCAGACTATGAATTATGAAACAATCATAGATCAAAAGTATTCTGAACTGTTATGAATCCATGTACTCCAGCATTTTTTGATAACAGGTTGGTTAACAATCGTGAACGTAGTTTTTGGTTCCATTTCATTTCTTTTTGTGTATTTGAATTATTTATTTTTACATTATTGTTATCACTGAGATCTGAATCATAACATCAATGCAGTTTGTATACCAGTATGTCACTTTTTTTAGGCAGTTCGATATGATGTGCCAAGAAATGGAAAACACCATAAATAGATGACAAGGAGTGAACAGATGTTTTAATTATATAATTAGGTAGAAGAGGAGCTTGGACAGATGATGAGGTTGATATCCTCACAAAAGCAGTTTATCGTGTGACCAATACAGCTGAAGATCAACCAGTACCGTTCCATGGTATACACTGGCCCAGCGTGGCAAAAATTGTTAAGACAAGGGCCACTGTTCAGTGTAGACAGAAGTGGTGAGTTTACACTAACTTTTATCTGTTCATCGGCTGATAAAACTAAGATTGATGAAAATATAGAGAGGAAATGGGCACTATCATTTTCTCCTATGTCTTTTTTTCTGCTCTTTTATAATTGTAACATCTCACCCTCGGTTGCTCTATGAACACTGAGAACAACCCACGTTTGCTAAATACACAGACCCCTTCACACCCAAAAGTGCAAAAGTCAACATTCTTCGAAATTTCCCAGAAAGTTCCATTTTGAAAAATCAAGAAAAGCAGCAGTAGTAGCATCTAATAATAATAATAATGATAATAATAATGATAATAATAATAACAACAACAATAATAATAATGATAATAATAATAATAATAATAATAAAAATAATTTGCTCTGTTGAAAACCACCAGACCACCAAGTCTTTTTTAAGGGGCCGACCATTTAACTCTTGAGGGGAGGGGTGGGTGATTTCTGGTCATCAAGAATTTTTTTTCTAACAATCTGGTGGGCAGGATATTTTTTTCCTTTTTTTCCCATAAGCTTTCTACTACATTTGTGCTGCATGCAATTTTTAACTCGTGGGTACGCGCGAGCGTACCACGAGTTATTTCAGGGACTGAGATATGCAAATGAGTCACTCGTAGTAGACGCACTTCGTAATTAATCGGGTCCGAACTCGAGAGCGCGAAGATCTATCGTTTCCAAAGAAGGACGCGCTCGCCGAAGTTTGGTAGCATCAAATTCCTCGCTGCGAGCGTGCATCGTGCGCTACAGCACGGTTAGGATAGAGGTCTTACCAAATTTAAGACAGGCAGGAATCTTTCAAATTAGTACGATTCAAAAGCCTTTGACCCGTCCAAGCGTTAAACTTGACAAGAAGATGAGCATTTGCTCTTCGACTCCTTCAACTGCGACGCTGGCTTGATCTCCTACCTTGTAGCACTGTAGTAGGTTACGTGTATGAATGAATTTATGGCGGTCAGTATAAAACACGGACTGCGGACTACGGACTGCGGACTGGGTATAAAATACGGACTTGTGAAATGTATGGTATTTTCTTCTAAAGGACTCCCCAAGATCACGGGGGGAAAATGGATGTGAGTTTGAGCATAACCTTTTTAAAATAACAGCGGAAATCGAGATAAGAAAACATAAGCTAATGTTTTGCGTCCTACTTCGCGGAGGAGTTGTGTCGGCTTTGTATGAAATGCGTTTACTTGTCAGTAGCCTGGTTTCAATTAGCCTTAATTTCATCCCATTGCTTCGAGTCGTTTTTATGGCTCGATCGTTTGGCCCGGTCGTTTGCCGGCGGAAGTTCCATGGAAAAGGCATTAAACGTTAAATTTGAGACTTTTCGCAAAATCACGTGACCATCCTCAATGGCGTAGTGGCTATGTGAGGTCGGGTCAAACTGAAGGTACTGGGTTCAAATCCCGCTAATGACCTTCTTTTTCCCTTATTCCTTTTTTTTTCTTTTGTCTTGTTTGCTTATTTGTTTTGCTGTTTTTTTTGTTTTGTTTTTAAATATATACTTAAATAACTGTTACTAAAGTGCAATAAACAGCAAGAAAAGTATTGTGTTTCCAGAACAAGGACAGTATATTTGTAATATGAATTTCTATCATTTTCTAAAATTCACTGTGGGAAAACCAGAGGTGATAACTAATTGATTATTTTCTAAACAACGTACCCACGCGTTGACAATAGTCTTTCTTTGATTTTCTTCTGACAAGCGCTTGCAGTAAATTTTTTTTCAAAATCACCCCCCCTCAAGAGTTAAATGGTCGACCCCTAACTATAGTTATACTAAATTTGTATTTAATTTTCAATTTGATAATGTATGTTTTTTAAAATTAAAAAAAAAAAATGAAAAATAATAATAATAATGATGATTTGGAGGTAGCACATCCACAAAGTGGTTCTTCGTCTACCCGATTCCTGATCGAATTGGAATTTGGAAATGTTGGTTTTTGAGGAGAGAGGAAAACCGGAGTAGCCTGAGAAAAACCTCTCGCGGAGCAAAGGAGAGAACCAACAAAAAACCCAACCCACATATGGCGTTGCGACCTGGGCCACATTGGTGGGAGGTGAGTGCTCTCACCACTGCGCCATCCCTTGCTCCCCATCTTAGTATTTCGTCCACCGATTCAGTAAGAATGGGGTTGAATCCCATCCAAAATACCTCTTCCTTTTTTGCTCAGGTTAGGAAGTCTCTGCTGGATGAAAGATAAAGAGGAGAAAAAGTGGACAAAAGAGAATGAGCTTCAACTTATCACAAGGTTTGACTGAATATATTTTTCGGTGTTTGCGTACTGTATCTCTAGCGCAGGAAATTTTGCATAGATGGTTTTTGTTATTCTAGTTAAGGATTAGTCTGTACACAGGCTAGTTAAGGATTTTCTTTGTGTGTTCTGGAAGGTTTATCTCATTGGCCTATGTTGTATTTTTTTTCGTAGATTGTACAACTCTGGCGTAACCCAAGAATGCGATGTGGATTGGATGGAAGTGAAGTCTGACTTCAAAAGGTGAGTTGAATTTTTTTATTGGACTAAAAAGTGATCATATTTATGAGAATATCACAAAACGTTAGTGATTTTGCCTCCTAGATTCTGATAAAAATCTTTATTTCGTATCGCTGCACCCATTTCAAGTTCATTGCCTTGGTATTTTCTGTTCTTGTCAATCCATGCCATGAAATTCAAATTTAATCCAAGCACACAACTGGAAACTTTCCTTAGAAATGTCTTTCATTTTCATTTTTAATCCCTGGATACCCAAAAGGACGTCTGCGTGGGAGGCTAAATTGCGGCGAAAGAAGAGAGGATAGTGTATTGTGCCCCTTGTATCTACAGTACCCATAAGGAATGAACGTTTTGGTTTAGTTTTTGTTCTAGCATTTTGCTTGTTTGCTGCCTTCGCTCAATCTTATTCGCGACTTAACTGTTAATTTCAGCAATTACCCACCACAGTGGCTCCGGAACAAATGGTCAGAAGTCAAAAGAAAAGTTCCAGACTATCATTTGCTGGAATTTGAAGGTGCGTCAAAGTCAAGAGTTCGGCAATATTTATTTATATGTAGCACCAGTCTCCTGTTGGTTTTTGCTAAGATTTCTAATAAGGAATTTTTGGGGGAACACTACGGTCTACTAAGGGATGCAAGTTGTATAACGAGTGGGAAGTCTCTGTTCGCCATATGACCCTTTACCCAAGGTGACAAAAAAAAATTTGAAGAAAAAGAAATATTAACTTTTATTTTGTAAAATAATGAAAACCAAATAGTTCATGACAGTATCACCGAAGAGATTTCATTTGATTGGCCCGGGTTTTCGTGCACAAATGTCGGATTCATTCATTCGTTCGTTCGTTCGTTCGTTTGTTCATAAAAACTCATACAGTTTCTTTGGCCTACAGACGTCTTTGATTTGCATATAGTTATTTGAAACATGAATGTTTCACCTTTTTTCTCAGCAGTCAAAAAGGTTATGCATGAAAACAGTTCATAATTCACCTTTCCACACCTGCCCAGAAATATGCTTGATAAGGTCTTAAGCTTTCATAACCCACCAATAACTGATAAGCCCTTAGGGGGTGGTGGTGGTGATGGTGGGGGGGGGGCGCTAGTGGTGTGGTAAAAAGAGGAAGTATGGCATATCTAAACGTTTTTCTGTTTTCTTCATCTTCTGTTTCTGTAGATATTTTGGATTATCTGTACCATGTATATGGCAGAACTCTAACAGCTCAACTTGAAGCTGAGGCTTCCACATCCAGCAACGATGCCAGTTAGAAACCATTTCAGAATGAGCCTCATGAGGCGGCCTGCTGTGCTTCTGTACAACCGAATTATAGTAACGTTCGGTAGAAGCACCACGTATACCCTGGGTACCAGAGGTTTTTCTCGCGTGCGGCGGGAATTTTATGTGTTGGCCGTAGGCCGAAGCCACGAGCGGCGAAGCTTTTCGCGCGGGTCGCTATAAAGACTTGACAGAAACCGGAAACCGCGCTAGAAAAGTCTCTGGCACCCAGGGTACACCGCGTATGAACTGGGCATATTTTCCTCTGTTTAGTTTACGGTTTTTATATCTTAACCACCCGTGTGGTTACAGCCGGCCTGTATTTGTCTAGTCAAAATAAACTCAGTAAATTGACGCGATTTTTCTCTGTCTTTTGGCTCTTTTTTTTGGCTCTATGTATACTCGTCAGCGCATGTGCAGTGGAAAAAGTATTCACCTCTCACTCACCAGAGGATTTTCACCGAGTACTGCGGTTTTTCTGCTCTCCTTTATCACCAACACTTATAAATTCCAGTTCGATCTAATACAAGAGGTATTTGTGAGGAATTATGTGTAACAAGGTTGTCACCTGAGAAGTTTTTCATTTTTACGTAATGAATTTTCTGAAATTTTGTAACTTTTGTGAACACCATACTGCCTCTATTTGTTTGTTATAAGTGTTTGCCTACGCCCCACCTGAAAATCAGATTTTGTTTTGTGTGGTTAGTGTAGTGAAATAAATGTGTTGATCTGATTTTTTTCTGTCCCAAGAATCCTCGCTCCTTGCCGATGGACGTTAGCCCTCCCCTCAGGAAAAATCGGAATTTTCTTCCCTGAGGGGAGGGGGGCTCTGTACACAGGCCTTTTTTCCTTTAATATGTAAAAACTATCTTTCTTCCCAATAAATGTGAATAGCCACTGGCCACGTGAACGAAAACACTCTAAGAGTTTTATCAGTAGCTCATTTATTGCTTGCTTCTTTATCATTGTATCGGGAAGCTCATGAGCCAAAATATGTAAATTATCAGCAAGTCCACAGCGACAAACCAATGAGTGGTGCCGGATCTTCCAGTTGTAGACCTGGATCAGTACAATTAAACTTGTAGAAAAATATGAAACGGCAAACTGATCCTTGCTGCAAGGCGGTGAAGAAGAAAACAAAAGAATAAAACAAACCGTTCGGGAGTTCTAATGAATTTTAGCCATGCCAACAAAACAAGATATTGCTGGATACTGGTAAAAACATTTGAAAGTTTCGGTCATTTTTATAGGCGAGTACCCCCCAAAAAAAAAAGCCCAATTCTTTTACTTTATCAATAGAAACGGTATAGAAGACGAAAAACACTTTTTAATGCAATGTATGGAAGACGCGATAATCTTAGACAGAAACTTCATTGGAGAGCTTTCTATTAGATTCTAAGACGAGGACGACTACGAGTGCGAGATTTTCTCAGTACTAAGTATCGCGAAAACGTGGAGGCCGTCCTCATTCTACTACGAATTTTAGCAAGTCGTGAGTAGCGGGAACAAGTTATCAAATGTTAGAAGTTTTAAGATTTTTCAATCAGGAGAGGGCATAACCCCTTTTTTAATATAACGATAGCAGTGCTAACTTTTGTGGTAAATCAACAGTAGAATGAAGCTTTCCCGGGTTTCTATTTTTTGAGAATCATACGGGAAAAAAGTTTTAAGTCAAATCACGTTTCGTCCTCGAATCTAAAGTTCCCTATATTTTTATATTTCAAAAAACGAAGCAAACTTCGTCAACTTAACGATAGAATTTTATACTTACTAAGAGTAGAAAATGACAATACTTCTTACATTATAGCCAAATATAACTGAATATACACATCTAATGTTTCAAAAAAGAAAACAGATCTTGAACCAAAAATCTAATGAATAAATTACTATCGTTTTTCGTGTAATTTTGTTGTTTCTGTTCATGTCTTGGATAATTTGTTGCAGAAGTGAAAATAGAACCTTTATTGTAACTAGACCAAATGTGAACAGGAACACATACAACATTTCCTCCATAAAATGTGTATAGGAAGTTTCTGGAATTAGAAGTTTCACGTTGTAGTCGTGCCAAAAACGGTAAAGAAATGTACAAAAGTTGTTTTTTTCAGTATTGAGATGATGTTACACGGGACGATTCGCAACGACGATTTTTAGCGCAACACAGCGTTGCAATGTTGGAACAATGTTGCAACCATTCGAAACTATGTCGCAACGAAGTTGGAACGCTGTGTTGCCAGTGTTGCGCTAAAAATCGTCGTTGCGAATCGTCTCGTGTAGCCGGGTCTTTAGACCTACTGATTTTTTTGGCTGTTTTCTTTGCCGTCGCCGCCTAGCATAGCATGATTTTATATTTTGTTCGAGTAAATATATAACTTTATCATTTGCAGTATCTTGTTTTTCTTGTTTTGTTTGTTTGTTTGTTTTTCTCTCGGTATAGTTTTGGCCCTGAGTAAGGCTAATTTTGTTAGCCGAAATATTGGCCAGTAATAAATCAGCCCTTTGCCGTAGTGCCCTCCCTGTATCCAGTTTTGTTTTATTTTACACTTTAAGTGACGTCTGGCTACAGAATCTGTTTAATTAGAGATCCGGCAAGAGGAACCAGTCAGTTATATTTACGCGTTGCGTGGACCTCTGCATTCAAACAGTTTTTCCTACTTGATAAATTACCATGATGGCATTAGAGAGAGCCTGGAACTAGAAGAATTTATCCCATGACCCTTTGGTGTCTTTGTTTTCAACATGGCGGCTGTTTTGGATCTTTTAGCTTTTTAGGAGCCCTGCTTATGCTGAAATAACTTAGAATTCATAGGGTTGATATCTTAATGATACAATACCACTATCTGGCGACCTTGGAAATGTCGCAAAATCCGCACAATGGAGACGCGTTTGGCTTACAAAAACATCACAGAAAGAAGAAGAAAAGGAGTAAGGAAAAAGGTTGCGATGATGAAAGAAAAGATGGAAATAAATCAAGAAAGGAGAAGAAAGAGAATAGGGAAGCACGGGATGTTGTGGCTGAGACATTGAATAAGTACAAAAATAACTTTGAATCAGGCAAAGAAGATCATGAAACTGATGGAAGTGAAATAGTACGGAAGACTTCAAAGAAAGCAAAGAAGAGGCAACTCGAAGATGATGTGGGGAAAGCTGGCTCAAATCCTGGAAAACAATACAAAAGATTAAGAGTTGATACATTAAACGTGTCAAAAAATGGAGATTTTAAGGAAAAAAGGAAATGTAAAGCATCTTATAGTAGTCCTGCACAGGTTGATTTGCCATTGACAACTAAACGTAAGTTACAGCAAAATGAGAATGAGAAAGAAGAAAGTGACAATGTACATGATAACACTGAATCAAGAGTGTTGGACAAATCAGGTAATGAACACTCTTTTATGGATAATTTTGTAGGGTCTAGATCTGAAAAAGAGAGGGAGAGTAGAAAGAAGAAGAAGAAAAAGAAGGACAAGAAAAAAGAGAGGAACAAAACAGCAAAGATTTTAACTGATGACATAAATACCAATGACAAGATAGAAACATTGGTGGAATCATTCCATAGAAACCAGGATAAAGAGGGCATTTCTTGTAATCAAGTGGCTAAGAACAAGCATGGTTACCATGAACAAGGTATGTTAAAATCATGTGATGAAAGGTCTTTTCTTGACACAAGTAATGATTTGGAGGAAAGAAATAAAATGAATAGAAAGCGGAAGAAGAAAAAGAAGAAGAGAAAGGAAGAAGTGAGCAATCAAAGGGAACAAGATGTAAATTTTATGGATATGACAAGTGTAAATAATAGAAATGAGGCCATCAACACAAGAGCTGAGATAGTAGAGAATGTAGAGGATCCAAATGTTAAAGAAAAGCAGAAGAAGAAAAAGAAGAAAAAAAGAAAGGAAGAAAAGAGAAGGGAAATGGGACAGGATTTGGATATTAGTAATATACTCGATGAAAAACAAGTCAGTAACTCAACAGCTGTGATGGCCGAAAGCATAGAAAAGCAACAAGATAATGAAAAGTTGAGAGAGGCAATGGCCCATGCGGAGATAATTCATGAAACTTGGACTGTTCCCACGGAACGGCTAAAGGTTTTAAAAGAGAAAGGCAAGTACCACACCAGTGATTGTGTTGCTGTTATAAAAATTTAAGTTTATTTATTTATTAGTTTTTTATCAGTATAGTATGTATTATCATTTTTTAACTTACATGTAGGAATCAAGGTAAAGACAGGCAAGTGGTCTTTGCAGGAACTCAGATTACTACAGTCAAATATGGATAAATTTCTGGAGGTAATGCAAAAAGAATCTACTTAAATAAATAATTTAATAAATAAATTTACAAAATAATAATTTAGAGGTAGCATTTCCACTAAGTAGTTCTTTGGAGTATACATACAGTACCTGGAGAAAAACCTCCTGGAGCAAGGAGGAGAACCAACAACAAACTCAACCCACATTTTCAGGGCAGAAAAACATTCTGCGGAAGCTTCTGTGCATCCCTTCTTGCAGGCTCAAGGCGGGCTGTTTTAATGTCATTAAAGTCCATTTTACTATGAGGTATTCTTCAAGAAAATTAGGTCATGAGAATGTTATAACCACAGCTTGCAACTTTTGAAGTCAAATTGCTTGTTTATTAAGGATGGAAGCATTTTGTTATTAGGCAAAAAAATATTTGAAATCCGCCACTTTTTCAAACTTGGCTAGTTCAGGCATGCTCATTATGTTTTTCTGCCCTGAAACCCACATATGGCGTTGATGCCACGATTTGAACCCGAGCCACATTGGTTTTAGGTGAGTGCGCTCACCACTGTGCTACTCTAGCCCCTGAAGATAAATATAGACAAATATAAAATAAATACCGCAAAGTTGTGAAAGTAACGACCCTCATTACCTTTGGATTTAGCAGCCACTTCCTATCGTACAAGTACATGGGCCGTACGAAGTTATGATAATAATATTGCAACAATTGTGAAAACATCCACACTTTTTATTTGGAGAAACTTATTTCATGTTATTGCTTTTTAAATAAATATTCAAAAGAATTGTTTGATTACAGTGTGGGCATTCAGAGGTGAAAGGAAGACTTTGAAAAAAAAAAGGTGTAATGTACCTTTTGAGTTACATAAAGGAATGTCAAAGATCATTATAACCGTGAAAAAATAAATCTCGGTTAAAGCTTGGTCGCTACTTTTGGCATTTGCTAACACCTGGGAAAATTTATCGCTACTTTCGAAGGGTCGCTACGTTTGGGGGGTCGTTACTTTGGGAACTTTACAGTATATACAATACATGTACAGGCAAATGTCAGTGAATGCTATCCTTTAGATTATGTGAGTCTGTTTGTATTGGTCATAAGGCAATATTCAGTTCAGATGCTTGTAAAAAGCAAATTAATGAAAAGAGCATGAAATGCTGGTACCTGTTCCTTGCTTGCTTGTAGCAACCATTTTTTTTGTTTCTGCCAGACGTATGAACTGCCAGATCCAGTTAGAATTCTTCTTCGCTCAGGTACAGACAGGGAAGATAGAAAATTCTGGAAGCGCTTTGGTCGTCAAAATGAATTTTACAAAGAGCTTGGTGAGTCAAATGTTTACAGAGAACTAATAATGCATGCAACACTCTAAAAATACTATTACATTTTATGAGCAATGTTATATTGTTTATGTCAATATTTTTCTCTGGATTAAGTATACAGCAAAACATGATACTAAGATGAACCCCTTCAACAAAATAAACCAATTTTCTCTTTTTTCTCTATAAAATACTTCTTGATAATATTGAAGAGTGGACATTCAATAAGGTGATCTTGATTTGGGCAGACCTGAACATGAAGGTGATAATAACAATTGTTTTTTTAATTTTTTTTACTCTAGGAAGAGGTATACTGAGACCACTGAACACTATCTACAAATGTGCAACGAGAATTTATGATGAATCAAATTACGTTGGAAAGTTAGTGCAATCATTAGTTAATAATTTTCATTGTCATCACTTCATGGTAGAATGGCTTGCAGTGTAGGTCTCTTGAGAGTGTCATACAATGGAGCCCCATCTCATAGCCACTCTGGCTTCTATACAATTACCATTTTATTAAAACCACATTCCTTTTTGCCCACTTTTTATGCCCCAAGAGTGACCAAAATCAATTTTCTCCCAACAATATCCATTCATAATCAAGAGAAAAGGTTTTGAGAATTAGTAAAATGATCACCAAAGAAAAAATGCTTTAATTTTTCATCAAATTCTCTCGAGTAACTCTTCACGGAAATGTATGGGGATGAGGCTGGAAAATTTGTATGTGATACTGGGGATGAAAGGGTGAAAACCACTCAATGATTTTCCTGTCTGAAAACCTTGTTTGTATGACCCTCGAGTGACATCCTCGCAAAATATTGCTTTTCTGGAAGAATTAGTCAACAGTTCTCTGAGGCTGAATAGTAATGACACAGTCTTAGTGAGTAGGTGGCCTGAGCAACTATAACGATGATGGAACGTCATAAAACAAGAGCGTTGTAGGCGTATATCATACGTATCATACGTACTCTGGTGTGCAAATACAACTCAAAAATCCCTGAAGTGACATTTTATACTTATAGAGGAAGTGAACACAGGACCATGAAACTGCCTGTCTCTTTTTGAATTTGGATGAAAAATTCAACTCCAGGAAAATTCACATACATTTGATGAATGCATTAGGTTAAAATTTGAAGGAACACCAATATTCTTAAACTCCCTAATTTTAAAAAAAAAGACGTTTCTGTCATCTCAACCTGACATCTGACAGCCTCAAAATTTGCCCTTCACGTTAGAACATGTTAAAGAAATTTTTAAATAACCATCAACAGCCCACAAAATTATGGATTCACTAGTGAGCTAACAGATGCTCTTTGTATTAATAATAATTATTATTTATTTTTATCAGATACTCTGAAGAAGAAGTCAGAGAACTGAAAAGGTGAGACTATGTTAGTTTACAAGTTGCAAAAAAGTCATCAAGAAAAAAGAAAAAAAAACAGTTTACTCTCATCCTTGCCACAAGTGAATCTGAAAGAGTTATTTTCCCTGGTAGGAAAGTCTGCTTTTCGGGGCTGACCAGACATGACTTTTCCAACCCCTGTACACTCTTTTTTTTAAGAAGAATGTTGTTTTTCCAGCCCAGGCTGAATATTCTTATTTTTCTGCCGATTTTAGGCTGAAAATATTCTTGTATTATTCTTAGATTATAGCTCATGACATTTCCCGTTTTAGACTATATTGGGGGTATCAGTTATAGTTAGTGCAGGTTTTCTCATTTTGTTGCCTAGTTTTCCCCTTTAGAGAATTGAATAAGTGGAAAACATATAATTGTATTGTATTTACAGCCTTTGAACACAAAAATATATCCTTTTCAATATCTCAGTCTGGGGTTTATTCTTAAAATATTCTTAAAATTTTGCGAATTTCAGCCTTGATATTCTTATAAAATATATTCTTATAGAAAAAAAAGAGTGTACTTGAATTTGGTGGATAGTACTTTGCACTCTTTGAACAACAGGAGCCAGGACACTTATTTATACTAGACTAGTGTTTTTCTTATTAAGGTTGCATACAGCGCATGGTGCAGACTGGGTTACTATTGGCCAGCTATTGGGCAGGAGTCGGATGTCTGTAAACCGCAAATACTCAAAGCTGCCAGCCACTGAAGGTTAGTACAGAACTACCCATAATGGCATTACCTCAGGAGGGCGTGGTACTCCATCATATACCCCCTGGAGCCTCATGTTCTCAAAAATTTCTTTTAGTCTATTTTCATTGGGCTTTGAAAACAGACCTTCTATTGGTTTTGAAGCTTAGGGAAACAAATACATGTAACAAGGAGTGAAACGTTTTGTTTCATTTTATTATTGTTATCAGGTGGCAGAGGAACTTGGACAGAGGATGAGGTAAAATGCCTTAAAGAAGCAGTTTTTCAAGTCACCAAAACAGCTGAAGATCAACCAGTACCATTCCATGGTATATACTGGCCTGATGTGGCAAAAATTGTGAAGACAAGGAACATTGAACAGTGTAGACGGAAGTGGTGAGTTTACACTAGCTTTTATCTGTTCTTTAGCGAACAGAATGAGTTGAAAAATGGGGGAAGAAAAATATAGTGGGCACCATTTCTTCCATGATATTTTTTCTAGCAAGTTTTAGTTCTTTATTTGATATCACGCCCCACCTTTGGTTGCTACCATATATGAACGCCAAGAATGTGCTTAGGCTTAATTACCAGCCGCTTTCGGTAAATGATCCCGCGCTCAGGGACAAGACCGGACCCGAGATAGCAGCAAAAATCAAGCCTAAGATGTGCCACCTTTACTAGACAATTTATATTTCTCCTTCTCACACCCGAAAGTGCCCAAAGTCAAAGTTTACCAAAGTTTCCAAAGGTAATTTTTAAAAATGCAGAAAAACAAATAGTATCATGTGAAAGCACTGCTGAATAGGTTTGATTTGAATGGTCACACCATAGGATTTCATCCACAGACTCAAAAGTTACAACTACATACTAAATAAATAGTACCATGTGAAAGTACTACTGAAGATGTTTCATTTGAATGGTCACACCATAGGATTTCATCCACAGACTCAAAAGTTAGAACTACATACTAAATAAATAGTACCATGTGAAAGTACTGCTGAAGATGTTTCATTTGAATGGTCACACCATAGAATTTCATCCACAGACTCAAAAGTTAGAACTACATACTAAATAAATAGTACCATGTGCAAGTACTGCTGAATAGGTTTGATTTGAATGGTCACACCATAGGATTTCATCCACAAAACAAGAGGTTTAACGTTCCAAAACGCTAAGAAATGGCCTTTTCTCCTTAATTCAGGTTAGAAAATCTTTCCTGGATGAACGATGAAGAGGAGAAAAAGTGGACAAAACAGAATGAGCTTCGACTCATCACAAGGTTTGTTAGGAAACATTTCTTGTTTGTGTACTGCAACCCTGGTGTGTGAGAGAAAATGTTGGGCCGCCGTTCTCTGTTGGGTTTTGGTTCGGGGGGTACTGCCATATATGGGCTATATAGGTATGTGCCGCTGTGAAGGGTATGGTTTTCAAGCAGTTTACTCTAGGATAGGGTATATAAATCAGAACATTTGGGTCTAGAATAGGGTATCATTTTTTCAGAAAACTGATCAGTTGGTTGAAGATTTTATCTAGACTAGGGAAACAGCTACTCCAGGGTAGGGGGGATTTGGGGAGTTTACTCTAGTATAGGGTAGCAAAATTTAGCTGAACTAGCTCTTTTATAGGTTAAGGGTTCCGGGGTCTCAGCGGCACATCCCCACCCAGAAATTCCTAAAGTACCCCCCCCCCCCCGGGGTTTTGGTTTTCTGCCTTAGGATTATTTCATTATTTTTGGTAGATTATACAACTCTGGTATAACCCAAGAATGCGATGTGGATTGGATGGAGGTGAAATCTGACTTCAAGAGGTGAGCTGAAACTTTTATTGGACTAAACAATGACCATTTTGATGAGGATACTTCAAAGTGGTTTTCTAATCTCTGCTAGCGATATAGTGATAAGAAAATTGACGAAAATCTTTACTTTTTATTTTGCCGTACTCGTTTTCATCGCGGTAGTAGGGACTTTTTTTAAGCTTCCATGACGCAACGGCAACGAGGGCGTCAAAGAAAATAAACACGCCAGGTTTAATAAGCCAAACGACAACAACGCACGTGCATCACGCTTTTTTAAACATTTCTTTGCCGTTTTTGCACTACTACTTTTCTTTCTGAACTTGGACGTGGTCCCTTGGAATTTAACCACATGAGGTTTCGCCTACATTCGACTAAGTAAGTGGGTAGGAAATGGAACCAGAATCGCGATAAAGACTGGACTGGAAGAAAGCAAATTCAGCTTTTAAACGACGTTCTTGTCTAGTGCCTTGAAAATAAAATTTTACCATTCTGTTTTGGTCAACTTTGAGCTTTGCTTGCTTGACAGTAAGTGAAATCGCAGGGGGCTGACGGGAAGGAAAACCAACGAATTCAGTATTCTGATTATCTATATCTGTATTCTGCTTTAATATGTGGATCTGAGAAAAGCTGTTGTTTAGCCTTGTTTCTAAGTATTTCTGGTTTTATGTTTCTTCATTCGTTCTTAAACGTGAGTTAACTACTTGTTTCAGCAATTATCCTCCTCAGTGGCTCCGAAAGAAATGGTTAGAAGTTAAAAGAAAAGCGCCAAACTATCACCAGATGGAGTTTGAAGGTACGTTTTCGTGCAGATTGTGAGAATCTATTTGCCGCCAAACTCCTGTAATAAAACGGTTTGCCAAGATGTCTCATAGGTGATTACTACTACTTACCTTCTAACACCAGGGGTTGCAGATAACACTTGAAGAAAAAATGTTAAATTTATTTTCTGAAATTGTGAAAAATAGATAGTATCTTATGAAAGTACTGCTTAAGAGGTTCATCCAGGCACTCAACAGTTAGAACTACATACTAAATAAATAGTACCATGTGAAAGCTCTGCTCAAATGGTTTTATTTAATTTTGCCCACAGACTCAAACGTTAGAACTCAGTTTAAAGCTCCTTCAGTTTCTTTCTACCCTATTAAAACTGATATGATAATCAAGTGATAATTTCTTGAGCTCTCCTCCTCTGATTATAAGCTTTTCTTCTATAATCTCCCCAGTCCAGGAGCAGTAAAAAACAGATAAGCCTTCAGGAGCGGTTAACTTAGGGCGATGAGTGTATCTAAACGTTTTCTATTTCTTCATCGTCTGTTTCTGTAGATATTTTGGACTATCTGTACCATGTGTATGGCAAAACCTTGAGAGCTCAAGTTGAAGTCGAGGCTTCCACATCTAGCAACGATACCAGTTAGAACCCGGTGAAGTATTAATTCTCATGAGGCGACGTTTCTTTACTTCAATCTTTTATTGTACATATATCTTTTATTTTTCTCATCAGTTTACGATTCTTAATGTTAACCGAGCGTGAAGCGACAGCCGGCTTGTATTTCTCTCGTGAAAATAAAGTCAGTAAATTCCTGGTACTTTTGTCAGGCGATTTCGCTTTCAGTCTTTATGTTTACACTATGTACACAGTATGCTGACTTGTCAGCATCAGAAAGCCCTAAGGGATGGCGTAAGTAATATTTTTATTTCATAATTATGCTTATGGAATCCGGAATCTTGGGATTTGGAGTCCGGAATACAGGTCAAGGAATCCGAAATCCCGCTAACGATTGGAATCCAGAATCAAAGTTCCACAAACAAATACTGGAATCCAATACCTAGAATCCAGAATCCACAGCATGGAATCCAGAACCCAAGAGTGCCCTGGATTCCCTTTAATAGATTGGGCGATGGACTGATCCGGGAAAGCTTTAGGGTTAATTAAGCTCCGGGATGGTTTATTCACGTGCTGGAAGTTCGGATTTGTTATTGATCCTCGGCTGCATGACCTCCTACTTCTTGTCCCTGGACTTTTCCACTTTATATTCTAGTTCTTTATGGAGAACTGGTTCTCTCCTCAGTAGAGGCTCCCGCTGTGAGGGGGTCATCAATAATTTTTCGGGATCCAGGATTTCCCTTATCTCGGGCTGGGGATTTGGGATTCTTAAGAAATATCGGGCCAAGATCGATTCGGTATTGGAAGTTTGCGCGGCAGGTGGGTTGCGAAAAACAACCATTGGGACTACGGGGTTGAACGAAATTTTGGGTCGGGATTACGGGATTGAAGAACCCTATTATAGTCCCTAGGCGTTCTCGGCGCGGTTAATCCTGGACGCTACCGTTAGCTGTGACGTCACTGAGAGAGACTTCGCCGACTCGAGACTCATTCTCTCGCCCGCTCATTTCCAGACTTCGGGCGGACAACGGGTCAAGAGAGAACGCTTAGGGGACTAGGCTGCCCCTTCTCTATAAAGCCCCCCCCCCCCCTCAAATGTGTTTGAAGTAATTAAATACGCCCCTCGGGGGGCTTAATAGAGGATTTACGATACCTAAAGCCTATTCGTTACCGCTTACAAGTTTGTGTTAGTTCAAAGAGACTTTGTCTGATTCCCTGACATCTCCAAACATAAATTCCCGGATTGATACAGCTGTTCAGTAGAACTACAGTCTCAGCAATTGGATAAATCACGTGATATAAAAGATCTTTCCTGGCGACACCTGCTTGATCCACTATAGTAGCACATAGAGTCGGCGCAAAGCAAAGAAACAACGTTCCAGCGATAAAGGCCACAGTTTTTGAGGCTTTTGCTTCGTTCGAATTCGACTGCATCTGTGACATTTGGACGTTCACCTGTGCGTTACATCGTTTAACAAGTCTAAATATCCTGAAGTACACAAAAGACGTTACTACAAAGTTGGTAACTATTATCAACGATATAACTCCCGTCTCTTGATTGCTGTTTATGCCGAATAAAAAGCGCACGACCAGTAATACTGTAATTGATACACACCACGAAGTGACAGCCAGTGCGATAACTCGTTTGGTATTGACCTTCTCAATGTAACGATATGGATGAAACACCGCCATATATCTTTCCAGTGAAATCAATATAAGCGTTAGGAACGACATACATATGCATATTACCCCTAAAAACGAGTAGATTAGTAGCTGGACGCATGGGAAGTCGTGTGGTCCTGCAGCGAGCTTGCTTGCTTGATATACAAGGTAGCAAGGTTGAACGAATAATCCCACAAGCAAATCTGTGAAAGCTAAACACAATATCGATGTGTTTGCTACAGTTCTAAGGTCCGTTTTCCTAAGTACAGCTGCGAAGACCAAGAGGTTTCCGGTGACTGTGATAGGACAAAGTAGACCATTGATGATACACAAGAGAATTGACACGACTCGAAACATCACAGAAGGAGCGAAGGGCACCATTTTAAGACCCATTGATACAGTGTGTTCACAAACAAACTTGTCGGATTGTTCAGTGCCATTACTTGAAAGAAATCCTGATTTCATTTTGAGTACGTGTATTCGCAAGGAAAACGCCTCGGTGTTAAGAGACGAAACTATCATGTACTTGATACAGTCAGAGACGGTCAATATAAATGCGGAAGCCATTTATTTATGCAGCCGACACTGCTGAACTGCGTCTGACAGCTGTCAATCATTCAGTACCAAAAGTACATACTTGTCGGGGTTCTCGAACCAAAGAGCGCTCATTCATCCGGTGATTTAATCAACTCAACAATTTACTTTGGGATAAAAACCGGACAGATGCGACATAGTAAGTAAACAAGAATAAAGAAACGTACGCCTGGTGAAATATTATTTTAGCTTGCTTTGTCTTGGCAGATTTTGGGTCAACAGAAAAAGATGTGCTCCGAGCTATACCAGCCCTTCTAAGGCTCATACACTTTTTTTTTATAAGAATATATTTTATAAGAATATCGAGGCTGAAATTTGCGAAATTTTAAGAATATTTTAAGAATAAAGCCGAGGCTGAGATTTTGAAAAGGATAGATATAATTTTGTGTGTTGAAACATCTGTAAATACAATACAATTTTATGTTTTTAACTTAACCGTATAAAATTATTCCTTTCTCTGAACGGCTAAACTAGCCAACAAAACGAAAAAACTGCACTAGCTATAGCATGTTCAACGCTAATGACAGTTCGATGAACGGTACATGCAAAGTATTCAGCACAAAAGACATAAACTAAACCGCAAAAAAGTATTATGACAAATTCTTTCCTTTTTAAATAACAAAACTTAGCGAAAACAAAAACAGCACTAGGCTTTATTTAAGAATAATACAAGAATATTTTCAGCCTAAAATCGGCAGAAAAATAAGAATATTCAGCCTGGGCCGGAAAAACAACATTCTTATAAAAAAAAAAAAAATGTACAGAAATTTTAATTGCTTTTCTTTCGTTTTTCAAAAATAATCGCCGGTTAATTTATCAATAACAATGCACAACATTTTGGTTTGATTTTCGCCAGAATGGGGTATGGTAATCCATCTTATCCGCAGCTAACAATTAAAATCAAACTTGTCGGATTGTTCAGTGCCATTACTTGAAAGAAATCCTGATTTCATTTTGTGTTCCTGTATTCGCAAGGAAAACGCCTCGGTATTAAAAAACGAAACTATTATGTACTTGATACAGCTGCTGTGCTGAACGTAGCCTGTGCCAGGTTCTCAGATAGTATAGTGCGGACGTATTAAAACGACCAAAGCGAAAATAAGACGGGCGCAACTTGGGAAAGGGGGAGGTGGCGGCGAGAAAAATGCCCTGTCTCTCCCCAGCCCCCGCGCGTTTTTCGCATTTCTTTTTACTGAACGACTTTTCACCACCATCTCGGAGCCTGGAACAGGCTATGCTGAACGGAGACGGTCCATGCGGAACCATTTGTTTAACAAAATGCAGCCGACACTGCTAGACTGTATGTGACAGCCGTCAATCATTCAGTACTGAAACACTCGTTTGAGTTCTCGAACCAAAGAGCACTGTTTCATCCGGTGATTGAATCGAATCGACTTAATTAAGTGTATTTACTTTTGGATAAAAACCAGACAGGTGGGGCATAGCAAGTAAACAAGAACAAAAAACACACGTCTGCTAAAATACTATTTTAGCTTGCTCTGCCTTGGCAGATTTTGGGTCAACAGAAAAAGATGCGCTCCGGGATGTATAGCCTGTGTACAGCCTGTGTATAGCCTGTGTAGAGATGTATAGGCTGTACACAGGCTACGGGATGTACAGAAATTTTAATTACTTTTTCGTTTTTCAGAAATGGTCGCCGGTAATCAATAAACTTTCTATACAGAATGTTTCACTTTTTTGTTTGATATTCGGCAGAATGGGATGGTTTTAATGCTCATCCCATCTTATCCGCAGCTAATAATTACAATGTGCTCCACGCCGACTGATCTAGATCTAAATCAAACTGAAAATGTTAAAGGTACATTCAAAATAGAAATAGAGAAAATTTATGATCTCTATTTTCAGTCTGGTACACCTATCTCTTTTTAAAAAATACTGTATCGACTTGATGAAAAAATTCTTTTCCGCCTACAAATCTGTAGACTGTTCACAGTCCTCTATTTTTCCGTAAGATCGTCGAGATCGAGCGCTTTGCGTTACGGGCTGCCATCTTAGATGAGTGTCAAACTACTTAGGGGGCGGGGACGGTTTGGGAGGAAGCGAGAGCTATAATCCCCACCCCCCCTCGGTACATTTGAAAATCAAGATGTAGCCGTGACGGTAAGACGCGGTATATCTAAACGATCTCACGAAAAAATAGGGGACTGTGAACAGTCTAACAAATCTGCCATCGTTGTTCTTCTTGAGCCTGAAAGTCGCTTCATGTTTGTTTGACATACGATATATGACGTAAAGTGTATACAGTTTTATCTTAGAAAAGTTGTAAATATTGAAATTTCAAAGATCTTAGTGAACCTGGTAAAGTCATTTCCTTTAAAACTCGTCCGGTGGTTCACCGGCTGCCGGGCAGCCCAAGCTTATTACATGAACGCCGACGTGACTCTTGCTTGCGAGCGGTGTTGTGTTACAAACGGTTATTTACAAAGGCTTGTATGCGATGTAAACGGTTTTTCTTAAAAGAGAGAAAAAATGTTATGTTTTTAAATAAAATCGACTTACCTTATTGCCTTGTTGTATTTTTTGTTGTTTACCCGCGTCTCTGACCGTTTTGAAGCGTTTTCGGCGAGTTAGCGCTATTTTGGTGTTCCACTGCTAAAAGAAAGACTTGAGCAGTGGAAGTGGAACACCAAAATAGCGCTAACTCGCCGAAAACGCTTCAAAACGGCCTGAGACGCGGGTAAACAACAAAGAATACAAGAAGGCAAGAAGGTAAGTCGAAACGTCCCCAGCGGCGAAGAGCGAGGAGAAACGGATGTTTTCGCAGGCTAAGTACAAAATTAAATGACTCCAAGTTGAATGTGTGATTAATGTTTAACGTGACCCGTGACTACAATTAAACCAGTCACGCGAAACTCCATGCGGTCCATATTCAATCATGTACTACTACATACGCTGGCTATACACGTTTCTTCGTACACTAATCTGGTACTTCCTTCAATTTCCTCGGTCCCTCATTCAACCCGAGGAAGTTATTGGTAGGTCAGAGAACCCATTGAGCTTGCAGCGGCTGAAGTATCATGTTTTCAAGGACCTTTTAGCTCTTCAGCACGAAGCAAAACTCGGCGACAAAGCTCCAAACTGCGAAGTTAAAACTTTGGAGGGCGCTTCTTGTAATCTGTTGGACTTCATGAAGGCCGGTCGACCTTTAGTTCTGAATTTTGGTAGTTGCACTTGAGATCTTTTCATTGAAGACTTGCAAGACTTCAAGGAGATCGTGAAGGATTTTGATGACGTCGCGGACTTCATGATCGTTTACATGGAGGAGGCGCATCCGGTCGAAGGTTGGAGAATAAGGGTAAGATCCTTTGATAGTTTGAGTCTGTATAGAAATGGTCTTAACACAAAGGGTTTGTTCAAGGTGAGTGCTCGTCTTTTCCTTCTTCTCTGCAAACTGTGGTAACCTACGGAAGCCGAGGAGGGACAATCCAAAAATATTTTGCAAATCCAAAAAAATATTTTAAATCGCAATGTTTTTCTCAAATCACTGTCGAAAAGTTTGACAAATCTAAAAAACTATTGCAAATCCTAAGAAAATTTGTGGATCCGCAAATAACTTTCTCAATAATCCGAAAATATTTTGCAAATCCATAAAATTATTTCAAATCGCAATTTTTGTACAAATCATTATTGAAGAGTCTGGTAAATCTAAAAACACATTGCAAATCCAAAGAAACTTATTGGATCCGCAAATAACTTTTTAGAAAACTCTAAAATAGTTTACAGTCCAAGAATCAATTCAAATCTAAAAAAATATTTTGGAAATCGTGTGTTCGGAATGAAGGTGGTTACTTCTTCGTAACCCATAATGACGTAGCCTTCTCTTCAAAGTCCTCACGTTCATTGAAATCCCATGGTATTCTGCCAGAAAGTGAACAATGGTCTCGTAACAAAATCCTCCTTTAAAGTAATGTTCTATAGCAAATCTCGTCTCCCGAGCTGGACAACACACTTTCCTGTTTACGTCTTTTTAGTGTTCCACACCAAGGGCAGAATATTTCATTGTTCCCAAATTCTCTCTCACATTTATGACAGAACATCGTTCTCGATGTTCTAACCTCCTTCCTTCGCCATTTTGTATGGGGGAAATGGCGGAAACAGCCAGTATTGCTGGTTTTCAGGGTCACGCCATTCAAAATAGATCAAAATAAAAAAGCAAAACCCCTCAATAGATAAAGTCCAGAATCTGGGAAATGAAAGGAGGTAAATATGCAAAGACCCTCGCCAAGATTCAGGTCAGACGAATATTTCGTATCACGAGATATCCGAAGAAATGTTTTACCCAAATTTATAGAGATTTGTATGGAGACGCCATGCTGGTGCCCACCTGGATGGGCTCCAACATTGCGGACGGAAACCAACAGAAACATCTGTTACTGAGTTTTGCTACAAAGCGTGAATTTCTTCTTCGAGGAACTCATAAACATTAAAGGAATACTTTTTATAATGCATGAACTGTTTGGATAGCAAAATTCCTTGAAATAACGTATTTTTTTTTAATCTAGATGTCAACTCTCTTGGCCGTCATGTAAATGCCGCGTCACGCAAAAACCTTAGAAATTCAAGCATACTCTATCACAAAACCAAGAACCCTTTTGAAGCGAAAATTTGTATGAAAATTAGTTTTCAGCTGCTCTAATACATCGTGAAAGTAAAATCTCGGTAGGATCGATAGTTTTGTAGTTTAAATTTTAGAAGCATGTGACAAAACTTTTTTTACGATTTCCAAAATATTTTTTTGGATTTGAAGACGATTCTTGGACTTTAAACTATGTTAGAGTTTTCTAAAAAGTTATTTGCGGATCCAATAAGTTTCTTTGGATTTGCGATACTTTTTTAGATTTACCAGACTCTTCAAGAATGATTTGTACAAAAATCGCGATTTGAAATAATTTTATGGATTTGCAAAATATTTTCGGATTATTGAGAAAGTTATTTGCGGATCCACAAATTTTCTTAGGATTTGCAATAGTTTTTTAGATTTGTCAAACTTTTCGACAGTGATTTGAGAAAAATATTGCGATTTAAAATATTTTTTTGGATTTGCAAAATATTTTTGGATTGTCCCTTCTCGGCTTCCGTAGTAACCTCCCGGCGTTGAACCTTTCCTCAGTTAAAGTTATTCAAATTCCTCCCGGGACGGGGGTACTCCCATATAAAAGTGACAGGAATGCTTGTCGTATCGCTTAGGTGTGTAAATTGCAGATTTTGGTCTCACTTGGTTTTCTCTAGCGATGGAGTTGGAGTAGGAGTCGTAATCAGAAGCGTAGAGCTTATATGATCTAATGAAAACCAGATTGTCGGAGTCAGGAGCAAAAGCAGAATAACTTGGAAACAATCACAGAGTGTGTGAATGTGCATTGTGATTGGTTTATCCATCTGCTTCTGCTTCCGACTCCGACAATCTGGTTTTCACTAGATCATAAGTGGAATTTAAGCGACAGAGTTATAAGTGGAGTCGGAGGAACAAAATTTGTTAATGGAAACGTTCTGATTCTTCTGACGTGTTTTGACTCCGATTCCGTAATGCTTTTGACTCCATGCACTCACGACTCCGATTTTTGATTTTCACTAGGTCATTTCGCTCTTATGACTCCGTTTGCAACTCTGACTCCGAATCCGTCACTTGTACTAGTGACAATCAGCCTTGTAGGGTCTTTGGGACGGAAAGTCAGTATATTTGCCCATTCAGGAACTGCTTAGGGCTGTGCATAAAGAACTCTCCTTGGGATTTTATGCACATGCCAAAAATGGTAATGAATGCTACAAATATTCTTGAGAAGAAAGGTATCTTTGGTAGGGATACATTGCACAGGTTTTTAGGCCCTTTTTGTCTCCTTCGTGTGATGATGAAGTTCTTGAAATGAAAAAAGGTTTTAAAAACGCCCCACCCCACCCACATAGTGTCATATTGCTCCACCTAATAACAATGACTGTTGACAATTTCTTGTCCCCACAGCAGGGCTCATCAACAAGTCAAATACTAGGGGGTGTTTATTTCATAGTCTCCTGTTGAAAGTTTCTGTCTTGCAAAGCTGGGTGGAAATACCGATACTTCATACCCGGCCCAGCTTTGTTTGTTTAATTGTTTAAAATGTTAGTTTATGGTGACATGTCAGTGAAAAATGGAGGAAACCAAACTGGAAAAACTGAAAACCATACTGGGTACCAGTCCAAAAACCCACTTATATCAATTTTAGCCTAAAAACAAAAACCAAATCCTAAAAAAAGGAAAAACTGAAGAGGACAACAGGTACAATTTGTAGCAAAACTGAGTTTAAGCCAACCTTGATTGAAAAGTGCCAAAATGTTGTCAAATAATTTACTTCATGCACATTTGCATTAAATTTCTTTTTGTTACTTACTCTTCATAAGGATAATTATGAAATCAAGGAGCACAGAAGCATGGAGGATCGTTTACAGGCGGCCCAGATGTTAGCATCGCTAGACCCCTTGGTACCTATTGTTGTTGATCCTCTTGATAATCAAGCTCTTACTGCATATGCGTCCTTTCCTGAGAGGCTTTATATTGTACAAGATGGTAGAATAGCATATGAGGGACGTGTTGGACCTGTGGGATATGATCTCAAGGAGCTTCGACATTGGTTAAATGGTTGGAAAGGACAGCTAAATGTCAGTCCATAGTCATCTAATTGTAACAATGCAGGTCAAAATGTCAGTGAAATAATTTGAACATGCCTTCTACATACATTAGTGTCGTAAACTGCTGCTTATAAGCCCCAGTGGGCTTATATATCTTTTTAAGGGGCCTTAGGAGGGCTTATAAACACAGGCGCTTTAGTATCCGAGGGAGCTTATAACTTGAATAGAAAAAGCACTTCAAGACAATAAGCTTTAGCAATGCTGATCAAAATAAGGTTTGCATTTAACTTTTGTTACTGGTTTTTAATTAAGCTTCAAAGCTGTTCATAATAGATGGAATTCATTTTAGTACATTTGTGAGGGGGCCTATGTCCGAGCTGCTTATTATCAGATGTTTAATTTTATTGTTTACAGGTTTACAGGTCTATAACTGAGGGGGCTTACAAGTGGAAGGGGGCTTCTAAGCAGCAGTTTATTGTATTTCCCTACCCCTGGTGTACTCCCCTAAGCAAGCTGTAAAAGCTTTAAGACAGAATCCATCAGGAAATCGAGTAATTTTAATTTTCAGTGGACAAAAACCTTGTACCAGAATAATTTAAACAATATTGAATTCTTTTTTACATTTTTCAAGGGCTATAGATGTAATTAGCTGTCTGCAATAACACCAAAGAATATTTGCTTATGAGAACCCAAGAAAATAACTGTCAAATTTCACAAAATGACATCTTACAAATGACATTAGACATCACCTGTGTTTTCACTTTTCTTGTGAAATTTGACATTTTCTTGGCCTCCCATGAGAAATAGTCTTTGGTGTTATTACAGATAGCTAATTACATCCATAGCCCTTGAAAAATGTAAAAAAGGATGCAATATTGTTTAAACTATTTTGGTTTGTCTACTGAAAATTGAAATTACTCAATTTCCCGATGGATTCCGTCTTAAACTATTGGTGGTGGAGTACATTGTGTCGTTGATGTTCAGGGATGTTTTTAAGGAAGTTTAGTATAGGATGTGGTTTAAGGAAATCAGAGAGTTAATAGTCTAGGGTATAAAATTAATTTCTTGAAACTCCAGACTAGAAAGGGAACCAAAAGTTAAATAGAGGGCAGGTTGAGTATGAATTTTTAGCATCCGGTTTGAAAAGGACAGTGAGTGGAGTGTCAGCTTAAGTTGCTCAGTCTTACATCCACCGGGTGATGAACCCGATAAAGCTTATGTTTTACATACACCTAACAGTGGCGGATCCAGGGGAGGGGCCCAGGGGGCCTATTTTTAGATCAAACTGAGGCCCGAAGGGCCGAAAAATATTTGGGGGGGGACCGCCTCCCCCCATCATCTCAAGGTCTAGATCCAGCACTGCCTAAGCATGGGGAAAGGTGACCTAGAAAGCCAAAAGCGCCCTATGGTATCTAAAATTACATGCAGCATCTAACTTTCCTCTTCCTTGGTTCCATTTGTGAGTACAGTACCTTTGATCCTCCATTTGATGGCCACCCTTGGGTTAACAGGCAAGTGGCCGATTTATAATTGTCCCACATGCTACATTTAAAAGCCACAATTGATGTGCACCCCTTATATCACTTATATCAATTTTTTGTACTGTAAACCATGAAGGCAATGATGTATCATTTTCTTGTCTGATTCTTCTTATGACAACTGAAGGATAAACTCATGCAGAAGGCCTTTCAGTTTGATACCCAAGTGCCGGACAGGAGAGAGAATATGTCTTTACACAGCTTTACATACATCGTTGGTGGTTTCAATAAAAATGGTACCCTAATACTTTTGGACGAAGTTGACAATTGATGTCTGTTAGAAATACTCTGGATAATCTGTTGTTTGTGCTTCTCAATTCCTACATTTTAACTGTCTCATTTCCTTGCCCTGTTTTATCTCGAGTAATGTTGTGGCATATTGCAAAAAGCTTTCTTACATGTATCTCCTTCCTTAACTGCGACTATAATATTGTTAAACTTTACAAAACTAATGTTTGAAGCATCTTTGCTTCATTTTGCTTTTCTCGCCTGGGGAGGGGAGTCAGCACTTCCTCATTTGGCCCAAACGGGTATGTACCGCTGAACAAGGTGTGGTTTCCTGGATCTTGAGTCTTAAACAGTGTAATACAACTTCACCATTTAGCATCTATGTCATCTAGAAAAGGTTTTCTTTCTGCACTAGAAGCCTTGGACAAAGTGTAAAAGGTAAAGGTGCCAGCACTATGTCAGCACTTATTGGGGGATCACTGGGGAGGGTTTCTGAAGAAATTTTGAATGGTTTTAAGCCCATGTAATGCATGTACAGTTTTTAGAGAGAGAGAGAGAGAGAGAAAAGGTCACCCTTCTATATGACGTACATATAAAATGGCACCTTTAATAGACACACCTTAGCCTGCAGATTTGTTTTTTTTGAATGGAAGAGGGGGGCTTATTATTCAACAAGGCGTAAAAAGCGCTCTCATTCCCTTTGAAACACGTTCTTTGCTTGAAAGTGAGCCACACCTGTGCACATGGGACTGGTGTATATTAATTAGAAGCCTCGTGCGAGTGAGCGGAGAGGCCTTGGAACGAATTTGACGTGTGTTGGCGAGGCCATGCCTCGAGGACTCTCAAATGGGCATTGGCCGTCCGGCCGGCCGGCTCCGTTCCAAGAATCCCGCTGTGCTCGAGATAAACCCTCTGGCCTCATGGTGTTAAAGCGCTGTAGTTGTCACCGCGAAAGAGATTTCGAGGTAATATTTCAGTGGGCTGAAATGTGGGATTTCAGCGAAATTAAAGGTAGGAAATTAAGTTTGTACCCATCTATCATGACCCTCTTATCACCCCACTCTGACACACGAAACGTCAGTGACTGATTATAGCGACTTTCGAGTGTTTTTTAGAACACATTTTTTGGAATTCATCAAAGAATACTAAATAAGTATAACAAAAATGTAGCTCATCGTTGGCGGGTTTATCGCTATAGTTAATTTGGACTGTAAGAGACTAAAAGGGCAAAAAATGCCAAGAAAAACTTCACCCGAAAAAAAGATAATTTTCTAGGGAGCAACGCTAAGGGAGAAGCGTAAGTGTACCACTACATTGAACGCGCCTGTCCTTGTGTCCATTTATGCCGTTCTCAACTAGTCAAATTATTGTGTTCCTTATCTTTAAAGATTGCAAATTAATTGGGAGCAAACCAACCCTCGCAAAGTGGTGACGAAACGTACAAGTAAACATCGTGGTTGACAAATATCCCGTTCGACAGGGAAGCTCTGCTTCTTCGAAGAATTCGAAAGTGCACTCTGGCACTCAGAGATCATTCCAAACTATTAAACTAGTGGATTTTCCTGATTCATCCACTTTAGTCGTCGGTGAAAAAGTATATTTCGCACTTGAAGTGCTTTCAGGTGTTTCAGGCGAAAAGTCTCAGTGCTGCCCACTTGGCGAACATTTCGAAATGATTGACCTCCTTCTGGTATGACGGAATCGAACGTTCCAATCCGTTGACTGAAAATTCATCAGTGTCAAGAGGGTGATGTAAGGATTGTGTTCAGCCAAAATAACTTTGATATTCTTCTCCCTCATGACTGATCCGTGAAAGGTGTATTGTTACCCTCATAAAAACAAAAACAACTAGAAACTGGAAAAATACTGGCATGGATCTCTGAAAAGGTTAATTTCGTGAAAATAAATAGACAGCTTTACAGGAATGAACGTGGTTGCAGTAAGTCGGTAACATTCACTTTTACACGTACTGGGTTCAGAAAGAATAGTGTCTATCCGTTTTCCTAGCTGGTTACCCTTTTTATGCCTTTTAAGGAAAAGAGCTCTTAGAGCGTCTTGCAGCGTCCAGTTTCTCCTTGAAAATATCATTGCGTAATCAAACACAGCTTAAGAGCGATGAAAGAAAAGATCAGTGAGCTAGAGTGAAAAAGAGGTCTTAGTTGACTAGCCAATTCTGTTCATCTCCAGTTTTAAATGAATATAGAGAGCTCCTTGGAGAATAAACAGGCTTGAAAGGACGTAGAGGGTTAACCTTTAGATTACGAGATAATGGAGAACTGCGAGCACGAGACAATTTATTTGTAACCCACATTTTCCTCCAGTTTGATTTGTTATCGGGTCAGGAACAGAGCAGGGCGCTTACCGCTTGTCAGAACTGACCGGCAAGCCCATTCGTGTCGTGATGAGAATTTCACTTTAATTAATACCATCCAGCAAAATCAGTCAAATCCTAAACAGCATGCACGAAGGAGCTGGTTTTCCCACAAACTCCGATCTTGGAAAAAGCTTATTTCGAAAAAACAAAAAAAAAGCTTCAAAAAAGCTTATTTCGAAATGACTGTTCGGGCCACAGTCCAGCCGGCCACTTCTGACTTGAGGAAAGTGCCCAAAGAGTGGAGGTTTCTGAGACTAAAACTGGCTTAAAAATCGAAAGTCGTAGTAAAGAAAAGGCCCTTTTTGACGAGGGGCTTATATTCAGAGGGGCTTAACTACGAAGGGAGATTTGCGTTTCGGAATCGATTGGGCTAGCCTTATAGATAGAAGTAAATTTACCGTTTTTGCTATGTTTTACTTTGTATTTGAGGGTAGTTTTCCAAGTACAAGCCCCGGGGGGCTTATATTTGGAGGGGCGATTTAACGGAGGGTTTTTTGCGTTACCGGTTTAGGGGGCTTATATTTGGAGGGGCTTATACATGGCGGAGCTTATTTTCGGAATTTTACGGTATCTTGACTCAGAGCTCAAAGGCCCAAATTCTAGTTGAACCGATCCCCATCTTGCAGACTTTTCCATCATAATTAGGTGGAAACTGCAATCTCTGACTTTCGATTATGGGCATTTAATTCTTTTAGTTCTTGAGCTATTGAGGTACCAAACATCGTATACAATCATCACGTAACCTGTAGTCTACGGGTCTTGAGGAGAAAAAGTTTAACCGCATGTAGGCAAGTCATGTAATCGCAGCCGTCTCATGATTTATTCAGCATTCAATTACTCAGCTCAGCGGCATAAATCGCAACAATCCAAGTTTACCAAAAGACTCCAATTATACCATCAAAAATAGTAGGCAGTAAGACTTTTTTAACTTATTCTCTTTTGGCCATGACGCACTTCCTATTCACGTCCACACGCATATATAATATGGCATAATATGCCCTCTTTTCGAAAATCGTACTGTTTGAAGAAGATTTGTCAGGCTGTCGACCACCTCACAGACCTCAGTTCATGATTTCCGTTATTGTTGAAAATTTTCCAGTCTACTCAGCAAGACTAGCAAAGGTGACACTTAAAAAGTGGTTCTTCCTGGGTTTTACGTGCCCTTTGAGGTTTTTACTTAGCAGATTACACACAACAAAGCGAATTCATTCTCATGTTCAAATGGAATCCAACTTCGAACCAAAAACGCAGATCGTGGAAGTTAAGTTTTTGCGTTCTGAGGATAATTTCTGTGAGTGCTGAGTCCTTAACAGGCCGCGATGCTGCCATCAATGAAAACTTGCCTTGCAAAAATCGCGATCGTGCCTCGAACTAAATTCTACTTAACCTCAACAACGGAAAGCATTAATAAGTTATTCCTGTTACCTTTTATTAACTCTAAAAAAACGCCTTGGCCAACGCATACTTAGAAGTCAAACACGTTCGTCAAGTATCCTATGTTTTGAATGCTCCTGCTGCCGTGGGATTTGCGGATGATAGTACATGAAAAACCTAACTAAAGCAAGGATCTCGGAAATGTAAATTGATGCCTTGACTTAAGCTTCTGTTCGAGTTTTCCTGTTTTCCCAAGAACTGCTAGAGATTGGAATCAGCTCCTCCCCGATATACCTCGCATTTTTGAAGAATTTAAGAACTACAATACCTTAGTTCAGGAGCTTATAACCCTACTTAGTTAAATGTTTTTATTTTCATTCTACTCATTGTTGCATGTAATTTTTACTGTTATATGTTGTAAGTGGTTGGTGTGTTGCCTAACTGGCTTTTACCAACCTAAGCGAGATGATGATGACGATTACACTCAAGAAGACTGGGCTACCTGTGGTCGCCTGTGGTCTCCTGGCCCGTTCCTCACTGTCGGGCATTTGATAGAACCAGCTAACACTGACAAATGGACCCGATCTGTTTTGTCTGATCCTTTAAGCAAAGTTTATCGCAAAAATGATGTGACAAATTTGTTTTGAGATGCCATGTCTGCATCCCAAAGGAACAAAAGATCATTATTTAAAGAACTACCAAAAAAAAAAGCGAAATCGTTTTGTTACTAGAGCATTTACTGAACTCAAAATGCTTTCAATAACAGCCCAATTTTGAAAGCTCTCGCTCAAGAATAACCTTTTTGGCAGCGAAATTTTGTATGGTGAAGAGATTGGCTACGTGATTTGTCTTAAGTAGAGTATCTATTCCAGCCATTGTTTTTCCTATATTTAGTACAAACAAACACTGCTGAAAGGCTGTTTGATCAGCAGAAAAAGCCTGCAAGGTTTCTGAAATCCCCGCCCGGGGACTTCACTCATCCGGGGCGTTACTCCCTTAATTATAGTTTCCTTATAGGTATGCGCCGCCCCAGAGGGTATGTTTTTTGGCGCCGTTGTGGTCTGAAAACGGGAACAGCCTTTGCCTATTTTGGTCTGAACTTGGTCTAGATTATTCCTCTTCATTGAGTTTTTTCGGGGTCACTATTTGCAGCAAAAACTGGTAGCTTCCACAAAACAATCAACCATGTGACTCCGACTAACCATAACATTTTTCGGTGGTTTTACAGTGTAGATTCATCAAATCAGTGTTCAGTCAGTTTAGATGACATTGTCAGTTCAGGCGTTTGCAGAATTCTCGAGATTAAACTGTTCTCAAAAATTTGCCACTTTTGGGCCGGTTTTCGTGCGTTAACTGCTGTGAGTTGTTGTTTGTCGTCTTTTTTCTCGGTTGCTTTGTTGTTTATTTGTTCCGTGGCACTTCATCACAGTAATTGTTTACAGACCTTTGTTTTCCTTTCTCTAAATGGTAATTTAAACATACATCTTAATAGCAGAAAATACCACCACAAGTCATTGCCCACTTCTACATACAACTGCAGCTCAAGTTCGCTAATCATTATATTAAGACATTGATAATACTTGAATTTTAAAGTTATCTTAATTGCATTCAACATGCTGCGGTGGTCACTCCTTTTCGATTAGCGTTTTTTTTCACAGCTTTGTTTCAATTGTCATCAACTGCAGATTCGACAAGTACCCAAAATTCCTAACGTACTTCAAGGTGTTCGTTGACCTTATTGCTTTATCTCTCTTAGTTGTGAGGATATCAAAAGTTCTTGTGAGTTGAAAAATATGTTTATACAAAAAATGGCGGAAGAGCTGCTCGACAGCTATCTCGAGCTATTACTTTCTTCAGAGAGATCATACCTCATGTTCTTATCTTGTCTATCTGCAGCGGAGATCTCAGGTGCCTGGGCGGAGAGTAAGACGTCTTCAGACATAGATAAGCGGAGTGGTGGCTGGCCGAGAAGCAAATTGAGTTTGTGTGCTCTTTGTCTTTCTTTCTTTCTTAATTCTTTTCTTTTTCTTTTCCTTCCTACTTTTAGCATTTTTTCTCCTTTACCCGCTTTACCTTCACCTTTATTAAGTTAGTAAAGCCGGTTCGGCATCACACTAACTGTTAAAAAAATGCATATTAATGACTTGGCTGGCTCCAACAATTAAGGGAGGTGCGAAGAGACACGGAAAGGCCGAAAGGAGGCAGAAAGCAGTTCACCGCTTCACTCGATTTGTGGATTACGAATTAATGTTTGACTCGAGGCGTTCATTTAGTCTCGTGATCTGATTCGTTCACCGTATTAAAAATCCCTAGAATTATTGCTAGCCCGACTTTACGTTCAGCGAGCGTTTTTCCCCTTCTAGCGTTACCGTAAAGAGTGAACCTTGATTTGAGTATAGCCAAGTAGCTCAGGTTATATAGAAGACTGTTTAAACTTCACAAGTTTTCCTACTTTCACTGCGCTTCACTAGAAATGAGAAGTGAGTAAAGAACCGTTTCAGTTTATTTTGGAAACGAGGTATGGATGATTTGTCAAGTATTCGTGTATCAACTGTGTTTCAATTTTAGCCTTGCTTTAATAGCAGTAATAAATGGACCGGCAAATTAAATCGATTGCTTGCTCAAATTGGCGCCAAAAAAGGCGCGGCAGAGATGCGCGCATGCTTTCCTGTTGAATTTTTTTCTTTGCGCCATTTTCCATAAATTAAACTCCGCATAATTATGTCATTCCGCAAGCCATACCACATGCCATTCAGCAAACTCATTCCGCCTCTTACACTCACCAGCAGTAGTCTCTGAAAATAAGAGAAAGAGAACGTGTCTAATTGACACACTTTTAAAAGAATGTGTGGAGCGCAAACTGTTAACTAAAAAAACCATTAAGACCCTGTTTACATGGAGTAGGGGACCCCGGTCTAGTGGGGTAGGTTTCTTTTGTTTTGTGTCCTCCAGAGCGTGAAAACAAAAGAAACCAACCCCACTAGACCGGGGTCCCCCAGGCCATGTAAACAGGCCCTAACATACGCCTATAACCAGACCCTGTGGTGGTTGCCTTAGGGCCTTGCATGATTGATTCTTTATTGAAACTAGGAAGCGGTGACCTAGATCTTTTCACGCCAGTAGCGATCTACGAGTCTTTTGTTAGTTTCCTTGTTCGCGGTATTTATAAATTTAAGGGCGTGTATAAACCTGAGAAAGAAAAAAGTAAACGAGATGATTCCGTGACATGCACTAAGACACAACTGTCCGACTCAACAAGTGATTTGTAAATATCCAAAGTATGTTTATAGTCCAATTATTCCACAAGGGGGTTATCAATTTTTGTGATGACGTACAATTAGGCCAGTCATTTGTAACGAGCTAATCTATCGGATAGTGCTTTTGTTTGCGTACTCAATCCTGAAAAGCTGCCGGATCAGTGTTGCCAGCTAGCTATTGTTGTTACAATGCCTCTTTTGGCCGAGTTGCTTCAAAGCGTCCTTGTGGGCTTAACAGTCGTAAAATGTACAGTTATCGTTGGCCTTTTGAGAATCGCCTCCTCACTTCCTTTCCTCAAGGAAAGACTCCAAGAGTTCGAGGAACAGCATAATCTAGTCCCTTACCAAAACTTCTGGGACGATTACGGTGGGAAAAAAATGCTGGCAGTTGTTTTAAAAATTTTTCTCGGGGATTTAAACAAGACCGCTGTACTTGGTTCGTCCGCCCCAAACTGCAAGTTAGTCACCACAGACGAAAAACCTTGTAAGCTACTGGATTTCGCACGAGGAACTCGACCGCTCATTGTTAACTTTGGCAGTCGAAGCTGACCACCTTTCTTGTTTAATTTCCTGAACAACTTCACAAACGTTGTTCGGGGATTTCAAGATGTGGCAGACTTTGTTATTGTGTACATCTGCGAAGCACATCCTACAGATGAATGGCGGTGGAATGTAAGTTTTTGTTTGTTTGTTTCTTCAGTTTATTACGTAATCGATACGTAAGAATTCTTTAACAGGGTTTCCGTAGCGGCCTTTTTCAAGGAGTAAAACAATGATGAAAATATTTCTATGAGATTGGAAAATAATTTCCCAAAAGGAAATGGTTTAGTCCTGGCTTACCGTGGCCGCGTGGCCGCTGCGAAAACATTCTATAATCTGTTCTTTGAATGGTGCTTATACTTGACACGTTATCTTTAGTTCGCAAATCTGCTCTTAAGCATGAAAAACGTAATTTCAGGAAAAAATCCTTAAATCTTAAGGATAAATATGGTTAATTGACAATTAAAAGTCGTGAAATTCCAGTCCTTCACCTATAAATATAATTACAACGTAAATAGAGAAGCTATGAGAAGAACTTAGAACAGTGAATTATACCTTAAAATATACTTTAATTCTGGAGGATCCATGACCAACTATGGTCACTGCTAAGAAATGAATTAAAAGGGCCATTCTTTGGTGTTTTCGTTTCTCTTTAGCCCTTGGGGGTCAATGCGTCATCTTTGGAATCATATACGGCAATCTCTTTGTTCTGCGGTTTCTCTGATATTCATCCGCTGATCAAGGAACATTCTATCCTGCGAGCAGAGGCTACATTTTCGCGGTATGAGCTGGCGTGCGGAAGTGCCAGCTCATACCCCGAAAATGTAGCCTCTGCTCACAGGGTAGGAACATGCAGATTTTGCATGCAGAATTTGATAAAAAAATTTTTTTTCACATTTATTTTCACGAAAAAATTATTTTAATACCATTAGAATTGAAATTACTTCTGAACGACAAAATGATAAATTACAAAAAAAGAGACATATTAACTTTACTTCAATTAAAGAATCTCCGTACTGGCTGAACAACTTTCCGAAACATCATCCGTCTTATGAATCCGTCCTCAATTTTGTCCGTCCTATTTATTTGCTTTCTTTTCTAATTGTTTTCTTATTTATGTTTGGCTCAATTTCTTTTGTTGCCTGTATTTTTCGATCAACTGACCAGCTGACCGCGGAATTGACTAAATTGTGTGGCATTTGTGACATTGCTATCATTTTCGTATATTTTTCTTTCTGGCCTTTTTCACAGAACAACGTTGAGATCTTGCAGCACAGAACTTTACAAGAGCGTTGTCAGGCAGCTGAAATGTTGAAAAAGTCTAGTGGATGCTCGACTCCAATCCTGGTTGATACTATGGATAACGAAGCTACTCAAGCGTATGGTGCCTACCCGGAGAGACTCTTCATTATACAAGATAGAAAAATCGTGTACGAGGGAGGAACAGGGCCGTATAACTATAGCTTAGGAGAGGTAAAAAAATGGCTAGAGGTGTATAAAGCTAGTCGATAGACCGGCGTGACACAAGCGTTGAAGAGTTAACAGTTGACTTCTGAACAGTGGACTGAATTACAAAACAAGTTTCTATGTATCCGTCAATTCTGAACCTTAATATTATTAGAATTTTTTAACACTGACATCGACATTCACTTGGAAGGAGTATTTAACTATATATAAAAACTAATTTACCGTGTAGAGATATTTACTTCAATTTTCCTGAACCAGGAACGACATTTAGCCCAATGAAGTAAACTGACAAATAAAATAAACAAAAGAAAGAGCGAGCGGCCTATTTCCAAAATTTGTTCAAAATATATCTGACGTGATTATCTTCATGTTATAAACAGGATAAATATTCAAATGTTCGAATTATATCCCATAGGTAGACAAAAAAAATCTTTATTTGTGGCAGTTTATGACCACAGACAATGCTTATTAAAACGCTCCGACTAGCCACTTCAATTTTATGACCCAGAGAAAGATTTATTCCAATCCACTTCTCTCTGCGGCTTATATAAAATGTCAGTTGCTCTTAATTCCTGGAAGCCTCCTTGGCCTTTAATGTGGTGATTTCTCCTGTACAAGTTCTCTTCACATGTTTTTTCCTGTCTGAAGAAGTTGGCATATCCTGAATGACGGTTTGAGAATAAAACTCAGTCGCGGGATTCTCAAGCCCGAGAATGGACTGTCGACCGACTTGAGGGAGTGTGAACTGGATTTATGATGGTGAAGTCATAAGAAGGCTAAAATTGTTTTCTTTTTAGTTAATGATAATATTTACCAGAACAGAAGATCTGTCTAACTTAGGATCAACTGTAATTAAAATAGCACGTATGTTATTGTTAGTTCCAAGCATACATCACGAATATCATGGACGCATTTAGTATCAAAATAAAATGATACCTGAGAGATTGTGCCGGTTTTATTTTTCGAATTACTTCTTCCTTTTACCAAAGAACAGTGTGTTATGTGTAAAGAAAAAGAGAAATGGAAAAGGAATGACAAGAATTGTGGCCATTTAATGCTGGAAAAACTGCAGATGATTTCTTCACTCGCCGCGGTTCAGCTGGAAAAAGGTATAGCCTGGTTTATGAAATGAAAATGTTCTTTTTTTTTTCATTTCATACAATGAATGAGAAGGTACAGATACGGGAACCCCGTCATACTCTGGCACAACCCTATCAGAGGTAGGAGAGTTTTATTTCTTTTATTAAACAGACGGTTGTTGTATCGACAAAGGGCACTGTTATTTTTCCTGTTGGCATTTTTGGAGTAAGTCAGGTTGCAGGTTGTAAGATTGCTGGCTGGGAACTCTTCCTTCAGTCTTGCTGGGAGTGAGGAACAGATAATTTTTTTTCAGCAATCTCCCAAAATGCTTAAAATAGTCTCAAAAAACTTTAGTCACGCTTTGTTGTTGTCTTTAGGTCTTTTTCTCAAAATTTCCCGTTGGGTGCCCCTGTAGCTGTCCCGCCTGCAACCCTTCGTCGGCCGTCGCCAGTTCTTGCTGTTGTTGTCGTTGTAAAGGTTTTTTTTCATTACACGTATTATTATTAATTGAATTATTACTATTAATTAAATTATTGTCAGTGACAGATGATAATTTTAATTTTCCACGAACAGGTATTTGTACAGAATATTCCCTAACTTTTTTAAATGGGATTATTTGGGAGCAGCCATTATTTACGCAGACGCCTGGTCTATCTGAACACGTTCCAAATATCATGGCAGTCGGAATCAGTTTCAATGGTGTTGATCCACTTATGCTTATTGCATACAAAGCATTTTCAGTCTCGTTTCATGGAGGCCGACGGCTTCACTGTAGCCTCCCACGCAGGCGTTTTTAGGGGAGCTTGTTTTCCCCACAATGAAAAACGAGCTCCCCTTAAAACGCCTGCGTGGAAGGCTAGCTTCACTGATGCTCGAGGGAAGTTCATGGAAAATGGAACTTCAATGGGCCATTCTACCTACGTTTTGACAATTCGTTTACTCGACGAGCATGGACACATTTGTCAAGATTGAGATTTGTCACGTTGAAAACTGAGATGTTTCGAATTTCGAATAGAAGGGACCCTTGACCAGTTCAAAAATGTACAAACAAACCCCTTAATCCGTCTTAAATTTTCTAAATGGATTTCCTCAGTTAGCACGTACATCGGGCAGGGGCACCAAACGTCAATTTTTCGGAAAATAACTGCTCGGAAGACGATTTGAGATCTAGAATTTTCGGAACATTTGTTGTAAAATTTCTTACTTGCCTACCTCTGCTAGCCGGGATTTTCGAAAATCTAAAAAATGGTATAATTGCCCATTTTTAACGGATTCTTACCCTAAAAAGGTCACCTAGTCAGAAATTTTGGGAGCCTTTTCTCTGGCTGAAATTTTCGAAAAGGTCAGTTTTAATCCTTATATAATTTTCGGATCACTAGACTTTCAGCTAGGAAATCCGAACAGCTGAAAGATTTTTAGGGGATAAAAATATGCCTATATCTACCGTTTAAATACTAAAATACGTTTAACAATGCTATGTTTAAGCATAGTTTTGAGCTATATTCTCGATGGGAAGCGGATTCATGAATCATAGTTACAAAAGTTGCAAGAATCATGAATCTTTGTACTTCGGCTCAGGAATCATGAATAACGAGACTCTGAGAAAATCTCAACAAAATAGACGTAAGCATTAATTAAGTTCGATCCAGCGAATGGAAGATATGGCGTTTCCGACCGTCTGCGATGATTTTCAGATTTTTTTCTTGGGGAGCATACCCCGGAATGCGTTCGGGGCTGACAGTCCGCTTGTTTCTCCAGTGATGCTGGTGCTTAATTTTCAGTTACAAAAAACTCCACACGTGGACAAAACGAATGGTGATACTGAGAAACAGTGGTCCAAAATATACATAATTCTGGATGAAAAGAGAAGTTTGAACACCAAAGAAACTATACAAAACGAGACTACGTAGCCACTGTGAAAATCGTTCAATGAATAGGTGATCAAATAAACTGCAAAACAGTCGGTTTTTTTTCTCAAAATCAGTAAAGAAATCGGTAAAGCGTGGCGTAAGAGTCTTACGCGCGTGAAGTGCGCGAGCCTTATACGCCCGTAAGGCATGTGAGGCGAGAGAAAAAAGCGTCTCTCCCCAGTCTGGGTCTCTGTTTTCAGCCTCGTTCTAGACCTTTTGTTTGACTGCTCGCGAGTACTTGAATAAGCAAAAAGACGCACTGTTTTGCAGTCTAGTGATCAAAAGTCTTCGCGAATCATGAATCTGGAAGAAAATTCTTGTAGGAATCATGAATCATTGAAGCAAAAACGACAGGAATCATGAATATCAAGAGTCAAAAGATTCCGCCTCTAACCCCCGAACGTACAATTTTGGCAAGCTTACATGAGACTAAAAGAAATTCGCTGTAATAAGAAGTTGCGTATAGTTCAATCTACGCAAGTCAGATCACGGGTAAGGTTATTGCGGCCAATTAAACACTTCCTTAGAAGTGACCTAAAAATACTACCCTCCAACCGTACAACGTCTTTTTTCGCCTCACCTGCGGGAAAACAAAGGTCGAGCTAAAAGGAAGATGGTAAGCCCGATCGCTTGATTGGAGTCTCTACTCCTAGGTCCTTTGATTAGCGTTAATGGAAAGAGAAACCTCTGCGAAGCGCACCTTAAGCGTCAGTTTGAAGGCGAACCTGTACGAAAAATTCGTCCCACCGGGTAAATGGTAGCCTGCGTAGCAGGCGCTTGGAAGTAGTGGGCACAAGAAAAAACGGGCGCGCGAGAAGGAGACACGCGGGGGGAGAGGAAGCGCCTGCACGGAAGGCCCCCGAAAATCGTTTCCCGCTCCCTCACCCCTTGCGTGTCTCCCTCGCGCGAGCCCGTTCTCTCTTTCGCCCGCTACTTCCAAGCGCCTGCTACGCAGGCTAGGTAAATGGTTAACAGTCAAGAAAGGCCCGGGCAGAGACCCACCACATCGTTCTGATTCTTTTGAACTAAATTTAATCCTTTGATCGTAGTATTAACTTTAATGTTCTCGATGTTCCTCGTTTTAACTTACATTTTGACTTAAAAATTGGACTCACTAACCTAGCATTTTCTGGCCTAGGTACGAGACTGGACAACAAGCTAGCACTGAGTTTGACATATAACATACTTTATGTGAAAATTTGTCAGCAAGGAATCGAACACTTTTCATTTGCTTGTTAGGAAACCACCTCATTAAAGGCAAACTCACCGTCGGTCGACGTCGACAGTGAACGAAATTACTTATGATCACGAGATTACCCGCTGGGTGTTGATCATACTTAGGGTCGATCACGCGATCATGACCCTTCATACAGTCTCTGCGGTCTTCTTCGCGAACCTCGTTTCCAAGGGGCTGAGCAGGAAGAAGAAATACCCTGAGAACGAGGCTGATTCCTCGTTTCTTTTTCGACCATGCAGTGTGAGTGTGCTTCGAGCCTGGTGGATCTACCATAAAATTCAAGTGCCGTCTGAGTATGATAGTTGTTGGTCAAATATTCAGTAGTTGCACCGATAACAAGACCCGGAACTGCAGCTGCATTAGCAGTCATACTCAGGTAGTGCTGTAAGTAGTGTGATGGCGTGAAACTGGCCACTGATCTATCAGCAACATTCAGGATACCTCGCCTTGCATGAATGGCCGGCCACAACTTCAGCTTCAAATCTACAAGAGGATTTTTCTTGTAGAATAGAATATAGCAAGAAAAAAATAAACATGAATGGCGCTGGCATATTACACTGTTAGTTACTTGGAAAGATTGACACATACTTTCATCTAATTTACCAGTAAAACTGGAGTCACTGAAAAATTTGAATTCCATACTTCGTCACAACAATGCAAAGAACAACCTACTAAAACTACCCGAGTGAGTCAAATAAAGACTTCCTTGAAGTCCACTGCATGAGATCGAGAGATGACAGTCACATATGGGAAGTTCACGCTTCACGAAAACCGTACCAAAGGATCAAGTTAGAAGGATCTTGTACTCTTACGCAGGTATAGTCTTCACTGTTGGTTGGAAATTTGCTTCACCCAATCAGAAATACTTAATATGCCCTCTTCTTGAAAATCGTGCTGTTTGAAGAAGATTTGTCAGGCTGTCGACCACCTGAGCTCATGATTTCCGTCATTGTTGAAAGTTTTCAAGTCTACTCAACAAGACTAGCAAAGGTGAGGCTTAAAAATTGGTTCTTCCTTGGTTTTACTTGGCCTTTGAGGAGGCTTTTACTTAGCAGATGAGCACCCACAGGAAAGCGAATTCAATCGCATGTTGAAATGGAATCCAACTTCGAACCAAAAACGCAAATCGTGGAAGTTAAGTTTTAACGTTCGAATAATTTGAGTGCTGAGTCCTCAACAGGCCGTGATGCTCCTCGTTCTTTGCTCCTAAAGCGCACGGAAACGCTTGCTACGCAGGGTTCTTGAGCTTCTGTTGAAGTTTTCCTTTTTCCCATGAACTGCTAGAGAATGGAATCAGCTCCCCCCGATATACCTCGCATTTTGTGCCTTGACAACTAGCTTAGTTAAATGTTTTTATTTTCATTCTACTTCTTGTTGCATGTAATTTTTACTTTTAGATGTTGTAAGTAGTTGGTGTGTTGCCTAACTGGCTTTTACCAACCTAATCGAGATGATGATGATGATGACACGCAAGAAGACTGGGCTACCTGTGGTCGCCTGTGGTCTCCTGGCCCGTTCCTCACTGTCGGGCATTTGATAGAACCAGCTAACACTGACAAATGGACCCGATCTGTTTTGTCTGATCCTTTAAGCAAAGTTTATCGCGAAAATGATATGACAGATTTGTTTTGAGATGCCGTGTGTGCATCCCAAAGGAACAAAGGATCATTATTTAAAAAGATCTACAAAAAAAAAAAAAAGAATAGAAATCGTTTTGTTACTAGAACATTTACTTAACTCAAAAAATGCTTTCAATAGCAACCCAATTTTGGAAGCTCTCGCTCAACAATAACTTTTTTTGCAGCAAAATTTTGTATGGTGAACAGATTGACTACGTGATTTGTCTTAAGTAGAGTATCTATTCCAGCCATTGTTTTTCCTATATTTAGTACAAACAAACACTGCTGAAAGGCTGTTTGATCAGCAAAAAAAAAAAAAGCCTGGAAGTTTTCTGAAACCCCCGCCGGGGGACTTCAATAATCCGGGGTGTTACTCCCTTAATCATATTTACCTTATAGGTGTGTGTTGCCCCAAAGGGTATGGTTTTTGCGCCGTTGTGGTCTGAAAACGGGTACAGCCTTTGCCTATTTTGGTCTGAACTTATGTATAGTTTTCGAGGTAATACTGGCGTGCACTTAAACGTATTTTTCGTTTCAATTCCAAATGAATAAGAAAGAAAGAGTATTATGCGCCGAGAATTCGAAATGGATTTTTAGAAATCTTATTGTCGGTGAATCTTATTAATGATAACATAATTTCTGTCTACGACAGGTCTGAAAAAGGGTATGGATTTTAGAGGCTAAGTCTGGAAAAGGGTGTGGAAAAAGACATTTTATGGTGTGAAATAGGGTCAGGATTTGGAGAACCGGGCAGCACACCCCCTCACTAATTCCTAGGAATACCCCCCACCCCCCGCCAGCTGGGTCATTATTTCACGCTCTAGGCAAGGTACCTTATCAGAAGCTATATGGTTACAAACAAAGAAAGGATAACATATTCTGTCCTTAAAACGACAGGTCTGTTGTTAGTTTGCATTGTGTAAGACCACCGGTGCCAGAAATTTTTATTGTTTTTTTTTTTTTCTTTTTTTTTTTTTCCACGAACATAAATTTCGTTCTTTAAACAACATCGCAAGCTATTTCTCTTTTTGCTTGGCTATTTTTGAATTTCGCTCAAGTCTTAACACTTTTTATCGACAGAACATGTTCGAAACATGTTGTTATGTAACGTTTTCAACGCACTAACGTGTGGCTGAAGAATTCGGTTGCCTTGTGTTGGTTGATATAGTGTTGCCTTTCCAGTTGAGAAGGAAAGTCCTGAGAAAAGGTGTTTAAAGCTTTAAAAAGTAAGCAAAGGGCTTAGCTTCCACAAAACAATGAAACATGTGACTCCCCCTAAACACAACATTTTTCAGTGGTTTTCACAAAGTAGTTTCATCAAATCAGTGTTAACTCAGTTTAGATGACATTGTCAGTTCAGGCGTGTACAGAATTTCCGAGATTAAAGTGTTCTCAGAAATTTGTCACTTTTGGGCCGGTTTTCGTGCGTTAACTGCTGTGAGTTGTTGTTTGTTGTTTTCTTTCTCGGTTGCTTTGTCTTTTTATATTGTTCCATGACACGTCATCACAGCAGTTGTTTACAGACCTTTGCATTCCTTTCTCTAAATGGTAGCCTGCGTAGCATGGCGGTCGCTAATCATTGTATTAAGACATTGATAATACTTAAATTTTAAAGTTATCTTAATTGCATTCAACATGCTGCGGTGGTCACTCCTTTTCAATGAGCGTTTTTTTTCACAGCTTTGTTTCAATTGTCATCAACTGCAGATTCGACAAGTACCCAAAATTGCTGACGTACTCAAGGTTTTTAACCCTATTGCTTTATCTGTCTTAGTCGTGAGGACATCAAAAGTTCTTTTGAGTTGAAAAATATATATATATATATATATATAGGTGGCGAAAGAGCTGCGCAACAGGGATCTCGAGCCATCACTTTCTGCATAGAGATCATACCTCATGATGTTGTCTGATCTATCTGCAGCGAAGATCTCAGGTGCCTGTGCGGAGAGTAAGACGTCTTCAGACATAGATAAGCGGAGTGGTGCGCCGGGAGAATAAAATGCTGGCTTGTTTAGTAACATGACCTGACAATAACACTTGATTTATGGTTCTCAGGAGTATTTTTTTCTGTGTGGAGAGAATTATTAATGTATATCAGGAGCCAGTAGTAGTCTCTGAAAATAAACGGAATGAAAGAGAATGTGTCTAATTGACACACTTTTAAAATAATGTATTAAAAGAGCGCTGACTATTAACTAATTAATAATATACATGAAAAAATTTCTCGATTGTCATTGGCTACGAAGAATGCAGTTTTTAGGTAACACAGTGCAGAAAAAAGGTAATTGAGTGCAGAAAAGAGTAACAAACGTGACATTCTGATTGGCTAATAAACAAAGGAACTCACTGAGAGCCAATCAAATGCGCCATCTAAATGGCGCAAAATTTGGATCCGCTCCGGCCGGACCAGTTTCGAGCAAAAACCGCAGTGGTTGGCGATTGCAGCACATTTGCTTTTGCGACCGAAAGAACTGTAGAGGAGCTGAAAAACTGCTTTAAAAACGAAAACACTGCGAAAAGCAATGGTTTTTAGCTCTCTTTTTGGAAGAATTGGTGCGTAGGTAAGGAAATTACTGATGAAATAAAAAATTATGAGCCGGCTGAGCTTAACACTTCGCCCGAGCATTTCTACGCCGAAGTAAACAATACAAAAAAGGTGAAGATTTATGAACCAGAAACGAAGCCTTAAAGTAATGAAGGCATCGCTTGATAGACACTTAAAGAACAAAGGCTGCACCCTGTCTATTGTACGTGACCGAGAATTTAGTTCGTCCGAAGAGGTGTTGGAGGAAAAAGCGAAACAGCTTCGCTTGGCTGGCCGTGGTAAGCGCCCAAACAAAGCTCGGCAAGTATCAGAGGAGGAAGAAGAAATTCTCTGGAAGAACGGAAAACTCGAGGTAATATATAACCCAGAATCTTTATTTCAAACACATTGAACAATTCCATGAACTGTTCAGCCCGTTTCTGCAGCTTGCAAACTTTAAAAACATCGAGCAAAATGTTGTTTTGACTGCACGTGTAATGATATTTGCAGCATTTGAATAATTTATTTTTGCACGTAGTTTACGCGGGTTGACTTCCTATTAAAGAGATTTTAAAGCTATCTCGCAATTTTTTCATGAATATTATTAATAAGTAATCACATAATTTTTCTCGTGCAATTTGGAATAAATAAGCACGAGTAAATTTTTTCAAAGACCACAAATTGCACTCGCCCTACGGGCTCGTGCAATTTTGTTAGCCTTTGAAAACATTTACTCGTGCTTATTTATTCCAAATTGCACTCGAAATCATGTGATTACCTATACAAAACCATTAACATACGGCTAACCAGACCCTATGCTTGTTGCCTTAAGGCCTTGCACGATTGATTCTGTATTGAAACTAGGAAACGGTGGCCCAGATCTTTTCACGCCAGTAGCCAGAAGTCTTTTGTTAGTTTCCTTGCCCGCGGTGTTTATAAATAAACAAAGAAAAAAGGAAACAAGATGACTCCGTGACATGCACAAAGACACAACTGTCCGACTCAACAAGTGATTTTTAAACATCCAAAGTATGCTTATAGTCCAATTATTCCACAGGTTATCATTGAAAATATATGTTCAATTGTAAACAGTAGACTGTCTCTCTTAAGAAAGATCAAACCGTTTCTCAATTATCACTGTGCTCTACGTTTCTTCAACTCTTGTATTCATAACCTCTTTATCTATTGTTCGAGTGCATGGGGTAATTGTTTCAATTATTTATTGTCTCGTCTTCTTTTCCTTCAAGAACGTCCAGCTAGATTGCTCCTTGATGCCGAATACTCTCAACCATCTGTAAGCTTATTTTCCAAATTCAAATGGCTGCCTATTTTCGACCTTATAAAACTTAGAAAATTTGTACTTTTATCTACTATTCTTAACAATCCTGATGCTCCTCTTTGTCTTCAGCGTAAATTCAATTTCTTGTTTTCCGTTCGTTCAACTGGTCTGCGCACCAGAGCTTGTGCTTTTAATCTTCAAGTTCCATACGCTCGGTCTAATTCTGGAAAGCGCACATTTGCTTACTCTGCTGCCACTCTTTTTAATTGCCTTGACACTGATCTTAAGCAAATAGCGTGTGTATTTCCTCCTTGTATTATATATTCATCTAGATTAAATAATTTAAGCATAAACTCTTTATCTTCTTTCTTAAGTTTGCTAGTAACGTTTCTCATCTTGAAGAATTAATGTGCTATGATTGTCGTTTTTCCCTTTATTGTAACTGTATTAGAAGGTAATTAGTTTATATCATCTTATATCTTGTTAAACCATACATTTGTCTAGTTCTGTTTTTTCGGTTGTTGTAGTCGTATATTACTGATTAGGCATTGTTTTTATATGTGTATTTTGTATTGTTGTGAAGGCCGTAAGTTAGATAACTCATTGGGTTATTACGTCACCTTCGTTAAATAAAGAATATTGTATTGTATTGTATTGTATCAATTTTTGTGATGACGTACAATTAGGCCAGTCATTTGTAACGAGCTAATCTGTCGGATAAGGCTTTTAAATTGTTTGCGTACTCAAGCCTGTAAAGCTGCCGGATCAGTGTTGCCAGCTAGCTATTGTAGCTACTATGCCTTTTTTGGCCAAGCTGCTTCAAAGCGTCCTGGTGGGCTTAACAGTCGTAAAATGCACAGTTCTCGTTGGCCTTCTGAGAATCGCCTCCTCACTTCCTTTCCTCAAGGAAAGGCTCCAAGAGTTCGAGGAAAAGCATAATCTAGTCCCTTACGAAAACTTCTGGGAAAATTACGGTGGGAAACAAATGCTTGCAGCTGTTTTAAAAATTTTTCTCGGGGATTTAAACAAGATCGCTGTACTCGGTTCGTCCGCCCCAAACTGCAAGTTAGTCACCACAGACGAAAAACCTTGTAAGCTACTGGATTTCGCACGAGGAACTCGGCCGCTGATTGTTAACTTTGGCAGTCGCAGTTGACCACCTTTCTTGATTAATTTCCTGAACAACTTCACCAACGTTGTTCGGGGATTTCAAGATGTGGCAGACTTTGTTATTGTGTACATCTGCGAAGCACATCCTACAGACGAATGGCGGTGGAATGTAAGTTTTTGTTTGTTGGTTTCTTCAGTTTATTACGTGGATACGTAAGAATTCTTTAACAGAGTTTCCGTAGCGGCCTTTTTCAAGGAGTAAAACAATGATAGAAATATTTGCATGAGATTGGAAAATAATTTCCCAAAAGGAAAGTTCGAAGTTCTTCTCATAGCTTCTCTATTTACGTTGTAATTTTATTCATAGGTGAAGGACTGGGATTTCACGACTTTTTTGTCAATAGACCTATTCGGCTAACTAAATGTTGTACCCAATTCAAACCCTTTCGGGATAAAACGTTTTGTTTCAGGAATTTCCATATCATTTAAATGTGAATGCAACATTATAATGCAAATACAGTACACAAAGAATCTTGACACTAGGAAATTGGAATTGGGTACAACATTGAGTTAGCCGAAAAGGTCTATTGACACTTAAAGTCGTGAAATTCCAGTCCTTCACCTATGAATAAAATTACACCGTAAATAGAGAAGCTATGAGAAGAACTATACCTTAAAATATACTTTAATTCTGGAGGATCTATGACCAACTATGGTCACTGCTAAGAAATGAATTAAAAGGGCAATTCTTTGGTGTTTTCGTTTCTCTTTAGCCCTTGGGGGTCGATGCGTCATCTTTGGAATCATATACGGCAATCTGTTTGTTCTGCGGTTTCTCTGATATTCATCCGCTCATCCAGGAACATGGTACCCTGCGAGCAGAGGCTACATTTTCGCGGTATGAGCTGGCGTGCGGAAGTGTATGCATTTAATTTCACGAAAAAATTATTTTAATACCATTAGAATTGAAATTACTTCTTAACGACAAAATGATCAATTACAAACAAAAGAGACAGATTAACTTTACTTCAATTAAAGAATCTCCGTACTGGCTGAACAACTTTCCGAAACACCATCCGTCTTATGAATCCGTCCTCAATATAAATTTTGTCAGTCCTATTTATTTGCTTTCTTTTTTAATTGTTTTGTTATTTATGTTTGGCTCAATTTCTTTGATTGCCTGTATTTTTCGATCAACTGACCCGCTGACGGCGGAATTGGCTAAATTGTGTGGCATTTGTGATACTGCTATCATTTTCATATATTTTCCTTTCTCGCCTTTTTTACAGAACAACGTTGAGATCTTGCAGCACAGAACTTTACAAGACCGTTGTCAGGCAGCTGAAATGTTGAAAAAATCCAGTGGATGCTCGACTCCAATCCTGGTTGATACTATGGATGACGAAGCTACTGAAGCGTATGGTGCCTACCCGGAGAGACTCTTCATTATACAAGATAGAAAAATCGTGTACGAGGGAGGAACAGGGCCGCATAACTATAAGTTAGGAGAGGTAAAAAAATGGCTAGAGGTGTATAAAGCTAGTCGATAGACCGGTGTGACACAAGCGTTGAAGAGTTAACAGTTGACTTCTGAACAGTGGACTGAATTACAAAACAAGTTTCTATGTATCCGTCAATTCTGAACCTTAATATTATAAGAATTTTTTTAACACTGACATCGACATTCACATGGAAGGAGTATTTAACTATATATGAAAACTAATTAACCGTGCAGAGATATTTACTTTCAATTTTCCCGAACCCGCAACGACATTTGGCCCTGTGAAGTAAACTGACAAATAAAATAAACAAAAGAAAGAGCGAGTGGCCAATTTCCGAAATTTGTTCAAAATATGTCTGACGTGATTATCTTCATGTTATAAACAGGATAAATATTGAAATGTTCGAACTATATCCCATAGGTAGACAAAAAAATCTTTATTTGAGGCAGTTTATGACCACAGACAATGCTCATTAAAACGCTCCGACTAGCCACTTCAATTTTATGACCCAGAGAAAGATTCATTCCAATCCACTTCTCTCTGCGGCTTATCATATAAAATGTCAGTTGCTCTTAATTCCTGGAAGCCTCCTTGGCCTTTAATGTGGTGATTTCTCCTGCACAAGTTCTCTTCACATATTTTTTTTGTCTGAAGAAGTTGGCATATCCTGAATGACGGTTTGAGAATAAAACCCACTCGCGGGACTCTCAAGCCCGAGAATGGACTGTCGACCGACTCGAGGGAGTGTGAACTGGATTTATGATGGTGACGTCATAAGAAGGCTAAAATTGTTTTCTTTTTAATTAATGATGATATTTACCAGAACAGAAGATCTGTCTAACTTAGGATCAACTGTAATTAAAATAGCACATATGTTATTGTTAGTTCCAAGCATACATCACGAATATCATGGACGCATTTAGTATCCAAATAAAATGATACCTGAGAGATTGTGCCGGTTTTATTTTTCGAATTACTTCTTCCTTTTACCAAAGAACAGTGTGTTATGTGTAAAGAAAAAGAGAAATGGAAAAGCAATGACAAGAATTGTGGCCATTTATTAAATGCTGGAAAAACTGCAGATGCTTTCTTCACTCGCCGCGGTTCAGCTGGAAAAAGGTATAGCCTGGTTTATGAAATGAAGATGTTCTTTTTTTTTTTCATTTCATACAATGAATGAGAAGGTAGAGATACGGGAACCTCGGCATACTCTGGCATAACACTATCAGAGGTAGGAGAGTTTTATTTCTTTTATTAAACAGACAGATGTATCGACAAAGGGCACTGTTATATTTCCTGTTGGCATTTTTGGAGACCTTTCTAGATAAATGGTAATATATCTATATATAGTCCACGGTTAAGAGAAAAATGTGGTTAACCCCTCTCTTCAAAGTGGATGGAATTCTTAGAGGCTTATAAGATACATTTTCTCATTAAAGAGGGCTTAAATCGCCAACTTTGAAGAGCTCAGTCCCCCGGGCGGGGGGGTACTCGCAGAAAAATTGGGTAGGGGTGTGCGGCCCGCTTCCCAAAACCCTTACCCTATTTATGACCAAAATCTGCGATTTTCCCTACCCTATTTATGACCTAACCAAAAATTTGATACCCTATTTATGACCTGACCCTTAAATCAATACCCTGTTTCAGACCTGCCTTATAATTATTTCCCTAGTTCAGACCAATGTTAAAGGCAATGTTTATCTGCTTTTATTAGGTTAGGGGGACATGATAAGGAAATAGCTTCTTCTAAAAAAGTGCATTCAAGACTACAGTGCAAAAATCGTTACCCTATTTATGACCAAAATGGCGGCAAAAAAGCCAAAATCGATACCCAATTTATGACCAAAACGGCTGAAAAACCCTACCCTTTGGGGCCGCACATACCTATATAGCCCATATTAGGGAGTACCCCCCCCGGGGCTCAGTCTTGGCTCCTAGCTATTGCCAAGATATAGTTGTTTATTAGTGAAATGTCGAAAGTAGGCTTTGATTAATTGTGTGATCGCATAAAAAAAAGGCAATGGCCTTCAAACTGTCGCCTTGCGATGTCCAGCTTTCAGAACGCTGTAAATTTTATCTTAGGGCACGGTTTTAGTTTCCTCAGGTTAAATAAGCGACACTCGGAGAGGCTCCTTTCAGAGATCCAACCTCTTACCCATTTAGTATACCATTGTTTGAGAGAAAAGGTACGAACCCCTTTCGCATGCCCTTAATTGACAAATGGTACCGGTCTCTTAGTTCACTGAACCAGGAAGCTTTGTAGCCCGTTTTTACGTTAGGAATGACTGATTTCCCTACTCTTTGATACTCCTTAACTAGTGAAATCCTATCCTTTCATATACACCGTAATTTTTAGGGAGTTATTATAACTCCAAAAATGGAGTAAAAATTTTAGGTACAGGATAACCCCTTTTTTGGGGTTATTTTAACTCCTAATTTAACTCCGAATTTGGGGTCATTTTTACTCCTGAAAAAGAGTTCTTTTTACTCCCAGTCTTGGAGTTAAAATTACTCCGAAATGGGGTTACTTGTACTCCTTACAGGGGTTGTTTTTACTCTTTTTGGAGTTAATTTAACTCTGAAAGTGGAGTAAAAATTTTAGGTACAGGATAACTCCTTTTTTGGGGTTATTTTAACTCCTCAATATCTGGGGTCACTTTTACTCCTGAAAAAGAGTTCTTTAAACTCCTTTTTGGAGTTAAAATAACTCCACGAAAAATAACTCCACTGTAAGGAGTTAAATTAGCCCCACTAGAGGAGTTATTATAACTCCCTGAAAATTACAGTGTAATTGAAGCCTGAAGAACGCACGGGGCGGAGCCTTTCCTCTTAGGCCATTATAGGGAGTACCTCACCTCGGGGGATTGATGGTTGCACAATTGAAGTTTTAACTGAAAAGGAGATATGATCTATCAAATGTTTTCAAGGAATATCCGGAGTCGGAGGCACAGAAATACTCAGCTAATGCTGATTATTTCTGTTCTACATACACTGTTGACGTGTCTATGAAAGCTTGAGATAGCTGTCCCGCCTGCAACCCTTGTTCGGCCGTCGCCGGTTCTTGCTGTTGTTGTCGTTGTAAAGTTTTTTTCATTACATTTATTATTATTATTATTATTAATTGAATTATTACTATTAATTAAATTATTGTCATTGACAGATGGTAAAAAACAGGTATTTGTACAGAATATTCCCTAACTTTTATAAATGGGATTATTTGGGACCAGTCACTATTTACGCAGACGCCTTGTCTATCTGAACACGTTTCAAATATCAACGCAGTCGGAATCAGTTTCAATGCTGTTGATCCACTTGGGCTTATTGCATACAAAGCATTTTCAGTCTCGTTTCATGGAGGCCGACGGCTTCACTGTAGCCTCCCACGCAGGCGTTTTCAGGGGAGCTTGTTTTCCCCATAATGCAAAACGAGCTCCCCTTAAAACGCCTGCGTGGGAGACTAGTTTCACTGATGCTCGAGGGAAGTTCATGGAAAATGGAACTTCAGTGGGCCATTCTACCTACCTTTTGACAATTCGTTTACTCGACGAGCATGGATACATTTGTCAAGATTGAGATTGGTCACTTTGAAAACTGAGAAGTTTCGAATTTCGAATAGAAGGGACCCTTGACTAGTTCAAAAATGTACAAACAAACCCCTTAATCCGTCTTAAATTTCTAAATGGATTTCCTCAGTGAGCACGTACATCGGGCAGGGGCACCCAGCGTCAATTTTCGGAAAATAATTGCTCGTAAGACGATTTGAGATCTAGAATTTTCGGAACATTTGTTGTAAAATTTCTTGCTTGCCTACCTCTGCCAGCCGGGATTTTCGAAAATCTAAAAAATGGTATAATTGCCCATTTTTAACGGATTCTTACCCTAAAAAGGAAATCCGAACAGCTGAACGATTTTTAGGGGATAAAAATATGCCTATATCTACCGTTTAAATACTAAAATACGTTTAACAATGCTATGTTTAAGCATAGTTTTGAACTATATTCTCGTTGGGAAGCGGATTAATGAATCATAGTTACAAAACGTGCAAGAATCATGAATCTTTGTACTTCGGCTCAGGAATCATGAATAACGAGACTCTGAGAAAAGCTCAACAAAATAGACGTAAGAATTAATTGCGTTCGATCCAGGGAATGGAAGATATGGGGTTTCCGACCGTCCGCGATGATTTTCAGATTTTTTCCTTGGGGAGCATACCCCGGAATGCATTCGGGGCTGACAGTCCGCTTGTTTCTCCAGTGATACTGGTGCTTAATGTTCAGTTACAAAAAACTCCACACGTGGACAAAACGAATGATGATACCGAGAAACAGTGGTCCAAAATCTACATAATTCTGGATGAAAAGAGAAGTTGGAACACGAAAGAAACTATGCAAAACGAGACTACGTAGCCACTGTGAAAATCGTTCAATGAATAGGTGATCAAATAAACTGCAAAATAGTCGAAGGAAAAATACGGACTGTTTTGCAGTCTAGTGATCAAAAGTCTTCGCGAATCATGTATCTGGAAGAAAATTCTTGTAGGAATCATGAATCATTGAAGTAAAAACGACAGGAATCATGAAAATCAAGATTCAAATGATTCCGCCTCTAACCCCCGAACGTACAATTTTGGCAAGCTTACATGAGACTAAGAGAAATTCGCTGTAATAAGAAGTTGCGTATAGTTCAATCTACGCAAGTCAGATCACGAGTAAGGTTATTGCGGCCAATTAAGCACTTCCTTAGAAGTGACCTAAAAATACTACCCTCCAACCGTACAACGTCTTTTTTCGCCTCACCTGCGGGAAAATAAAGGTCGAGGTAAAAGGAAGCCGTGAAGCCCGATCGCTTGATTCTCTACTTCGCGAAGTCTCTACTTCTAGGTCCTTTGATTAGCGTTAATTGAAAGAGAAACCTCTGCGAAGCGCACCTTAAGCGTCAGTTTGAAGGCGAACCTGTACGAAAAATTCGTCCAACCGGATAAATGGTTAACAGTCAAGAAAGGCCCGGGCAGAGACCCACCACATCGCTCTGATTCTTTTGAACTAAATGTAATCCTTTGATCGTAGTATTAACTTTAATGTTCTCGATGTTCCTCGTTTTAACTTACATTTTGACTTAAAAATTGGACTCACTAACCTAGCATTTTCTGGCCTAGGTACGAGACTGGACAACAAGCTAGCACTGAGTTTGACATATAACATACTTTATGTGAAAATTTGTCCGCAAGGAATCGAACACTTTTCATTTGCTTGTTAGGAAACCACCTCATTAAAGGCAAACTCACCGTCGGTCGACGTCGACAGTGAACGAAATTACTTGTGATCACGAGATTACCCGCTGGGTGTTGATCATACTTAGGGTCGATCACGCGATCATGACCCTTCATACAGTCTCTGCGGTCTTCTTCGCGAACCTCGTTTCCAAGGGGCTGAACAGGAAGAAGAAATACCCTGAGAACGAGGCTGATTCCTCGTTTCTTTTTCGACCATGCAGTGTGAGTGTGCTTCGAGCCTGGTGGATCTACCATAAAATTCAAGTGCCGTTTGAGTATGATAGTTGTTGGTCAAATATTCAGTAGTTGCACTGATAACAAGACCCGGAACTGCAGCTGCATTAGCAGTCATACTCAGGTAGTGCTGTAAGTAGTGTGATGGCGTGAAACTGGCCACTGATCTATCAGCAACATTCAGGATACCTCGCCTTGCATGAATGGCCGGCCACAACTTCAGCTTCAAATCTACAAGAGGATTTTTCTTGTAGAATAGAATATAGCAAGAAAAAAATAAACATGAATGGCGCTGGCATATTACACTGTTAGTTACTTGGAAAGATTGACACATAACTTTCATCTAATTTACCAGTAAAACTGGAGTCACTGAAAAATTTGAATTCCATACTTCGTCACAACAATGCAAAGAACAACCTATTAAAACTACCCGAGTGAGTCAAATAAAGACTTCCTTGAAGTCCACTGCATGAGATCGAGAGATGACAGTCACATATGGGAAGTTCACGCTTCACGAAAACCGTGCCAAAGGATCAAGTTAGAAGGATCTTGTACTCTTACGCAGTCATAGTCTTCACTGGAGGTTGGAAATTTGCTTCACCCAATCAGAAATAATTAATATGCCCTCTTTTTAAAAATCGTACTGTTTGAAGAAGATTTGTCAGGCTGCCGACCTCCTGAGCTCATGGTTTCCGTTATTGTTGAAAGTTTTCAAGTCTACTCAGCAAGACTAAGGTGGTTCTTCCTTGGTTTTACGTGGCCTTTGAGGAGGTTTTTACTTAGCAGATTAGCACCCACAGGAAAGCGAATTCAATCGCATGTTGAAATGGAATCCAACTTCGAACCAAAAACGCAAATCGTGGAAATTAAGTTTTAACGTTCGAATAATTTGAGTGCTGAGTCCTCAACAGGCCGTGATGCTCCTCGTTCTTTGCTCCTAAACCGCACGGAAACGCTTGCTACGCAGGCTTCTTGAGCTTCTGTTGAAGTTTTCCTTTTTCCCATGAACTGCTAGAGAATGGAATCAGCTCCCCCCGATATACCTCGCATTTTGTGCCTTGACAACTAGCTTAGTTAAATGTTTTTATTTTCATTCTACTTATTGTTGCATGTAATTTTTACTTTTAGATGTTGTAAGTAGTTGGTGTGTTGCCTAACTGGCTTTTACCAACCTAATCGAGATGATGATGATGATGACACGCAAGAAGACTGGGCTACCTGTGGTCGCCTGTGGTCTCCTGGCCCGTTCCTCACTGTCGGGCATTTGATAGAACCAGCTAACACTGACAAATGGACCCGATCTGTTTTGTCTGATCCTTTAAGCAAAGTTTATCGCGAAAATGATATGACAGATTTGTTTTGAGATGCCGTGTGTGCATCCCAAAGGAACAAAGGATCATTATTTAAAAAGATCTACAAAAAAAAAAAAAGAATAGAAATCGTTTTGTTACTAGAACATTTACTTAACTCAAAATGCTTTCAATAGCAACCCAATTTTGAAAGCTCTCGCTCAAGAATAACTTTTTTTGCAGCAAAATTTTGTATGGTGAACAGATTGACTACGTGATTTGTCTTAAGTAGAGTATCTATTCCAGCCATTGTTTTTCCTATATTTAGTACAAACAAACACTGCTGAAAGGCTGTTTGATCAGCAAAAAAAAAAAAAAGCCTGCAAGTTCTCTGAAACCCCCGCCGGGGGACTTCAGTCATCCGGGGTGTTACTCCCTTAATCATATTTACCTCATAGGTATGTGTTGCCCCAAAGGGTATGGTTTTTGCGCTGTTTTGGTCTGAAAACGGGTACAGCCTTTGCCTGTTTTGGTCTGAACTTGTGTATAGTTTTCGAGGGAATATTGGAGTGCACTTAAACGTATTTTTCGTTTCAATTCCAAATGAATAAGAAAGAAAGAGTATTATGCGCCGAGAATTCGAAATGGATTTTTAGAAATCTTATTGTCGGTGAAGCTAATCAATGATGACATAATTTCGGTCTACGACAGGTCTGAAAAAGGGTATGGATTTTAGAGGCTAGGTTTAAAAACGGGTGTGGAAAAAGACAGTTTTTGGTGTGAAATAGGGTCAGGATTGGTGCCGGGCGGCACACCTCACACTAATTCCTAGGAATACCCCCCTCTCCCGTCCGCTGGGTCATTGTTTCGCACTCCACCAAGCTACCTTATCAGAAGCTATATGGTTACAAACAAAGAGAGGATAACATATTCTGCCCTAAAACAACAGTGATCTGTTGTTAGTTTGCATTGTGTAAGACCACCGGTGCCAGAAATTTTTATTCTGTTTTGTTTTTTTTTCCACGAACATAAATTTCGTTCTTTAAACAACATCGCAAGCTATTTCTCTTTTTGCTTGGCTATTTTTGAATTTCGCTCAAGTCTTAACACTTTTTATCGACAGAACATGTTCGAAACATCTTGTTATGTAACGTTTTCAACGCGATAACGTGTGGCTGAAGAATTCGGTTGCCTTGTGTTGGTTGATATAGTGTTGCTTTTCCAGTTGAGGAGGAAAGTCCTGAGAAAAGGTGTTTAAAGCTTTAAAAAGTAAGCAAAGGGCTTAGCTTCCACAAAACAATGAAACATGTGACTCCCCCTATAAACCACAACATTTTTCAGTGGTTTTTATAGAGAAGTTTCATCAAATCAGGGTTAAGTCAGTTTAGATGACATTGTCAGTTCAGGCGTGTACAGAATTTCCGAGATTAAACTGTTCTCAGAAATTTGTCACTTTTGGGCCGGTTTTCGTGCGTTAACTGCTGTGAGTTGTTGTTTGTTGTTTTCTTTCTCGGTTGCTTTGTCTTTTTATATTGTTCCATGACACGTCATCACAGCAGTTGTTTACAGACCTTCGCATTCCTTTCTCTAAATGGTAATTTAAACATATATCTTAACAGCAGAAAATATCACCAGAACTCATTGCCCACTTCTGTATACTGGCAACTGCAGCTCAGGTTCGCTTATCATTATATCACTCAGTTTAGTCGTTTCCCGAAGACATTAATACTTGTTTTAAAGTTATCTTAATTGCATTCAACAGGCTGCGGTGACCGAAACCGCAAAACGTTAATAGCTATGCCTTCAATTACTTAACTATCAGTGGTCACTCCTTTTCGATTAGCGGTTTTTTTCACAGCTTTGTTTCAATTGTCATCAACTGCAGATTCGACAAGTACCCAAAATTCCTAACGTACTTCAAGGTGTTTGACCTTATTCCTTTATCTCTCTTATTCGTGAGGATATCAAAAGTTCTTGTGAGTTGAAAAATATGTTTATACATAAATGGCGGACGAGCTTCTCAACAGCTATCTCGAGCTATCACTTTCTTCAGAGAGATCATACCTCATGTTCTTATCTGGTCTATCTGAAGCGGAGATCTCAGGTGCCTGGGCGGAGAGTAAGACGTCTTCAGACATAGATAAACGCAGTTGTGCGCCGGGAGAATAAATGCTGGCTTGTTTAGTAACATGACCTGACAATAACACTTGATTTATAGTTCTCTAGTTCTCAGGAGTATTTTTTTTCTGTGTGGAGAGAATTATTAATGTATATCAGGAGCCAGTAGTAGTCTCTGAAAATAAACGGAATGAAAGAGAAAGTTTCTAATTGACACACTTTTAAAGAATGTATGGAGCGCTAACTGTTAACTAAAAAAACCATTAACATACGCCTATAACCAGACCCTGTGGTGGTTGCCTTAAAGCCTTGCATGATTGATTCTTCATTGAAACTAGGTAGAGGTGACCTAGATCTTTTCACGCCAGTAGCGATCAAGGAGTCTTTTGTTAGTTTCCTTGTTCGCGGTGTTTATAAATTTAAGGGCGTGTATAAACCTGAGAAAGAAAAAAGCAAACACGATGATTCCGTGACATGCACAAAGACACAACTGTCCGACTCAACAAGTGATTTTGAAATATCCAAAGTATGTTTATAGTCCAATTATTCCACAGGTTATCAATTTTTGTGATGACGTACAATTAGACCAGTCATTTGTAACGAGCTAATCTATCGGATAGTGCTTTTGTTTGCGTACTCAAGCCTGTAAAGCTGCCGGATCAGTTTTGCCAGCTAGCTATTGTGGCTACAATGCGTCTTTTGGCCGAGCTGCTTCAAAGCGTCCTGGTGGGCTTAACAGTCGTAAAATGCACAGTTCTCGTTGGCCTTCTGAGAATCGCCTCCTCACTTCCTTTCCTGAAGGAAAGACTCCAAGAGTTCGAGGAACAGCATCTTCTAGTCCCTTACCAAAACTTCTGGGACGATTACGGTGGGAAACAAATGCTTGCAGCTGTTTTAAAAATTTTTCTCGGGGATTTAAACAAGACCGCTGTACTCGGTTCGTCCGCCCCAAACTGCAAGTTAGTCACCACGGACGAAACATCTTGTAAGCTACTGGATTTCGCACGAGGAACTCGACCGCTGATTGTTAACTTTGGCAGTCGCAGTTGACCACCTTTCTTGATTAATTTCCTGAACAACTTCACCAACGTTGTTCAGGGATTTCAAGATGTGGCAGACTTTGTTATTGTCTACATCTGCGAAGCACATCCTACAGATGAATGGCGGTGGAATGTAAGTTTTTTTTGTTTGTTTGTTTCTTCAGTTTACATAAGAATTCTTTGAGGGAGTTTCCGTAGCGGCCTTTTTCAAGGAGTAAAACAGTTATGAAAATACTGTATTTGCTTGAGATTGGAAAATAATTTCCCAAAGGAAAGTCCTAGCTTACCGTGGCCGCGTGGCCGCTGCGAAAACATTCTATAATCTGTCCTTTGAATGGTGCTTATATTTAACACGTTATTTTACTTCAGTGGCCTTTAGTTTCCAAATCTGTTCTTAAGCATTAAAGACGTAATTTCAGGGAAAAAGAAAATCCTTAAATCTTAAGGATAAATATGGTTAACTGACACTTAAAAGTCGTGAAATTCCAGTCCCTCACCTATAAATAAAATTACAACGGAAATAGAAAAGCTACGAGAAGTACTAAGAACAGTGAATTATACCTTAAAATATACTTTAATTCTGGAGGATCCATGACCAACTATGGTCACTACTAAATGAATTAAAAGGGCAATTCTTTGGTGTTTTCGTTTCTCTTTAGCCCTTGGGGGTCAATGCGTCATCTTTGGGATCATATATTTAAAAGGCAATCTCTTTGTTGTGCCGTTTCTCTGATGTTCATCCGCTGATCAAGGAACATGTAGATTTTGCATGCAAAATTTGATAAAAAGATTTCTGTCACATTTATTTTCAAGAAGAAGTTCTTTTTAATACCATTAGAATTGAAATTACTTCTGAACGACAAAATGATCAATTACAAACAAAAGAGACAGATTAACTTCCTAAAAAATCTCCGTAGTTGCTGAACAACTTTCCGAAACACCATCCCTCTAGTGAATTTGTCAGTCCTATTTATTTGCTTTCTTTTCCAATTGTTATCTTATTTATGTTTCACTCAATTTCTTTGATTGCCTGTATTTTTCAATCAACTGACCAGCTGACGGCGGAATTGGCTAAATTGTGTGGCATTTGCGATATTGCTATCATTTTCATGTATTTTCCTTTCTCGCCTTTTTTACAGAACAACGTTGAGATCTTGCAGCACAGAACTTTACAAGAGCGTTGTCAGGCAGCTGAAATGTTGAAAAAGTCCAGTGGATGCTCGACTCCAATCCTGGTTGATACTATGGATAACGAAGCCACTGAAGCGTATGGTGCCTACCCGGAGAGACTCTTCATTATACAAGATAGAAAGATCGTGTACGAGGGAGGAACAGGGCCGTATAACTATAAGTTATGGGAGGTAAAAAAATGGCTAGAGGTGTATAAAGCTAGTCGATAGACCGGCGTGACACAGGCGATGAAGAGTTGTCACCTTGCCCTCTGAACAGTGTACTGTACAAAAGTTTCTATGTATCCGTCAGTTCTGAACCTTAATATTATAAGAATTTTTTAACACTGACATCGACATTCACATGGAAGGAGTATTTAACTATATATGAAAAGTAATGTACGTGCAGAGATATTTACTCTCAATTTTCCTGAATCTGCAACGACATTTTGCCCAATGAAGTAAACTGACAGATAAAACATTATAAACAAAAGAAAGAGCGAGCGGTCAATTTCCAAAATTCGTTCAAAATATGGCTGACGTGATTATCTTCATTTTTATAAACAGGATAAATATTCAAATGTTCGAGGTATATCCCATACGTAGACAGAAAAAAAATCTTTATTTGTGTCAATTTATGACCACAGACAATGCTCATTAAAACGCTCCGACTAAGCCACTTCAATCAGGGACACCCAACGATAATATAGTTCAATACCACTTAAACATAGCATTTTCATCTGTTCGGATTTCCCAGCTAAAAGTCTAGAGATCAAAAGTTACCTTTTTGAAAACTTCAGCCAGAAAAAAGGCTAAAAATCCGTTAACAATGGGCAATTATACCCCTTTTTAGATGTCCGAAAATCCCAGGAGAGGCAGGCAGGCAAGAAATTTTGCAACAAATGTTCCGAAAATTCTAAATCTCAAATCGTCTACCGAACAGGTATTTTCCGAAAATTGACGTTTGGTGCCCCTGTTCATGATTTTATGACCCAGAGAATCGAAAGATTTATTCCAATTCACTTCTGTCTGCGGCTTATCAAATGAAATGTCAGTTGCTCTTCCTGAAAGCCTCCTTGACCTTTAATGTGGTGATTTCTCCTGTACAAGTTCTCTTCACATATTTTTTCCTGTCTGAAGAAGTTGGCATAACCTGAATGACGGTTTGAGAATAAAACCCACTCGCGGGATTCCCAAGCCCGAGAATGGACTGTCGACCGACTTGAGGGAGTGTGAACTGGATTTACGATGGTGGAGTCACAAGAAGGCTAAAATTGTTTTCTTTTTAATTAATGATAATATTTACCAGAACTGAAGATCTGTCTAACTTAGGATCAATTGTAATTAAAATAGCACGTATGTTATTGTTAGTTCCAAGCATACATCACGAATATCATGGACGTATTTAGAATCCAAATAAAATGATACCTGAAAGATTGTGCCGGTTTTCGTTTGTCTAGTTTATCATTTTTCGAATTACTTCTTCGATTCCTTTTACCAAAGAACAGTGTATTATGTGTAAAGACAAAGAGATATGGAAAAGGATTGACGAGAATTGTGACCATTTATTAATTAATGCTGGAAAACTGAACTGCAGATGATTCTTCATTTGCCGCGGTTCAGCTGGAAAAAGGTATAGCCTAGTTTACGAAATGCAAATGTTTTTTCTTTCATTTCATGAATGAGAGGGTAAAGATACGGGAACCTCGGCATACTCTGGCACAACCCTTATCACTAAAGGAAGAGCGTTTCATTTCTTTTATTAAACAGACGGTTTTTGTATCGACAAAGAGCATTGTTATATTTCCTGTTGGCATTTTTGGAGACCTTTCTAGATAAATGGTAATATATCTATATATAGTCCACGGTTAAGAGAAAAATGTGGTTAACCCCTCTCTTCAAAGTGGATTGAATTCTTTGAGGCTTATTATTTAATAAATACATTTTCTAAGTAAAGAGGGCTTAAATCGTCAACTTTGAAGAGCTCAGTCTTGGCTCCTAGCTTTTGCCAAGATAGAGTTGTTTATTAGTGAAATGTCGAAAGTAGGCTTTGATTGTGTTATCACATAAAAAAAAGGCAATGGCCTTCAAACTCTCGCCTTTCGGTGTCTAACTTTCAGATCGCTGTAAAATTTTATCTTAGGGCACGGTTTTAATTTCCTCAGGTTAAACAAGCGACACTCGCAAGAGGCTCAATCCAGAGATCCAACCTCTTACCCATTCAGTATACCATTTTTTGAGAGCAAAGGTACGTACCCTTTCGTATGCCCTTAATTGACAAATGGTACCGGTCTCTTAGATCACTGAATCAGGAAGCTTTGTAGCCCTTTTTTACGGTCGAAATGACTGATTTCCCTACTCTTTGATACTCCTTAACTAGTGAAATCCTATCCTATCATATAATTGAAGCCTGAAGAACGTACGAGGCGGAGTCTTCCCCATAGGCCATTATAGGGAGTACCTCACCTCGGGAGATTGATGGTTGCACAATTTACGTTTTCACTGAAAAGGAGATATGATGTATGAAATGTTTCCAAGGAACAGCCGCGGCCGGAGGCACAGAAATACTCAGCTAATGCTGATTATTACTCTTCTACATACACTGTTGACATGTCTACGAAAGCTTGAAATAACTATCCCGCCTGCAACCCGTCGTCCGTCGCCGGTTCTTGCTGTTGTCGTTGTTTTAAAGTTTTTTTTTCATTACATTTATTATTATTATTATTATTATTATTATTATCATCATTATTATTAAATAATTGTTGTTAATTAAATTATTGTCAGTGACAGATGGTAATTTTAATTTTCCACAAACAGGTCTTTGTACAGAATATCCCCTAACCTTTTTAAATGGGATTATTTGGGAGCAGCCATTATTTACGTAGGCGACTTGTCTATCTGAGCACGTTCCAAATATCATCGCAGTCGGAATCAGTTTCAATGCTGTCATCCAGAGAATGAAGCTGTAACCTCAACTGTTGTGTTAACTGTTATTTTAAGTCTCAGTTCAAACAGATTAACGTCTAATCAATTGCGTTAATTGCATACAAAACATTTTTCTCGTTTCATGGAGGCTGACGGTTTCCGTGTCTCTCACTGATGCTTAACGCAAGTTCACGGAAAATGGAACTTCAGTAAGCCATTCTACCTACCTTTTCACAATTCGTTTACTCGACGAGCTTGGATACATTTGTCAAAATTGAGATTGGTCACGTGAAAACTGAGAAGTTTCGAGTTTCGAATTCCATACATGGTATAGAAGGGACTCTCGAATAGTTCAAAAATGTACAAGCACACCCCTAATGCGTCTTAATTTTCTAAATGGATTTCCTCAGTTAGCACGTACATCGGGGGTGGAAGCGGGATCATGAATCATGAATCGTTATTGTCAAAACTTGCAAGAAATCATGAATCTTTGTACTTCGGCTCAGGAATCATGAATAACGAGACTCTGAGAAAAACTCAACAAAATACAGGTGAAAATAGACGTATGAATTAATTGCGTTCGATCCAGGGAATGCAGGACATGGCGTTTCCGACCGTCCTATTTTCAAATTTTTTTGCAGGGGAGCATGCCCCGGAACGCATTCGGGGCTGACAGTCCGCTTGTTTCTCCAGTGACACTGGGTGCTTAATGTTCAGTTACAAAAAACTCCCCACCTGGACAAAACGAATGAAGATACCGAGAAACAGTGGTCCAAAATCTACATAATTCTGGTTGAAAACAGAAGTTTGGACACCACATGAGAAACTATACAAAACGAGACTACGTAGCCACTGAGAAAATTGATTCATTCAATGAATAGGTGATCAAAAGTCTTCGTGAATCATGAATCTGGAAGAAAATTCTTGTAGGAATCATAAATCATTTAGGTAAAAACGACAGGAATCATGAATATCAAGATTCAAATGATTTCGCTTCTGGTCCCCGGATGTACAATCTTGGCAAGCTTACATGAGACTTAAAGAAAATCGCTATAAGAAGTTGCGTATCGTTCAATTTACGCAAGTCAGATCACGAGTAAGTTTATTGCGGCCAATTAAGCATTTCCTTAGACGTGACCAAAAAAATAATACTCTCCAACCATACCACGTCTTTTTTCGCCTCACCTGTTGGAAAATAAAGGTCGAGCTAAAAGGAAGTCGTGAAGCTTGATCGCTTGATTGGAGTCTCTACTCCTAGGTCCTTGATTAGCGTTGATGGAAAGAGAAACCTCTGCGAAGCGCATCACGAGCGTCAGTTTGAAGGCGAACCTGTGCGAAAAATTCGCCCGGCCGGGTAAGTGGTTAACGGTCAAGAAAGGCCCGGGCAGAGACCCACCACATCGTTTTAATTCTTTTGAACCATAACCAACCCTTTAATCGTAGTATTAACTTTAATTTTCTCGATCTTCTTCGTTTTTCATAATCGGAGCTGGCACGCGCAAGAATTGACTAAGCTCCTAAATGAGTAAAGGAGGAAAAATCGCCTCCGGTGTCCTTCGTTAATTGGCCACAAATCTACATTTTGACTTAAATATTGGACTGACTAACCTAGCATTTTCTGGCCTTGGTACGAGACTGGAACACAAGCTAACACTGAGTTTAACATATAACATACTTTATGTGAAAATATAAATTTGCGTGCTAGGAAACCACTTCATTCAGTTAAAGGCGAAGTTACCGTTGGTCGAGGTCGACAGTGAACGAAATCACTTGTGATCACGCGATTAACCTGCTGGGTTTTAATCTTACTTAGGGTCGATCACGCGATTATGCCCCTTCATACAATGTCTGCGGTCTTCCTTGCGAACCTCGTTTCAATAAGCTGAACAGGAAGAAGAAATACCCTGAGAACGAGGCTGCCATCTCGTTTCTTTTTCGACCGCGCAGTGTGAGTGTGCTTCGAGCCTGGTGGATCTACCATAAACTTCAAGTGCCGTTTGAGTATGCGGTAGTTGTTGGTCAAATATTCAGGAGTTGCATTGATAACAAGACCCAGAACTGCAGCTGCATCAGCAGTCATACTCAGCTAGTGCTGTAAGCTAAGTGTGATGGCGTGAAATCCACTGATCTATAAGCAAGATTAGTAGGATACCTCGCCTTGAATGAATGGCCGGCCACAACTTCAGCTTCAAATCTACAAGAGGATTACTCTTCTAGAATAGAAGATAGCCAGAAAAAAATGGACATGAATGGTGCTGGCTTATTACACTGTTAGTTACTGGGAAAGATTGGCACATACTTTCAGCTAATTTACCAGTAAACTGGAGTCATTGTAATTGAGGAATTTGATTTCTGTACTTTGTCACAACAATGCAAAGAAAAACCTACTAAAACTACACGAGTGAGTCAAATAGAGATAGATAGATAGATAGCTTTATTAAAAATCCATTGCAGCCCAAGGGCTGGATTACGGACTGTACAATACGTTGAATACTAAGACTAACTATTATAAATAAATAACAGTAAATAAATAAAACAAAAGAACAAAGATACTACGTCATGAAATTTAAGAAAATAGCCGCGAATTTACAATAAAACCATTAGGAAATAGCCGCGTTATGCATGATAAAACTATTCATTAGTGTATTTGTTCTACAAAGAGGCACGTTAAAAGCGCGCTTTCTCCTTAAGGCTACAGTACTAAGATTACGTGGCGGCAAAGGGCCATGTAATTTGTGGAGGCTGTTGTCCTTAATCTCATTGAATAGGCGCTCTGTCAGCCATTGGCGCCGTTGATGGAGGGTGGCAATATTGCACCCTTTGAGAGCCTCTTGATAGCCTAAATCTGGGAAAATAATTCTAAGTGCACGGCGCTGAATTTTCTCTAGCTCTTCAATAAAGATTTTCTTAAAGTCCACAGATCGAGAGATGACAGTTGGGGGAAGTTGACGCTTCACGAAATACTGTACCAAAGGATTAGAAGGATCTTGTACTCTTACGCACTAAAAGTCTTCACTGTAGGCTGGAAATTTGCTTCAACCAATCAGAAATACTTTACAGACCTTGTAGTGACGCGTCATCAGTATGGAATTTTCGCGCTTCTTCCTCAGACGTTATTTCGCAGGAAAACCAGTGGTGGCGTCGATAAATGTCGCGTGATTTTGTGGAAGCTACCCACATTGCTTTTTGTAAAGAGCCGGGAAAGGTAGACATGTGTGTGTGGCGATTAATGATAAACTATAGACGAATGTGCTGTGTTATATCCTGTCGCTGCGACAGTAACTTTTGCTGTCAAGTAAATGAGCTAAACAACGTACTATCTCATTTTATATCTCGAGACAAGTGTCGTCTAACACAGAAACTTTAACATTACATCCACTGAAAAACTTGTTTTATGCATAAAATCATAAGTACAGACTCTGCTCCATTAGAGCGTGCTCAACAAACTTGTCCTGCATTTCAAATCTACAGTGTCACATTGATTTAACGATAAGGTCAAGTGGAGTCAGAAACGCTATGATTGATATTACTAACACAAACCTCTTAAAGCCTTTAATACCAGTAACTGAAACCGCGTAACAAATTATCAGAAAAATGCGTATCTCTTGGTCGATATAGTTTAAAATGCCTGAGGGATTAAAAAAGATTAAAGTTTCACTTAGCAAGCACAACCATTCCCTTGTTAACTGGGTGCAAATCCCAGAGACCTGAGAACCAGCGTTGTTCGCCTCACTGGGGGCATCATTGTTTGCCGATTATTCGTAGAAACGAAGTTGAGCTAGAAAACAAGGAATATGCCAGGTAAAGCGGAATACTTACGCTGAACATTGGGTTCTTCAGTTTCAGCAGTTTGACTGACTACGATAAGGTGGTCTCAAACTCTCCTCGATTAGTAATCAAAGCTTAGTGCGCATTTTGGGTAAGTCTTTAAAATTTCGGAAGTCGCGCACCTTTGATGTCAGTGCCAATTCACCGATATACCGCTAATAGATCATTGCTCGATACTTTGATCCATTAAAATTAATCCTGGTCAGAAGCTAAGTACCGTTAAGCACAAAGGCAGACAAGCCGAAAAAGTAGAATTATGCATGGGGAACAAAATGGAAGGATCTACACACTTCAAATTTTTTTAAGGCGCACTTCTCAAGGGATAAAACCGTGCACTGCTTTAGACCGCAACGGTTAGAAACTTGACCCAATTTCAGACCAAAAGGGATTAAATCCCAGCCTAGGACCAAACTCCTTAGTGACCCGTAGTGAGGGAGAAAGGCGAAAAAAACATCGGCCAGCGAGAGTCGGTACCACTCGGGAGGCTTCTCTCACGGACACGAAAAGCTGTCCAGTACAGACAGCAAGTAAGTACAATATGAACACCTATCCGATATGTGACTATCCACTTTGGAAATCGGCGCACAAACAGAAATTGCGCCGAAATCACCATTTTTATGTATGAATAGAAGCCCTAACAAACTCTAAACCCCTTGAGTGTGAGGACAGCTTTACAAACCAACAACACAGTAATTTCTTGCTGTATTGTCGACGACAGAAAGGTGTGAAACAGCCACACCTCAATCCCTAAAAAATAGTCCAAATAGCTGTGGCAACCAAGCTCTCGCAGGAAAGAAAATTACTGACAGCTGTAAATAGGGAGTTTAGGAAACTACGACGACGACAGAAAAAGCTTCACTGAAAAAATGCCTTCGTGTTCTTTCAAACTTTATATGTTTATCGCGTTCATTTAGCCTCGGTCATTTTGTGAAAAGTGGTGAATTTCCCTAGAGCTGAATTCTTAAGACTGCTTCCAAGTTTTAAAATGGAAAAGAAAATTCCTTTTTGTTTGTTTACGCGGTCCATATAAAACGACACAATATATAGGACGTTTCACGTCGTGGTCGTGCTGTGGACGTCAAAAAATGCACCAAAAACAATGGTGCACGTGCAGAGTTGTTCTTTTGTTTATTAAGGTCTAGCCTGTTTCAGGCTTCAAGATGGTGGTGAAAACGGATCGAGAAAATGTGCAAAGAGCCGCGAGAGGCCTGGGGCCGTTTTTCGCTCGTCCACACTAACTGAGAGCCTGGAACAGGCTTATTAAGGTCCTATCCACAGGTATCCGGATATTTTTTAAAGCAGATTTTTTTTCTCTGTTTTCAAAAAATACGCGTCCGCACGTTGCGTTTCTTAATCCATCGTTTTTTACCCCGGCCGAGTCCACACAAAAAACGCAATGGCCACTGAAAAGGGTACCATCTTTGATAAGAGCAAGCGCATATAGTTGTATCCAACACCGTGACGTAATTGTGTTTTCGTAAGAGACATTTGGCTCAACGTTTGCGGCAAACTTGCCACGTGACCAAGTTTTTCCTTTGCTTGTCTTTAACTGTTCTTTACTCCAACAAAAAAAATAGATAGTCTCACGTTATTGTCATTTATAATAATCGTTTTGAGACTTTTTTAGTCGCTCATTTTTTATTTTGAGAAATTTTCAACTTGACACTGCCGTTTGCCGTAAACGTGAAACTAGATCTCTCATCCAAACGAGTACAGTAAAACGGCGCTTTCAAAAATCTTCATGCACTCTGGAGAGCGCTTTTGAAAAGTTGGGTTTTCGGTGACCGTATTTTCACCGGATACGTGTGGACACGATACGGTCATGGGCCAAACCGGAGAAAAAAAATCTCTGTTTTCAAAGACTGAACGAGTCCAACTGGACGGGACCACAACCTGTTGCCTTTTTGCCGTTCTTGGTGCCGTGGTCGCCATGGTTACTCAAGCTTGGGCTAATATATTGTAATCATCAATCATAACTGCAAAAAATTTAACAACGATGGCGCTATGTAAGATGAATTGGAAGAAATAAGAAGGTAGCTTTCTCGCCTTTCTCGCGTGGGGTGATTTTCACGCGCGTTCGCGTCTCGCACGCTCTACTATCCCTGAGGAAAAATGGGGACTACTCGTAGTCTAAAGGTCGTCGGGATGGAGCACCTTCACTCACGGGCGCGGTCATCTTGGTTCCGAATGTACCGAGTCTAGTCTGGGGATGAGTATCAATTAATAGTGAGGCGTGGGATAGTTTGGTAGGAAGGGAGAAAAGTGAATCCGATCAGACAATTTGGGCCATTTTCAGCTTTATTCATCCAGCCATTACATTTCCTCCTGCCGATTTGTTAGGTCTGTGTACTCCTCAAGCCAAAGAAATCCTAAAAGAGGCTTTGTATCTTCGGCTGTCATTGTTACACAGCAACAGTCGGTTAAAGGGCTGTTATGACATTGGACGAACAAAATTACGTTCTGGATTAAGCTTACGATTCTGCCAGAAACCTTCCTACACTATTTTGCTATCTGGTACTCGATTATTCATATAATATATAACTATTTAAAAAATATGTCTCTTGGTTTGCAATAAATACAATAGACTGAAAAGATCTGGCTTTCTGTGAATGAATACTAATAAATATATCCGCAATACTTCAATGGATTTTATACTGGACAGCTTCTTTTGATTTGCCTTCTTCTTTATTTCTGTTCTAGTTTTCATTTTTCCACTTTTCTAGCCATCTTCTCACTTCTGTTAGGTCATAATGATACGGGCCCATGCCTCCTTCGTAAACTATTTTCCCTTGTTGTACAATAAACAGTCTCTCTGGCAAAGCGCCATAGGCTTTATCAGCTTCATCTTCCATTGTATCGACCATGATGGGCGCAGGGCATCCACTGGATTTCAAAATTTCTGCTGCTTGACATCTCTCTTTTAAACATTTGTGCTGTGCAATTTCAACGTTATTCTGCATCAAAAACAAAGATAAATTAAGACAACGTTAGATGGTTTCTACCGACGAAAACATGTTTTTTTCCTTTTGTAACAAAGATCTGAGCAAACTTATTATCCATGAGAAAAACAGTTTAAATTAAAAGTACGTTTAACTTTTTCTCCTTAAACGCGGTCGTCACGTTGCCATGGTAGAAAAAAATTTTCTGGATCTCAACGAACCATGAATATGGCAGAAAAAGCAAAGAAATTGACATGTATGACTTTCCTGTACTTGATTGCACTCAGGAACAAAACGGTAGCCCACGATTTTTTTCCATCGTTCGACAATACAAATGACCGTCTCTGTCATGAAAGATTGTTAAGATCCAGAAATTTTGCTACCATGGTAACGTGACGTCACACTTCTCCTTCTAATGTTGGAATCAAGGCTCAATTTATCAGTCGCAGAGGTTCAGTTCAAACAAGGGCAACTTTTTTTGGACACGTCATTCAAGTCAGTACATTATTGATATTAGGCCCTAAAATCTCTTGAAAACTGAAGAAATCTAATGTAAGGTAAGAATGCATGGGTATCAGGGAGAGTGTAAGTCGTGGGTGTGGAAAGAAACTCTCCTTAACCCTTTCGCTGCCAGAGTGTTTGATGGAGTTCTGTAAGGTGACTCTGACTTTCGATTCTGCAGACAAAATCCTATGATTAATTATATGTCGCCTTAGACCATAATTAGTAACAATAATAACAAACAGTAAAAATGTAATGTTATTAGTTGCCAACTAATCATTAATTATTAAGAATAAAGTAACACTGATTATTAATAACTACCCACACGCACGAACCTATCACGATTTTTGCCCACGACCCACGACCCACGACCACTTAGTCAAACTCAAAATAACCCACCACTGTTATTCACTCTCGAAAAGCATACTTAATCACGCAATATCCATGAGTGCCTAAAAGCATATCGCCCTCCGACGCAGACGTAATCCCCCGGTTAGTAACGTCTGCGAGGAAGCGTTGATAATTACGGCGTCCCACGCAGACGTTCTTAGGGCTTCGTTCTCGGGAAGGGAACGCTTGGCGGCCCCATGCAAGCTGTATTAGCTTTAATTTTAACCATGTTTAAATAAAAGTTGTTGTTGTTGTTGTTATCAGAGCTCGTACCAATATCCTGGTACAGGTGGGGAACGAGGAAAAACGATTTTGGCGCTGTTTCGCAGACGTACTTAACCAGACTTTTAGTTCCCTCTGCGACGTAGGCTACAGCATACAGTGTCTAGAGTAGCTTCTAGTGGATATAAGTAAATTTTTTCATACCTATCCGAATTTTACGAGAAGACTTCTCCCGCGCTCGACAAAAAAGCTGGAAAATTTCCGATCAAGTAGACGGCCTGATTATATGTTACGTACATTAAAGTCAGACCAAAATGTAAGTAACTTTACTGAGTTTAGTTTCAGACGTCTAATGATTGCTTTAGGAAACTGTTCGTTTGCTTGCAATTCTTTTCAAAACTGATGCTTTAATTGACCAGCTATGAAATGTAAGCAAAACTTAGCAGGGTAACACATACGAATTTTCGTGATAACATACAGAGAGTTTCATAATCACCTGTGAGCACGATTTCATCAGTCCATGAGGAGAGGTCATTGATATATTTAAATCCTTCATGCACATTAATATTACGGACATGACAGCAAGGGAAATCAACCAATATTGGGCACTTCATTTTCTACCGTTCGTTCTTACAAAATAAACAAGTCCTTCAGATGGTTCTTGGCTTTTTGCCGCCAGATGGCTACGCAAAACGGCGACGGCTCATCTCTTTCACGATAGCACGCAGTCGGCAACGCCGAGTTAGTCTGTGGTAACAATTTGGCCAAGCAATAACATGCTCAAAAACGTACAGTTGTGCTAATAGTAATTTTTTTTAACTCCGTTGTAAAATGTTTGAAGAACGATCTCAGTCACTAAGTACCGGGGAGTAATCAAAAAAATCATTTTCATGATGTTTAAGTTATTACCTATTATTACGCAAGACAAGACAAAAAAGAAACCACTGTACTTACATTCCAACTCCATCCATCCGAAGGGTGTGCCTCACGAATATAGATGACAAGGAAGTCTGCTACATCCCCGAAGTCCTGAACAACTTTGGTAAAGTCGTTCTGAAGACGGATGAAAAACGGAGGTCAGGTACAGCTGCCGAAGTTAAGAACCAGAGGTCTATTTCCTTTCATGAAGTCGAGCACTCTGCACTTCTGTCCCTCCGTGGAAACTAGCTTGCAGTTCGGGGCCGCCAAACCAACTCGAGCCGTCTTTTTCAGTTCGCTTAGTTCTATGTTCAAGGTCGTGGTTAACATATCCCAGCTACACCAGGAAGGCCAGAAATTCTCATGAGGCACAAGAAAGTGCCTTTCGTTGTATTTCTTGATCATGTCTTGGAGAAAGGGCAGCGATGAAGCGATCCGTATTAGACCAATAGTTAAGACGGTGCGGATCACGATAAATGGCTGTATAACAGCGCGCGGCAGGTTAGACAGCATGGCCGCTGCAATAGTGTTGAAGGGCCGTAGAGATCAATTGATGACGCAGTATCAAATCTAAACAAAAGCACGAGTCGACTAATAAAACCGTTTAACCTGCTCGAGTTTATATAGATGTGCCAAGGACTTCCTTTAGCCAATATTTGGTTATTAACATTCTTCGGATAGTTAAGACGTAAGATGTGCAAGGACCTGTAAAAATACGTAAAGATTCAAAATAACATAATTTGATAATATATCGTGATAAACTGTGCAGTCACGAAAGCTTGGGTTTCGCGGTTGATTATTATACTTAGATATTTCGCCTCTTGAGTCGAGAGGCTTCGAAAAGCTGTTATTCAATGTTGAGCTGTTTTGAAAAGTGGTCAGGAATTAAAGCCAAAACCGCACGAGTACATGTTATGGGGTACAATATGATTAATAATCGAAACATTGGAAATCAAAAGATGCGTGCGAATCGCGGATCATTAATCAATTCATGAGAGGGATTATTCAGAGCTGGTTTAAAAGGTAGACCTTTTCTGACTCTTTGATCTGAACCTTTGCGTGCAGCACACGACAGAGCGAGAATTTTAATAGCTTTACGCACGGAAATAGAGAATTGGACACAATGAAACGCTCTGGCGCAAAAAGGCAGGAAGACAGAACAGAGCATATTTTTTTGTTAGGGCTCGCCCATATTTGTAAATTGGAAGCTAATAAAACTAAAATTAACACCCTCCCACACGTTAAAGTCACCCTAACAAGAACACCTTATTCTTTTTTTTCCGGATATTTATGAGGGACAATTTGATGTCCATATGGAAGTTAAAGTCTTCCGCATCACGGATTGGTGTACGTGTGGGCCATAAGAAATGCGACTGAAAAAAAAAATACTGACTTAGGTCAGTTTATTAAATAATCGAAGTAGCCTTAACTGTCCAAAGAAAATTCTTCAATTGTACTTAACATATTTGTATCAAAAAACTCGGCTTTTTCAAAGCAAATGTCCAGTTTTTTAGTCCTTAATACAACAATCAAAGAACAAGCAAAACCGCCCCAAATCGGTATTGAGAGTTTTAGAAATAATCCTAAACTGACGAAAAGTGGCAAAGACCTCGTTACAAACTTTGCGGTATTGGCGAGTTTAAGATGTCACTAAACCTAAAACTCCTATACTGACACAGTCTGGCGAACAGTAAGGTCATTTAGAAAGGAATTTGTTGTGCTCTTCTAAAAGCCACTTGTAAAAGGCGAATATACATTTGAAAAGTTGGTGATTTATCACCATCTCATGAAAGTGTCATATCAAGGAAACTAAGCTACCCTCTACTTCGCCGGCACTGAGCAGTTTGGTTATCGTTTTCTACTCACAACCCCAATGACATGCCTGGCTCTTTTAATCCGCAAAGCTCTTGACATGCATTTCTCTCCTCAACATAGACAAAAAATACAATTAAAAAAATAACATTGCTCTGCCTAGGCACATTTTGTAAGTTTATGTGCTTAAGTCTGATCACTTTAAATAAACAAGTTGATTTGTTTGCTCAATACTTAGGACCTACAGCAACGACTAATCGCCACATATTTAATGCCCGTTCGTGTCGTTATTTCAATGATCTTGCACGAACACACGTGCGAAAACCACAAAAAAGATGAAGTCCAATACAGTTTTCCAATACTTAACACTGTGCCTGCACGATATTGTTTCCTGAGCTTACTTGAATGCTCTATGCCTTTTTGACATTACAATATTGCTTGCTCAACGGCTTACATGTTGCTCTAGGGTGGATTTCCACTGTCGCGTAATTCAGTTTTACGCCCATAAATAAAATTGAGGCAATGTATGAAAGGTCGCGCGTAACGTACACGTTGAACCTCGCTCAAATTAAAGGTAACGCGCGACCTTTCATACATTACCTATATTTTATCTACGCACGTAAATTACGCGTGCATGTACGTCAAAATTGCGTAACAGTGGAAATTCATCTTTAAAGAACATACTTTCCCCCCTGCACAGCCAGAGGTAGGACTAATAACGGCTCCTTTTGCTGCCAGGGGCCGGACGAGAATAACTAACTTGGTTCAGATATATACAGAGCTACCTTCAAGCGCTGACGTGCAAAAATGTACTGGTACTTCCACACTCACTAAATGAGAAGAAGTGTTGTTTGAAGAGAGGGCTTCCGTCCTCTTTCAAAACCTCCCACATTCAGCACTTTTCAATGCATAGCCATTTAAAACTGTCATTTTGTGAAGAAATATTCCTAAAAGAGCAAATGGCATTATGCAAAGCAAGAGTTTGTTCTCTTAAGACTCTAACAGAACTACATTATGTTAGACCTTTTAAAACGTAAAGATTCTTCACGACATCAACACAAAAATGTCAGTTCTTTAAACCCTGCTAGCAGAAGTTTCAGCTAGTTCCTTTCGGTAAGATTTATCGCATGTACGACATGTACCGCCGGAACCTTTCGCGTGGCCAACATTCGCGTAGGTTGGCTTGTTTTAATTTTCCCGGTTTTCTCGCAGACGTAAACAAGCCAACCTACGCGACTTTCGAAAGACTCCGGCTGTCTGCTAACAGGATAGTTCTATAAAAAGCAGGGCTGGAATTCAAGAGAAGAAATTTGAGAACCAAGATGCCCACAACAATAACCACCATTTTCGTCAAACGTCGCGTGGGCAAAACTTTAAAAGTGACCGCCGAACAAATCGCGAACATCTAACTGAAAACCTCCGTAAATATACAAACAATTAGTTTAATTTATCTCGTGTAACCCTTCAACTGCTACTCAGATCTGAGCTCTTGAATAATGTCAAAATTTAGTGACCATATTGCGATGGGCGTTGGTTGTTGCTGTGTATGTATTGTCGATGATGTCATAGTACTTTGGACTGTGAACACGTGAACACAACCACTACAGCAACAACGACTTTAAAACGGAATAACGGGTTGACCCAACAACGCTTCCAGATGTTTCTGAGTGCATCGGGTTGTTGAAAAGAGATATATGTCTATTTGCGCATTATTTTCTCACCGTTCTTGCAAATGGAATGGAAAACGCAAACTTCAAACAGTGAATTTGTCAAGAGCGACGATGGAAGTTCCACTAGAAACAAGACACTTCTTCTAATTTCTTACACCGATAAAGTCGAAAAGTGTAAAAAAAAAAATGCATAGAAAAGTCAACAAAAGCGTGTGGAAACTTCAGACCAATTCTTTTTCCTAGAAACTCTTAAAATAGGACAAAGGTAGCGTTTATGTTGACACTTCTTTCACAAAATTAGTTCATGAAGAACTCCATTGATCTTCGAGCCATATTTCAGGGTGCAATACCTTTTTTTCCACACTTAAAGGAGCCGTGTCATTAAATTTATTACTCAAAGGTTGGATCTGCCATCAAATTGAGTGAAACATAAAAAAACAAACCGCTCAAAACATCAAAAAATGTAAATAACACAGTGATCACTAAATGGAGTCATGGAAAAACTTGAAGAAGATTGAAACGAATTACAATTGTGGTTTTTGGAAACAAGTTAGCGTCAGAGTTTTTTATAGTTTATTTTTTCTCGTTGTTTGTAACCTTTGATATGGTTTGATACAGTGCTTGGCGAACATATTTACTTGACACGAGGCTGTGGTTTTGTTATTCACAAGCAATTTCTCAAGTTCCACAGCGAACAAGGACGCGTAGTCGGCATAGTTAACTTGGAAATGAACTATAGACAGCCGTGATACAGCCCTTTTAAGCATGCGTGCTTTTCAAGTAGTTTGTTTTCTCACTGTTTTCGTCATGGTACTTGAGACTTTGGCGTAGCGTCAACTTCAGCACCATAAATGAGTAACTAGTAACCTTACAATATCAAGTATAGTTAATTCCCGATTTATATTGAAGACCCGTTGAAGTTTTAATCGAACAAATAACGATTATTTCGAAAATAATGATTCGTGTCGGTCACAGAGCACTACTCCGCCAAATTGTAATGTATGCCGCCACTTCGGGTTGTATAAAAACACGTGCTTGGCAGTTATCAAAAAACGCAAGCAAAAACTTCTGGAATTCTGAACAAAGCAGTAAAAAACTACTGACGAAACAGTGGAAAGACGTTATGATTTTAATGGTTCATGTCATAACAACCCGAAAGCTGCCATCCATCAACGTACCGTTTACACGAGAAATTTCAGTTTTCACTGTATTCAAATACATTTTGGCTTTAGAATAAGGCAACTTCGCTGTCATCACTTCAGACTGGATTTCTGGTATGCTTTCTACGTTACGATACTGTTCCGCGGTGTAGCCGATAGCAGGGAACAAGTGTTACAATATACTTAACGATATGTTTTGTTTATAAGCTAAACAAACGGTGGGTATACTAGCCCATACTGGCTTCACAAATAAGTTTGTAAAACATTGTACGGCTAAAATAATGCGATAAGATAATAATCCCAAATTGTACTTTAATCCACATAAATGGCACAGTTTAACGTGACTAAGCACGGACGGTGCACAAAAAAACACATACAATATGATCTGCTTCTTTGAAAGATCGCTTTCAAGTGAGTGAAGCAGTATTTATCACATAAATCAAGGAAAAAACAAAAGGAAATGAGAAAAATAAGAATGTAAATACTTAAGGAGATAATAAAAGGAAATTTCGTGGCAATTATGTAATATTCCTGAATGTTTGTAAATAAGAGAGCTTTTTCATGCTGTGGGTCTGTATCACAAACCTAAAGGGCGCTCTCTGATTGGTCAATTAACCACCTACTAATATAGCCATTGGAGCACACTTATAAATAGAGAGCTTCAATAACATGCCTAAATGCTACCAAAAGTGGTTTTACCCGTATAGAGACTATTTTCCCGAAAATTTTGGTGTAAAAGCACTGCCCAAGAATGCAAAACTTAATTTCTAAACTACTAAGACACTTAGTAACACAAATGTGGTAATGTCAAGCTATATTAAAAGGGAAAAAGCATCACTTCCGCTTGACGTGTTACGCTCAAAAACGTGTTTGCCTCAGCTCCCTAATAGCTAAAGAACAGAACATGCCAATTTATTCGCAAATACAAATTCTGGCTTTGCTTTGTGGTTGAGTTCTATGAATTAACCACACGGATTATAAGCAAAAGAATTCCTTCAAACCCACTTTTACAGAGAAAGTGATTAACGGCGCTCGTTCGATGTTGAAATCACGTAACGCATGATTTCGGTCCAAATTGCACTCCATTCGGTTCAATTACGATTATAAGTACATTACTAATTATAAATAATCCAACATAAGCTTTATAAAAGAACTTTGTCTTTCCTGACCGCGAAATGTTTTCCGAGACTATTTAACTTCCTTTTGTGCTATTATAACATAATCCAGAGCATATTTTACATCAATCATGACGAAAGGCTTCGTCAAAAATAACGACTAGGTTTATTTAGCAACAGGACGGGAACGTCAGTTGACGACTGCGCGCGCAAATCAAACAACTGGCTTGACTAACATTCTCGTCCCCAGAGCCACTCGGCTTAATTTGTAACGAGCCAGTGGCTGAGCCCCTCGTTTCAAAACCACGTGACCAAGAAACGACGGGCTCTGGGGAAGAGAATGATGGCAGAGCTGCAAATTTGCCACCGGAAGTCGAGTTTAGTCCTTTTCGCGCGCTTTCCCGTCGTCAAATGACGTTCCCGTTCTGTTGCTAAAAGCGAGTTTACGCAACAGGAAGGCAGAAACTGCGAGGAGGATGGCAAAACGCTTGTGCGTGAGAAACGTGACAGGGCTATTACTTGCGTGTTACGTCGTGATCCTCACTTAACATTAATGTTTTCTGGTATTAGCAAAAACTAGCCTGCGTGGCAGCCGTTAAAAGGGGAAGGGGAAGGGGGAATTTGAATTTGGGCGCCCTAATTCCCTTCCCCTTCCCTTTCCAACGCCTGCCACGCAGGCTAAGCAAAAACATCTGTTTAAAGGAAAGTGAAGTTTGGCTTTAAGTTATTTCAAATAAAATTATTGTCTCGCTTGTCACACAAGGTTTTCCGTCTTCTTTCCTCTTTCGTCCTGTTGGCGACAAAAGAGGCATCTAGTATAGTGTAGATATACTCCGAAGGCCACCCATCGGTCAGATTTGAATACGTCATCGAAAGGTAGAACTTACTCGCCAGAAGGTGACATTTCAAAGACTCAGTCAGGTATATGAAAGGATAGGTATTTCACAAGTAGAAGTATATGTCAGGACAGGAAAATCTGTCAATTCGATTTGTAAAAAAAGTCCAAAGGGCTAACAGATGCATTTTATGGCTGTGGAAAAGTCGCTAAAACGTTGTGATTTGTATTAATAACTTAATAATAGTGCATTTACATGTTGAGTCAGTGCACACTATACAGACTACCGTTCCTTCTAATATCTGGGAACCTTTACCAAACCCATGTACGTGTACAGACAACTCTGGTAGCTTAATCTAGCGTCAGTCGATGTGATGTAGAGACTTCCGTTGACGAAAGAGAAATAGGCGACAAGTGTCTTAAGGATATTAGAAGTAGTTGTCTACCTAAACGATATTCTTCTCTCTCATTGGTTCGTTCCTCATGACACGCTCGAATCCCAGCAAAGAGAGATCGATTGTCTGAAAACCGCCGTCCAAGATGAGTTCACTGACAGCACGCCCTGCGGCCGGAGATTGCTGAATACCATGGCCACTAAAGCCGTTAACGAAAATAAGATTTCTTACTTCGGGATGGCGTCCTATAATGGCATTTTGATCAAGGGTGTTGTAGTCGTAGTGTCCGGCCCATGCACTTTGAACCTAATGCAAAAGTAAACAGAGTAGATGTACTTCAGTTGAAAAGCCACATCGCCTTGAGATAAACGACCCTTATCTTACACAAACAGGACGCTACGGCGACGCCAAGCAGCCTTGAGACATTTCAGGAGCCATAATATTCTCATTGTCGGGCAGTGAAAAACAAATTCTTTATACAAAAAAACGGAGTTTTGGATCGAGCTAAAGAGCAGCTAACTGGACTTCCTCGATAAACAAAACCTTAATCTTTTTTTGTTTACTACGACTGCGAGATTGAGTACGAATATAACTTTAGACCGTTTTTAAGCCAGTCACGTCCCTAGAACTATCACTTCCTTCTGTTGGCGACCAGCGGAAAAAGAAATGTAAGAGGTGTGAACACAGGGTCCTAGACTCACAACAGCCTGCTGGAAGCCAATTATAAGGATTTGTATGGGAATTATCACGCCCTGTGGTGTGACAAATGATTATCTAAAGCAGGTCAACTTGGTTTGACAACTCATAACCATGGTAACCTTACACAATCTCGTACTCCTTCAGATACTCGTAGTTCAATCTAAAGGCCGAGCGAGAGTCTGTTTCCTCGAATAATAGCTGTCCTTCGATTAATCGCCCCCTTTAGACGGCAATATTTAAAATAATCGCCACCCTTGAAAAATCGCCCCTCCGCCCACCCCTCTTGCCTTCTTCTCTTTCTCTTATCCCCTCCCTGCCAAGTTGAAGTAAAGTCTGATCCAGCAAAACTGATCAGTGACAATTCAAGTTCCGACGCCGAGGATATTGACATTGAAAATTTATTAAAGAACCAAATTTGGAACTCTTAAAAAGCCTAATAATGTATATGTGATTATTTTTCTTGTTTTAATGGGATAATAAAACCAAATTTTTTGGGCAATTTCCAGTGGGCAATGTTTGAAATAATCGCCTCCCTCGAATAATCGCCCCCTTTTTGTGCGAAAGAAAAAATCGCCCTTCGAGGCAATACGGCATTTTACGCCCCCTCTCTCCATCAATGCTCCGTTTTAAGGGTATTTAAAGCTAGTCAAAGCTACACTTGAGAACAAGGATGTAATGTCGTCACCGGGGATCGAACTCGGGACCTCGCGCACCGAAGGTCGCGCGCTAACCGAAACCAACTGTGCCACCCTTGCTCCTAATTTATTCAGGAACGATTTTTTTCCCAGTTTCCTGTACAACTTTACACATTTACCTTCAGGCATTCAAATGCAGGTATCCTGTGGGCTATAGTTTCCCACATTCTGTCGGTGAAATAATCGTAGTCAACTTCAAAGTCTGATGAATCATAATCTTCCATCTGTGTAAGGGACGAGAGAAATATGAACTTGGATAAATTGTTTTTATTTTACGACCTTTTAGTTCAAATATCAATCGCAACAGCTGTGAAATACCACATCAAAATTCCTCACACTTTTTGGAGACAGTCCACTCAAAAATCTTGCCCCATCATGTCGGAGATAGAGCCCAGACGGATCAACTAAAAAGCCTAAAGGAAACGATTCATTCGCAGGAGCTCCAGGGCAATCCAAAACAAACACGTAACGTTTTCTTGGTCGTACTGGTAGGTCTATGCCAAGCTTTTCTGCGAGATAACCTGCGTTTGGACCTGCAGCGTTTACCAGTTGTCCACAATGTATGACGTTCACATTTTCCGGAGATGAACTGGAAACCACCTGAAGATTTAAATCAAGAAGCAATATAATTACCGTAAATGCTCGAATTTGCACCACATGGAATTAGCGCCTCGTACCTGAAAGTGAATACTCCATCTAATACCCCCCTCCACCCCTGGTGCACAAGGATAGCGATACAAAAATTAAACTGGATTACAAGGACTTAAACTGAGTGATAAGGCTGTAATCCACCTACTCTATCTGCATAATTCTTCATATTATTCTCAGCCTCATTCAATAACGGCTGATAATAACAGAATAACGCAGCACAGTAGAGCGAACACACATTTGTGTTTCTTCTTCAACTCCACGATATATGGTCCATTTTCCTTCTTCAGGTTTTAGTTTGTGTTGCAAACTTTCACACTGCAATTTCCAGCGTTAGAGGCTAGTGTGAGTGCTTTACCGGGAAATACTAAAGGATGCGCTGGCTGTAGATGGATGAGAAATTCAAACACTGCACGAGGCGTGGCTGAGTGTGATATTAAAAATCTTTAAGTTGATTCTGGACCCATTCTACTGCAGCTAGCAAGAGCGTTTCTTTGCTGGAAGATCCGGCATGACCGAGAAGTCCTCTAACCCTTTTTTATGCAAATTGAGCGCTTTGCGTTGTAAAAGAGACGCTTTCTAGCTTACAAAAAAAATACTCGCTTCTAAGGTTAATGCTAATCATGTAGCGCGCGCACAGCCTCCTCCTCAGGCGCTTCGTTTTTCGCAAGGTAGAGGCGAGCGACTGGTGATGAGCCGCAAGGGACCATGGGAAGAGTCCTTCCCGCCTTCCTTTGCGCGCGCGCGAGAGACGTCTGGGTACGAGGCAGGCGCGCGCATGTTTCCTTGAACATACAAGCACTGGAAATATTTGAGTCTGAAATTTTCATAAATTATTCCAACCTTAACACTGCTGATTTGTCCGTTCTGATCTGTGTCAAAGTCCACTGCCTCACCATTGACGTAATCCACTCCAAGAGAGATAGCTTTTCTCTTAAAGGCGTTAAGTAATGACCACGGATCAAAGTACCCTTCGTTTCCGGTGCCTGAAATTTGTAGTTGAAGTATTTACAAGAGTCAGAGTCGGTCAATATCGGTATTTATTATACAGATACTGATGAAATACCAGGATTTTCCTTTTTACTAAAAAATCATATCCTCATCGCGCGCAGTGAAGACACTATTTTTATCTTTCACGTGTGAGCATATTGGTGTCGCCATGGTTACTAACATGATTAGCCAATTACAAGAGAGCTTCCCGTTTTTAATACAGTTTTCGAAGTTTTCACGACAAACTGAACTCCTCCGAACCCTGTGGAACAGGCTAAACATTTTTATTTTCTCAGTTCACACACCGGATAGCTTTTCGTGTCGACACTCTCTTCTCCGCAGATGCATCCGCAGATGAGCTTCAAGTTGTGTTTTATGTAGGAATTTCATCAGTATCTATATAATAAACAGAACAATACATGGCCGCTTGGGGATAAGAATTTTATCTTCTCGTGTTGAAAGTATCTCTCACTCGTTCGCCTCGCTCACTCGTAAGAGATACTTTCAGCAAGCACTCGAAGATAAAATTCGTATCCCAGCGCGGCCATTTAATATCCTCTATTTGCAAAAGCTTGCACGATGATAAAGCAAAGGATTGAACGCGGATACCAACTGAAGATCACCGTGACCACGCATCAAACTATTAAATTGGTATTGATAACAATTATTAGCGTTCTATTTTTCAACAAAACTGACCTAGCGAAGCCAGTGATAATCCTTCTGTGTTAAGCCAAGGGAACCTTTCTTCGAGATCTTTTACGGTAAGAAGAGTAACTTGACAACCTAGCTTACTAAAATCAAACACAAACGTCAATAATTGTCATCAGCAAATGAAGAACATTGTATGCATCGTATTAGATGTATTGGTGCGTAGAATCGCTGAGTATTTTTATCCAACTTCTATGCACTAAACATTTAGAAGAAAAACAGTAAAAGTGGAGAGCATGACACAGACTTTTTTGCGTGACAGCCGCGTGCCTTGGTGAAGTAACACCAGCCTGTCACACAATGCAGTTTTCAAATTACTGCCGCTCAAAATTTTATTCTTTTCATGCGAAGTCCTTTTGCCTGACGTAACGTGGTTATTTCTTCACAAATCATGTAAAATGTTCTATCATTTCCCTCTCTTTACAAAAACAGCTTAGCGTAACCTCGTCCCCCGGACTTCTCGGTTGCCATCCCTTTTTCTGTGGATATTCTAGGCCCGGGATGCTCGTCGTCTCGCTTAGGGGTGTAAATTTCGGATTTTGGTCTCACCTAGGGTGTTCTTGGCAAAACGCCATCATATTTAGCCGTGAAGGTCTCGTTTAGGGTTCCACGTGAAAAAATTTAAAAAAATATATATTGTCTGTGTTTTAACATGGTCTCTTTTAGGGGTCAACAAAGGCTTGAGCCACACCCTGATCAGTCTCCTTTAGGGGTTTAATTCAAAATTTCCGACGAGCATCCCCACCCCTAACATATTTGGAGTGCCCCCCTCCCCAGGATTCTGGGCTTACAACTGTCAACATTGGTACCAATATCACAGACATCTTCCAAAATTTGATGAATGGTAGCTGTTAGGAAGAATTAGCCTGTCGGAAACTCGATAATAGCATAGGGTTTTTAATGTTTATTTTGTCACGAGCTGCCAATCTTTGAAGGCGTTTATTTTTATCTGAAAGGCAAAGATCACGTTATTCCACGTGTTATTGTGAAATAGAGTACGTTTGTTATCTTTCTGTCAGCAATATCGTTTTAGCCAATCAGCTCATGTTTATTCAAGGTGTGCTATAGATTAGGGATCGCTCGATTGATGCCAGTGAGAGGTGAATCATTTTTGTAGGAGAAAAGAAAAAACTGTGATTAAAAAACCTGAAAGTGAAGACTGAAGACGTTGTTGGCCTTCTTAACCTATTCCCCACACATGTGGCACCTCCGACGGGACAATCAAGAATCTAAACCGTGACTAAAATGGAGGAAAAGCAAAAGGAACTCGAGACAGAATTGCAACTACTAGCACTTACTCGCTCCAAGACTGCTGCAATCGTGGACAAGGGCAACCTCGACAAAATCCTTCGTCACAAGGAAATTTTGAAGAAAATCGTGAATGCCATCGAAGATCTCAAGGTAGACGTCGAAAAAGCCAAGCTTGAGGCTGGAGAAATCGTCGAGAATGTGCAGAAATGGGGAGCAACAATAGAACAACGCACCGACGAAGCAGATTTGGAGATATCTGATTTAACTCGCAGTCTTGAAGAAGCTGCGACGAGAGCAGAGGACTACAAGCGTGAGAAGGAGAAAACTTTGCTCGATCGGCAACGAGAGGAAGAACTAGAATTTGAAAAACTAAAACTTGAGCAAAAGGCGAAAATTCAACAAACAGAGCAAGCCGCCGCAAAGCTAGCCAGCAAAAGCAACGTGAAAATGCCAAAACTAATCATCACAAAATACGACGGCACCTATGAGAAGTGGCTCTCGTTTTGGAACAAGTTTGAAGCTGATATTGACTCATCTGATCTGCCGGCGGTCACAAAATTCGCTCATCTGAAAGAATTGCTGGAAAGTAATGTTTGCGAATCAATCGACGGCCTTCCCTTTACTTCTGAAGGCTACCAGCGCGCTAAGAATATTCTGACTTCAAATTACGGCAAGATAAGCGAGATTGTAAGGGCATACATCGACAACTTGAATGCCTTGCCAGTGATAACAGGATCACAGCCAAGCAAAATCCATAAATTTTGCCAGACTTTGAACTACAATGTTCAACCTCTTGAGACGCTGGGTAAACTTTCGTCTTGTCTTTCTATGGTGCGTGGTGTGCTTGATAAGCTGCCGGGAATCAAAGCCGAACTCGTGAGTGGAAAAGTAGGATGGCAAGACTGGGGATTCACGGAACTAATACGAGCTCTAGAAGAATGGAAGGCAATTCATCCACTGGAATTAGCTGAGAAAGCTAGCGGAAAACCTCAGGCCCCGCCGCCGCCTCGTCCGCCTCGCCACAGAAGTTTCTACGCGCAAGAACGCGAACCAGCCCGCGCGCGACACGCGTGTGTTTATTGTGATTGCGTGACGCACAGATCTTGGGAGTGCGATAAAATCACGTCGCCTGCCGAACGCCGTCAAATTTTGCAGAATAAACGGTTGTGTTTTAACTGCACTGGGCCCAAGCACAGCGCAAACAACTGCTCTAGTAGAGCTTCCTGTGTACACTGCAAGCAAAAGCACCACTCGTCTATCTGTGACAGACAAGTAAGAGCAAGTCAGCCTAGAAATAATGCTGGAGTCGCATTGACAGCAACACAAGACGGGGAGAAGGTTTGCCATCCTATAGTTCTTGTCAAAGTAAATGGCGTAACCTGTAGAGCGCTACTGGATACCGGCGCAACCGTTTCTTACGCCTCTGGATACCTCTTAGATAGGCTGAAGCTGAGACCAACACGCACGCACACACGCCGTATTCAAACCATCGTGGGAGTGGTTACAAAGCGAAGCGAGATCTTCAACGTCCGAGCGAGCGATACGGAAGAAAAGTATGCCATTCCACTGAGCGTGACGAGAATTGACCGTGCCGAATTGCTGTCTGTTGAAAACCCAAATTATGCGGTAATGATAAGCAAGTACCCACATCTGAAGGGAGTGTACATGGAGGACACAGACTTGAAGAAGATGCTTCCTGTCCATGTTATTCTTGGAGCGAGTGACTATGCGCGAATAAAGACCCGCGAATCTCAGCGAACTGGAGCTATGGGTGAACCAGTGGCCGAATATACTCGCTTTGGGTGGACCATCATGTCACCAGGGACGGAGACAGACCTAGACAGCATGTTCCTAGCGCAAACGGCCTCAAACGATTATGAAGAGCTGTATAGAATGGACGTCCTTGGGCTTGAAGACGCACCTAGTGGTGACCAAAGCGTTGTCTACGCAGAGTTTCGTGAACAGCTTAGACGCAGTCCTGATGGGTGGTACGAAGCACGCCTTCCTTGGAAAGGAGACCACCCTCCCCTACCTTCGAATGAATCTGGGAGCTTGAAACGCCTGGGAAGTCTAGTACAACGTCTAAAGAAAACAGGTCGTCTGGACGAATACGATGCGATAATCCAGGACCAACTGCGCGAAGGAATTGTGGAAGAGGCAGACATGCCAGCCAGTGGGAAAGAATTTTACATACCCCACAAAGCTGTGGTGAGAGAGAATGTAGAGTCGACCAAGATGCGGGTAGTCTACGATGCCTCAGCCAAAGCCCATAGCTCCGCGCCCTCACTAAATGACTGCTTGGAGGTTGGACCGCCGCTCCAAAATAAACTTTGGAAGGTTCTAGTGCGGGGAAGATTCCATCCTGTGGCTCTCGCTGGTGATATCCGCAAAGCCTTTCTCCAAGTGAGAATTCATGTACAAGACCGAGATGCTCTTCGGTTCCATTGGCTAGAAGCTAAAGATCCACAGCGAATTCGGACTTACAGATTCACTAGAGCACTCTTTGGCTTGGGACCCTCGCCTTTCCTGCTAGGAGGTGTGATCCAACAGCATCTGAACACTTGCCGAGATGAACATCCCAAGTGCGTGGAAGAGATTGAGCGTGAGCTATATGTGGATGACATATTATCTGGTGGACCTACTACCGAAGAAGTGAAACAGAAGAAAGCCACAACAACTGAGATATTTGCCCAAGCTACTTTCCATTTGCACAAGTGGCACTCGAACGTGAAAGAGCTGGAACTGGATGACGTACCCGAAGACAATGCGAAAGAACTGGAGCCGGTTACAGTGAATGAGCACGAAGACGACTTAAGCTACGCGAAGCAACAGCTGGGCGTTCAATCTAGACAGTGTGGACTCCTGGGATTGAAGTGGAACAAGTTATCTGACGAAATTGGGGTCCCTTTTCCCGCGAACCTTGCGCAACCGACGAAAAGAGGGATCCTGGGGAAGGTGGCTAAGATCTATGACCCCTTAGGATTAGCCGCACCTACCACTCTACAAGGAAAGCTGCTATATCGTGAGGCTTGTGAAGAGAAATGCGCATGGGACGCGCCGCTATCTGCAGAGCTAGTTCAGCAGTGGAAGAAGTGGGAGAGTTGTTTACCTCAGCAAATTAACTGCCCAAGAGCACTGACGAGTGCTCAACAGCCTATCGAGAACATCGAGCTTCATGCTTTTGGAGACGCTAGCGGAAAGGGCGTCGCGGCTGCCGTGTACGCCGTCGTCAAACAGCCGACTTCAGTAAACAAGGGCCTCGTCACAGCAAAGGCAAGACTGGCGAAGCAAGGGTTGACAATACCTCGCCGCGAACTAGTCTCGGGTCACATGGCCGTGAATCTTCTAAGCAACGTACAAGATGCGCTACAAGGGTTTCCTGTATCCTCCCTACACTGTTGGCTCGATAGCAGCGTCGCACTACACTGGATACGCGGAAATGGAGACTTCAAGCAATTCGTGGCAAATCGTGTCCGAAAGATTAGAGAGCATGGTGACATTACGTGGAGACACGTACCAACTAAGGATAATCCTGCCGACCTTGCTAGCCGCGGTGGACCGGTCACAGAAGAGAAACAACTGTGGTGGAAGGGACCAGCATGGCTCAGTGATCCTAGAGCATGGCCCCCAGACCTTGTTACCGTACCTACCGCAGAATCCAACGCAGAAGCCAAAGTGATAAAAGAAGTCTTAGCCACAGCCCTATCATCAGAAGACGAGTTCAGTGTGCTGATGGAGCAACACAGTCTGTTAAAGGCCTTGCGCGTGTGCGCATGGGTGTCCAGGTTCCTAACTAATTCCAGAAACCCGAAGCCAAGAAGAGTGAAAGGACCGCTGACCACCGATGAAATGAAGTACCAGGAAACCTGGTGGACCAGACGAGCTCAAGAGGAAGGCAGAAGTTCGAAGAATTTCGAGGCAGACAAGTTACAGCTTAACTTGCAACCAGACAACAACGGAATACTGGAGTGTAGAGGACGAATCGTCGGTGCATACCCTATCTACCTTCCTGATGGTAACGCATTCACACACAAGCTTGTTCAACGAGCGCATCTAGCGACCCTTCACGGGGGAGTTACACTCACAATGACCAAAGTTCGGGAGACTCACTGGATCCCTCGCCTGAGAAAACTTACCAAGAAGGTCATTAAAAGCTGTTGGGGTTGCAAGAGATTTCGAGCTCAAGCCTACCAGTCCCCACCGCCAGGCAATCTACCAACGACCAGAACCCAAGGAGTGACACCCTACGAAACCATCGGTGTTGACTTTGCTGGGCCCATAAAGTATCAGGTGACAAAGAAGATGGAGGGTAAAGCCTACCTAGCCTTGTACGCCTGCGGTCTTACCAGAGGGGTGTACCTCGATCTACTTCCGAGCTTAGAAACAAGCAAGTTCCTCGCAAGTCTGAAAGGGTTTATAGCCGGCGTGGACGCCCTCGCGTAATCTACTCAGATAACGGAAGCACGTTTAAAGCAGCAGCGGATTGGCTGAGGAAAGCCATGAAAGATGAGAAGTTTCACACCTGCCTTTCAAAGCTGGACATAGCCTGGAGATTCAACCTTAGCCGAGCTCCCTGGTGGGGTGGCCAGTTTGAGAGGCTGATAGGCGTGTTCAAGTCTGCCTTCCGAAAAGCAGTAGGGAACGGAACCTTATCCTGGGGCGAATTATCGGACGTTGTGCTTGACGTTGAAATTGCCATGAACGGACGTCCCCTGAGTTATTTGGAAGAGGACGTCGAATTGCCAGTACTCACTCCAAGCTCCATGCTGCACCTTCGGCCGAGCCAACTCCCAGAGCTAAATGCCTACCACATCGAGGAACCAGATCTAAGGAAAAGAGCCAAGTATCTCTATCGGTGCAAAGAAGCGATGTGGTCCAGGTGGACAAAAGAATACGTGAGAAGCCTACGTGAGCGGCACAGCAGGAGCGGAGGGAAACAGACCTCCCACCCTTCAGTGGGGGAAGTGGTGATAATTCAGGACGAGTCTCGGAACCGTAACTCATGGAAGCTAGGGATCGTGGAAAGGCTGATCGTGGGACGTGACGGAATCGTACGTGGAGCTAAGTTACGAGCTGGGAAAGGAGTCTTGGAACGAGCAGTGCAGCAGCTGTACCCTCTCGAGCTGTCCTGCGACAGAACAGATGCAAGGTTGAATCCTGAGGCCGAACCCTATCGGCCAAGGCGGGATGCGGCAGTCGCAGCAAGACACCGTATTGCGGATGCTGCTCAGGAAGCAGAGCCGTGAGAACTGTGAAACCAGAACTTCCTCAGGACGAGCAATCAAAGGAAAAAAAAAAACTTTCAGAACATTAAGGATGTGTCCATTAACCTTTTTTGTTATGATTTCAAGTGATTAAGCCTAGTAACACTCAAAGAACGCTGAACTGTGATTCAACGTGAACACTGTGGACAACGGAATCATTGAACTATGTGATTTGTTCTTTAAGACTTTTCTTCGTTTTCAAATTGTTTAGCGTACTTAGGTTGAAGTAGTTTCCTTTGCTTACATGTACTTCCTTGTCGAAAGCACATGGGGGAGTGTGTCGGAAACTCGATAATAGCATAGGGTTTTTAATGTTTATTTTGTCACGAGCTGCCAATCTTTGAGGGCGTTTATTTTTATCTGAAAGGCAAAGATCACGTTATTCCACGTGTTATTGTGAAATAGAGTACGTTTGTTATCTTTCTGTCAGCAATATCGTTTTAGCCAATCAGCTCATGTTTATTCAAGGTGTGCTATAGATTAGGGATCGCTCGATTGATGCCAGTGAGAGGTGAATCATTTTTGTAGGAGAAAAGAAAAAAAAACTGTGATTAAAAAACCTGAAAGTGAAGACTGAGGACGTTGTGGGCCTTCTTAACCTATTCCCCACAAGCCGTGGGATTTTAGCCAGTCAGGAACAGAAAAATATTTTAACCGAATTATAAATGCTGATCAATTACAGCTACGGACACTAATTTTGATCAGCCTACCTAATTTACAGTATTTATGTGCCTGTAACAAGCCTAAATACATAGTTTTGATCGGGGGCACTTGAAAATTACTGATGCATCGATGCATATTGATAAACACCCACCCTAACCTGCACCAGACCACCCCCCCTTAATTCCCACCCTCGCATAGCTGTCACAACTTTCCAATAGCATTTCCAATATACCTCTGAAGAGCATAATTTTTTTGCATTACATCTTCTCCATCACTGCTGGCAAGGAACAGATACCCACGCCTTCGAAGTTGGATGTCAGGGGGATCACAGCCATCCACTGCTAAAATTTGC